>OY754311.1:22455074-22897922 GCA_963573325.1 Astragalus glycyphyllos
GGAAAAAAGTTCCACTTTTTCCATGTTAAATAATAAAATCCAATATATATTGTTATAATTAAAAAGTAATCTGATAAAGTCAACAAATATTACAAGAATATATTTATTTTTTGAAGAAAATCCACGCTAATTAATACCAGATGGAGAATATATTTTGTTACTCTTATCAAACAATTTTTTTTTAACTCAAAAAAAAGTATCTCTGATCAGACTTATATATATTGAAACTTGAATTGAGAGAAAATGAGAAAGAATAGCGCGTAGCAGGCAGCAGCATTTGTTGTTTGTTTGCATAGGATCCTTCAGCAAAGGTAGTGATTGGTTCAAGCCTCTCTCTCTCTCTCTCTCTCTCTCTCTCTCTCTCTCTCTCTCTCTCTCTCTCTCTCTCTCTCTCATACTAGTAAGTCATAATAAGCACACACATGTCATATAGAAACGCTTGAATACTAGAATCCAAACAAGGTTCAGAAGATCCTTAAAATAAGGGAACCGGAAGATCCTCAAATTAGGTTTTGATTTCTTCATATAACTGCTACACCAAAATTGGCGCCACCATACATCTTTTTTCTTCACACCACACGCTATATACCTATATAGCTCCATCTCCATTAATCGCTTGGATTTCCTCTATCCTTCTCAGTCTTCTTTCAATTCACATCAATATTAATAATATCTTCAATTTCCTCATGGGTGTGTCCACAAATTCTCAGAAAGATTCAAAAGCTAATACCGATCAAGATCAAGAATTAGGTTTGCGGGTAAAATTGATTCACAAGGAGGATTGCAAAACTTCAATGCCAGAAGATCACCACTACCACAATCGTATGATCATCACATTGAATATATTATCACAGCAAGAATGTTATCAATATCGTCAAGAGGAGACACAAAACCAATTAGGCTTTAATAATATTATTGTTCCGCCTGCGACTCCTCCATCTTCTCCCGATCTGAAGTTGAAAAAACTCAATATTCCATCGTCGGAGAAGAACGGCAATGACGATGATGGGTTCAAGACTCCAACATCTTTGGATCACAAGATTCCGCCGATTCTAGAATGTCCTGGAGCACCGAGGAAGAAAATAACGAGGATTTCGCCACCGCGGATGCAACAAAGACTCGTGTTTGGTCTATCTAAAGAGGTGGAATCTATGTTCACTATCTCGTTCATGGAAGATCTTAACGGTGTTAAGAACAAGAAGCTCAAAAGTTGTATGTTGATGGACTGAAAAAGAAACGTGAACGACGTGAAGGGGTGAGCCAAAAATGTCGTGTCTTGATATATCGTCAGTTTAGTGTTTTTTTTTTGTTACATCGTCAGTTTAGTTTTTCTACCTAATTTTATGGATTATGATTTTGGTGCATCCGAATTTCATGATCATGCACCGGTAGTTAGTATTTAGTATAATTGATTTTGATGATTTGATACATACATGGAGGTTTTTTAATTTTAAGTCAGCTTTGAAATTAACTATTCTGCACGCGTCTTTAATTATAATTGTGATTAGAATTGTTTTGGAGATGAATCTCGGGGATGTGAGTTTGGAAGATGAAAACAAAAAATTAGAATGTGATTTGTGAGGATAAGGTAGTAGGGTAGGGTTGGAGCATGGGATTGAGGAATTGATTTGGAAGAACGTGGGTGGGGTGACAGTTACGGTGTGCATTGACTTTGTTTGGGAAACAAGAATGATTAGGATGTTTATGTGGAAATGGGATACATTTGACTTTTCCAAGTAAAAGCACATCACTCCCTCACTCATCTCACACTCCCAAGAAAATGCACAAACCCATGCGGATCCTATTTGGCATGTTACAAGAAGTTAAGGTAAAAGAGAGTTCATGAGAGTTAGGGATGGGGAAGCAAAATCATTAAGCATGAGCATTATGATGGGATCATGCAAATGCAATTATGTGATCCCATGAGAGTGTCTGGTATTATATACTCCCTCCGTCTTATATTAAGTGTCGTTTAAGACTATGCGCGGGTATTAAGAAAATGATTGAATATGCTAAATTTTATGGTAAAAAAAAATGGTAGGACTAAAACACCCTTACACTTTTTTTGGTTGGTGCGAAGACACGGTTATTGATATTCTAAAGTAAGGGTATTGTTGGAAAGTAATAATAAATGTTGTATTGAGATTCTAAAGTGACAAATAATTTGAGACAAAGAAAAATGGTTTAGTTATTTTCTTAATTCGTATATATGCTTAGATAGTACTAGTAGTACTAGTAGAACTCGCATATGGATTAAAATTATACCATAATCTGCAATTCTACACTATGTTTTGATCAATAATCTTTTTAAATTTACAGATCGAGAAATTGTACGGGGCTTGAATTAACTAAATAGATGCACTCTTTCATGTACTTTTGGGACACCATCACATGTTAGCCATCACCTCTCATTATTAGTTCTTCATGCATGCTACTCATAACTGTGGATTAAACTCAATCTTAGACATACTGCGGAAGGGCCAAAACAACTTGTTTATGAATAATGGAAAGTGGGAAAGCAAGGAAAATGAAAATAGAGGAGTCGTTGAACATATATAATTGCAGAAAATATAAAGTGGATACTGAAAGTTGCCAATGTGGTCCTCCAGATACGTCACTTTTTATCATGTTTCAAAGATCTGTGGTGAAGGGTGAAAATTCACTCAAGCAATCCAATTGGTCCTCCTCTTCTGTGTCTTCCTTATGTCAATTTCTTCAATTACCGAAATATTTTTTTTTATAAAAATTACACTGTAATAAATATCCTGACCTAGTTTTATGTCCTTTTTTATCATGTGCTCATTTGTCTTTGGATCTATCTAAACAACCGGAAGATGGTCCATTTTCTTAAGGGATTGTTTTAGGTTTTTTTAATACTCATTTTTTCCTAATTTTTGGTACTTTTGACTTGTTATACACTAACAGCAGTGGCAAAGCTTGCTTGGATATTTTGTGGGGGCCACGTAATTGTAAAGTATATATAATACACGTTTCGAGAAGTGAAATAGAACGAATTTGTGGCGTAACTGTTATTGAAGCTTTATTTGCGCGCATGAGAACACGAGTTCAAGTTTTCAACCCTCAGACTTGACATTTTTCTTTTTTTTAAAAAACTTGATGATTATATATTTCCGGCAATGCAAAAATAAGGCTACTGCCAGGATTGAACCACGGACGCAGGGGTCATTCAAGCTCTGCCTTTACCATTGCACCAAACGACATGCTATTTTATTAAAGTATACTGACCGTATTATATATTATATCTGTTATATTTATATAAATGCAAATATGAATTCATATTAATTTTAAAAACCTTGTAGGGGCTGTGGCCCCCACCAGTCCTTAAAAAGCTCTGCCCCTGACACTAATGTACCATACTACCATTTTTCGTGATCGGATCGGATCCAATCCAATAATATTACTAGTGTTGAATTTTCCTATATGACAATTAAGTATCGGCGTTTGTTGTGTTATGTCATGTTAATCACTCATTTCCTTATGGTGTTGCATGGTTTGAGTTCTATGGTTTCTTTTACTCCCCAACTTTAAAATGGAAAGAAAATAGCATTTACATAATTATTGCATCCTGTTTGCTGGCATGTGAATTTGGATACAACATCAATTTTATGTCCCCACCTCTTTGTTTGTAAATATCAATAAAGTTAAAATTTGTATGGGATATATTTTTTTTTCAAAGATGCACTATGTCATTGAACACGGACAAACCGACCAAGGGGCTACCGAAACATTACATAGAATGTAATGAAGCATTGTCGGGCCCTCTAGGGACAACTACACATCAGATTTGACTGAAGCTCTATGGATAAGGTTAAGCATATGAGCGGCACCTGAGACAATTTAGATTTTATTGAACTAACTTAAGGCAAAGCATAATTAAAAGCAACAATAACAACAAAAAATTAAAAACTAAGACCACTCTGGGCCATAATAGAAACACAATCATCAAAGACCAGATCACTAGGGTTTCCCATGGTAAGCATCCAAAATTACCAAAGTATCCCTCACTAGTCTCCACCGCCCAGTAAGCAACATTGAACGAGCCATCCAGCGAGCAATCTAAGCCATCTTCCACCACTGAACAACGGTGTAAGCCACCACAACCAAGAAACAATACCCACAAAGAAGGAGAAGGTGAAAAAACGGAAAGTCTTGAGCTTTCCCCATGAACGACGGCCAAACATCCAAGGGTACATTTCCTTGAGAGAAATGGCTAAGCTGTCAAACTTTACTAGAATGAGGGTGTAATATTTTATCTATATTGGGCCATTTGAGTCTTCGTACTAATAGTGATCTAACTTTATATGTTTCCTTTAACCTTACCTTACCATCAAACTCTCTTCATGCTTTAGATTTTATATTATTGTTGGACTTGGGCCATGCTATACACTACATAATGGATTTATTCAGCTGGCTACTTTAGTATTATTCATTGCTTCAATGACTAAGGAAAAAATTGCTTGCTTTTAATTTGTTGCTATGGAAACCTTAATTGCAGGCTTGACGGGACTATTTTGTCCTTGTGCATTATTTGGGCGCAATGTAGAAAGCTTGAATGAAGAGATTAGATGGACTAGACCATGCATTTGTCATGCCATTTTTGTTGAGGGTGGAATTGCTCTGGCAACAGCAACATCAATTTTTATTGGTATTATCATTGAACTGTGGACATCAGCTCTACCTTTTGAGAATTTGTTTTCTATTTGGTCGATGTGTGGCGTTTGCACTGGTCTGTATAGGGTATATATCCTTACGGATAAAGTATCACCTAAAGGTATATGTTGGAGTTTTTTTCTTCACTTGGACTAGTATTCAGCTTTAAAATAGGTAATGCTACAATGTACATTGCTACTAGGGGTGGGAATAGGCCAGGTCAATCGATAGGAGCCTATGACCCAGCCTACGTTAGGCCAAGCCAGACCAGGCTTTTTATTTAAACAGATAAGACTTAGTTTTTTTAAAAGCCTATTTAACTAAAAAGGCCGGGCCACAGGCCATTGAAAAAGCTTTTTAAGCCTATCAGGCCGGCCTATTTAAGTAAATATTTAGCTAAATATTATTATTATTTTTGTTGTTGTTGTTGAACTAAATTTTGTATTTCATGTTAAATCATAAATTTGTTAATTTTTATGTTAATTTAAACTATAAACCTATATCCATTTTTAACATATTTAAAGTTATTATTATAAAATAGAATTTAAATAGGATGTCATATAAAATAGAACTTAATTTTACTAATAGCATTTTCGTTATTTACAAAAAACATACATCTCTTAAAGATTATAGGTTTTTGTAAAAAAAGTTGTGAAATAGGCTTCTAAACAGGCTATCAGGTCTTTCCAGGCTTTCGCAAAGGCCATGCCAGGCCTAAAAGGTGGGCCTATGATAGACCACAAGCCAGGCTCAGGCCTAACACTTTCAACGCAGGCCAGGCCTAGGCCAAGCAAAGCCTAGCTTGGCCCAGCCTATATCCCACCCGTAATTGCTGCACGCCGGATATACACAAATCTTCCTGTGAAAGCTTTGAGAAATTGTGAACTGTTTGCATGCGGATGTGTGGAAGCAGTTGAATGGAAGTCTTAGTCTTTTGCTGATTTGTAAACTATCCTTCAGCAGGGTCAACGAGAATATGAAGAATCTACTGATTTATCAAAAGAAAAAGAAAGGGACAAAGATGGAATCTGTGGCATGCAATTTGTGAACACCCAATTATAACCAGTATTTTTCACTTTTTTAGAAAAAAATCACAAAAATATGTTTTTCGCGTTTATTCGATTCTTAATCCCTCAAAAGGTTCGTTTTGCGCTAATTTAATAACTTTGTGTTATTTTTACTTTTTTAGTGGTTAGAAAGTAATTCGAAAAATATGCTAATTCAAAAAATACAAAAAAGGTAAAGTTTAATTAATTTTGTTACGAAAATAATAATAATGAAAAGGGTGGTGCAAGAAAAAATTAGCTACAAATGTCTCTTTACAAGACTTGGCCCAAAAAGATGCCAAAAGATCTCAAATGGGCCCAAATGAGATTTACACCAAAATTTCAAAAAAATAAAAGGGGTTTATTTTTTGTACCCCCACCCATACCCCAACCCAGTCAGTGAAAAGTCGTAAATACCCCTAAAAAATTTACAAATTTACAAAGTATTTACCATTTGCCAATTACTTACGATTTGACTAGTCAAATTTCAGAGCTCATCGTATTTACCTCTTAACAGATACATACGATTTCCACCAAAAATTCGCATCATATCTAGCTATATACGATTACCTCCAGAATCTTCAAAAACAAGTAAATCGTATTTACCTTTTTGTGGATAAATACGATTATCTTCAAAAATTCGCATCGTATTTACCTCTTTTTAGGGTAAATACGATTTCCTCTTTTTTTTTTAACTAACCTGTTTTTTTTATTCAGTGTCTTCTTCTCGACGGACTGACCCGGCGTCGTCGTCTTCCGCTCCCAGCACACGCACCCGCCGGAGAGTTGCGGGACACGCCTCCACTAGGCGTAGGCGCGCTGAGGCCAGACAGCCCCCGCAGCCGGAGTTCCCAGAGTTTGAGTACGAGCCGGGCCAACAGCACCACCCGTATGAGGAGTAGGAGGACCATCATATGGGTGAGCCTCAGCAGTATGAGCAGGACTAGTATATGGGCGAGCCTCAGCAGCAGTTCTATCAGGCCCAGGACCACCATCAGCAGTTCCACCACGATCAGGAGGAGCATTCTCTATTCACTGGACTGGAGTCTCATGTCTGCTATCGTGTTCGGCTTAACCCGGTTAGTGAAATTTATTTTTTTACATTGTCTTTGTATTTAAATTCATCTTTTTACATAGCGTAATATTTTTTAAAATTTTTTTAAATACAGATCTATGAGCGTAAAGTGAAGGCTACAAACCACGGTAACAAGCTAGCTAAGAGACTCCTGGTCTATTCCCAGAACCACCAGTTTTGGGAGAGGTTCACAGCTTCAGGTTTGGCCCCCCTCATATCGACAGGACATACTACTGTGGACCACGAGCTGCTGTCTGCTTTTGTTGAGAGGTGGCACCTGGAGACTTCGTCATTTCACCTACCATTCGGTGAAATGACCATTACTTTGGATGACATCTCCTGTTTGCTGCACCTTCCACTCTCAGGCAGATACTACAGAGCACCGCCCACTAGTGTCACCGTTGATCAAGCAGTTCAGCTTGCTGTGGTATATCTTGGGGTTACTGAGGAGGAGGCCCGTGCTGAGTGTCGACTTGGTCAGGGGCCGTATTACCGTTTTAGCTGGCTCCTGGACATAGTTGCTGCATCGTCCATGTCTGCTGACATGTCTCCTGTTGTCAGGGCGATGATCCTTCTGGTTTTGAGTTGGAGCATCTTCACAGTGAAGACGTATGATAGGGCTGAGGCCAAGTTGTGGCTGCACTTGCTCATATGTACGACCAGTTGAACTATGGATCGTTAGACCAGGCCAAACATTTAGCTGGCTACCCTTCCATGTTACAGGTAAATAATTTAAATAATTATGTTTTTAATTTAAATAATTATGTTTTCAATTTAAATAACTCAGTTATTTATCTTTGCATTTCAGAGCTAGATTTTATGGTACTTTCCTCATCTGGTGGAGAGGCAGCCATCTGATGTGCACACACCACTCTGTGGTGTTTGGAAGAGGAAGAAGAAAGATGCACTGAAGTTGGTCGATTACAGGCAGAGGATTGACGACCTCGCTGCTGATGATGTATGCTGGCGACCATTTGAGGGTCATCGGGATGTTAGACCCTTTGAGCATGTTGCACTCTACAGGGGTTTCCTCGGCTAGGGAGGCATCACCGTTCCCTACATGCCAGATAGATGCCTCTGCCAGTTTGGGTACGTCCAGGTCATCCCACGTCCCCCTCTCACCGGTCCTCCTAGCCATGATACCTGCATCTTCCAGATTTCAATTTTTTTTCCCAGTGTGCACGAGGTGCTTCAGACGACTAAGCCTGCCCGGGATTTGGGTGAGGTTGTTGCGGACTACTTAGAGTGGTACGTCACAGTATCTATTCCCAGGCTGTTGCCGGTTGCACCACCACCACCAGAGCAGGCAGCTGCACCACCCCCACAGCGCGATCCTAAGTGGGTACAGAGTGTGATAGAGGCGGTACAGTAGGGGCTTCGTCGCGGTCATATTCGTATGGCCACTCCGACGTACGCTCACCTCTACCAGTTGATGCAGATGCTAGATATAGAGAGCGATGATTAGGGCCTTTTATATTTCGGATCTCGCAAACGACATAAAATCTCATTCACGCTCCGTTGTGTTTCCACGTACAGCTCCAAAGGCTTATACCCCATAAGCCTGTCGTGAATGTCGAACATGGTCGCCACATCTTCGTCGGTCTTGATAGACATCGATGAGTAGGAAATGCAGCCATCATCTCCACGATCGGGTTTCCGATAAGTGATACCGGTGACGTCACGGTCGTCCCCAATCACTTGAACTTTCGACCACACTTATGGCGCGCTGGATTCGGCATAACTCCGGCTTCGGACTCCAAAAGTAGACCCCATCTTCTCTCATCGTGATGTTGCCCCCATAATGTATAGCGTAGAGCCTATTCTTAGCAGACCGTTGTGTTAGGCAAATCTGCATTTTGGATGTGTGAGAAATGTATTTGAGAGTGAAATTTTGGTGTGAAATGAATGAAGGTGGGGGTGGGTATTTATAGAATTCGTGAATGAATTTCAACCGTTGATACTAGCCGTGCAATCTACACCGTTGAATAAATAATCGTTAGGCCAGCGGAGTAAATCTGGCTGTCGATTAAAATACAAATCGTATTTACCTATGATTTAGGGTAAATACGATTTCTATTTTAACAAATCGTATTTACCTAGGGTGAGGGTACATACGATTTGTATTTTACAAAGCGTATGTACCCCCATCCATTGGTAAATACGCTTTGTATTTTATTTACCTCACCCCAAGGTAAGTACGCTTTGTCTTTTTACTTCTATCGTATTTACCTCAGCCTAGGTAAATACGATTGAAAATTTTCCAGGATAATCGTATGTATCCACCAATACGTACATACGATTTGTAAAAAACAAATCATATTTATGTCTTCAAAACCTAAATTCGATTGAGCCAAAAATAGACAGGGGTATTTTCGTCCAAAAAAACGTGTGGGGGTATATAGGTAAACTGTGCGGGTACAAAAAAAACCCAAAATAAAATGGAAGCCCAATAGGTCACGGTTCCCAGCTGCTGCTGATTGATGGTGGCTGCGGCTGCTGAGGGTTTTAACCCTAGTCTTGGTGAGCAAGTTTGCTCAGCTGGCCTTGACCTTGACCTGAAAATGGAAACAAAAGATTGGAACCATTAATTCTTAGATTCAGTTTTTCACCTATAAAAAGGAGCTCGAAAATCAAATAAAAGGAGAACAATTTTCACAACAATTCTTACACAAAAATTGGTAGGCAGTGCAAAAAAATTCATACGAAAGTTACGAGAAATTCAGAGCAAAGGCTGGAACACAGGTTGGTGTTTTCTCTAATATTATAGAATTCAAAAATACAAAAACATGTAGGTGTAGGTGTAATCTGAAATGCTTTGGGTTTTTTAGATTTTCATAATTCGTACATATGTTTTTATTATTTTTGTAGTTAAAAGTATATATGTATTCTGTATGAATGTATTCTGTATGAATAGATTAGGTTTTAAAAATTTAGAAACTAACTAGGCTTTTTAATTTAACTTTAGTTTTAGAAAAATTTATTTGTATCATGAACAGAGACAAACAGTTTCTTTTTTGTTACAAAAATTAGGTTAGATTTAACTTGACAAAAATAAGAAATCAGTTTAAAATTAGGATTTAGGAAATTAGGTGGAAACATGAGTAGAAACATGAACAGAATCAGTAGAAGGAAATATAGTAGAGGAGAAGAGAAAAAATTTTTTAAAAAAAATGTATTAAAAGAGAGAGAGAACTCATCTCCGTTAGCTCCGGCCAACGTAGACGGTGGCCGTCGGCCGTGAACCACCCGTTGGATGGTCGGACACCACCAAAAATCATCACCATCGTTCTTTTCCTTTTTTTTCTTCCGTGATCGTATCTCTCTCTCCGAAACTCTCTCTCCTTGCAAGGCCTTCTTTCTCTTACCAGAAAATTTCATTCTCTCTCACCTAAGAATGGTGGAACGGCGCTGAGGTTTGAAGAGAAGTTAGATTTTGGTTTTTTTTTAGACTTGCTTATACAGTGCAATTTAAGTGAGTTTTGTTTTATTTTTAACTAGGAAGATACCCGTGCATCTGCACGGGTTGATCGCGTTACGTGGTACAATTGGTACTCAAATCGAAATTAAAATTTTATAAAAACATAAGTAGAACAATAATAAAACGTAATAGTTTTGTTGTTGTGAGAAAAATTCTGAAGTTACGAAAAATAAAAGCTCTTAAAAAGTCGAACATTTAAATTATGATTAGTTAAAAAATTACAATTAAAATGATAAGTAGTAGAATAATTGTCAAATCTCCTTAGCACCGAATAGACATTCTGGAAGATTTTGAATTTCAAAGCTTAATTTCTTTATGATATAAGGTTGCTATCCTTTTCATATTTGTACCATCCCATTGTAAGATACTTCTCCCGTTTATTTCAGTGTGTCGTAATAAGATCGCAATCATATTCCATGTTATTGTCAACATCAACCAAAATAATACTTTTTTTAAACAATTTTGAAATAATACATTTCCCAATTTGTTGTGCGAAGTGGTAAAATAAAAAATAGAAATTGTGAATCAATAAATATAATATCATGAACATTTTCTAGTTAAGTGGAAAAGGTATTACAAAAAAATAACACAATTGAGATTGGAAAATTTCTACTTACCATAACACTTGAGCCTTTATTAGTTTTCTTTGAGATGTAAGTGTCCATTGAAGAATCGGGTTTACATCATGTTTGACATTCTCAAAAAGACAATAAGCAAAATATATTATGTAGAATCACTCCATTAAATTAGTTTGATGATGATCAACTATGAAGCAATAACAAATATCGATGAAAAATAAATTAGATTACTAAAATCAATGGCTTCTAGCAAAACAAAAAATCAATTGTTCATGTGTTTCAATCATGATGTCATTTCTTTATCTGTAATTCTACATAGAACAGTGTAATCAAAGTAGTTTCGATCATGATTAACAGAAAATGTCAGCCAACTCATGAGAAGCGGCTCAGATCCAACTTGTACACTAACTAAGCCGTTACTTTTTTCCCTTCAAGACTTATGATCGTTAATAGATAAAGATAAATAATAAATATAGTCACGTATAAATAATAAATAAAAGGAACATAATTTTTTTAAAATGTCAAATAATTCAGATTTAAAAAAGACATTAAAACGGATATAGAATCTTATGATTAAGTATTTATATAAATCCATCCATTATATATATATATATATATATAAAGTTTTTTTATGAAGTAAATATGTCAAATTAAATATTTGAAGCTCAAGATTCACTTAGAAAAACGATATGCTAAAATTTGGCTTATATATTTATTTAATTGAGATTTAGATAGTTTTAAATTTCATGTTTATATAATTTGATATAATTTGTCATTCATTTTAGTAATTTAGTCATTAATTCAAACTCAAGCGGACTTGTACATTTTACAATTCTATGGCACAAAATGAATGATACATTGTTTTCATAAAAAAAATGAATAATACATTTTATAGTTCTATGCCTTTTTAATGAATGATACAAAATGAAGACCATAGCAATAAGTTGAACTAAATAAGGTTTTGAAGGCTAAACATAGGATAATCTAAGCATCATTATCAATCACCATCATCTGTCATAGATTTTAGTCATCATACAATCCAAATGTATGAAATCAATAATAATCATAACAGAATTACAAAATATTTTCACATTTGGAGGGTAGTTTTTATAGGTGCTAATGCTATTTCTATTACCCTTCTTTTATCTACATCACATCATTATCAATGTTGCAACCTTCAATACTTGATGACGTCGTGTAGGTTTTTGATTTCTTATGTCAAATCAAGAGGTGTTAAGCCTGATAGAGGAAACATGAAATGTTTGATCCCAACAACTGAACAACCTGAAGAATAACTCAATAATATAATTATAGTTATACTATATTAAAGTAAGAAATAAAGGTTGCAAAAATCCTTGCACCTCCTTCTCCAACAAATAAATTGTTAGTCGTATGCTATTTCATATTATGTATCAAATATGCAATAAAAATAAGTATGCTATTCATATATATTTGATATTATGTATCATGTATGGCAGCTGAGAAACTTATGGGCAATCATAAGCACCATTAAATGTCTTTAATATGAGTGTGAGATACTATCATTCTCAAGTTTTCTTTAAGAGACTTATGGGCTACTCATGAACTATAGGTTGGTATTTTTGGGATACACGGTGTTAATATGGGCATTGATATCATGGCATAGGATCTTAATCCTATTCAGAAGATAAGTCAAAATACCAGTTAGTCAACCCTATGGCTATTAATTAACTTAACTTTGCAAACCTGCACAATGAAGATAACATGGGAAGAAAGAAAAAAAAAGTCTATGCCTTCATTTTGAGGGGACTAATTTCAAACCTATGGCAGTAGGAAAGAATTTATTAATACATTTTCCTGTCTTTGATGCTAGCATTATCAAAGAGTTAACATCAATATTGTTTTGCCTTGAAAAAAAAAATAGTTCAGGTCAATCACATGATGACAGGTTGGCAAGCAATCTAAGACAGGAAGAAAGGCAAAGATATTGTTTTGCCTTGAAAAAAATATTGTTTTGCATCGGGTAAGTAGGTAACCAAGAGAAAGAAAGGCAAAGATTACTAAGTCCTATATTTTTTTCAGTATTGTAACTTACCTCTCACTAACTACTTTAATAAGCTTAACTACTTAAGTGAACTCCAATTTGGGTTGATAAGTATCAGACGATATTGACAAAGACTGCAAGCAACATTACAAAATGAAAGAAGTATAGTGAAAAACATATGAAATGACAGGAAAATATATTGAGCAGCAATATCACAAATTGCAAATCACAAACTAATACATTGAGGATGTGTATAAAATCTAAGCATGTAAATTATTGATAAACCCCAAATAGTGATTTAACAGCTCCTACATGCACAAATGAGAAGACATGGTGAGATGAATCTGCATACTGGAATGGGTAAGATGAAGTACCTGAAATGGGCCAGGAATTGTGTTTCCATAGCAGAACTTCAACTCATAGAAACACACTGAAAGCATCAAAGACCACCCCTTTCCAGAATAGCTACATCCAAGTTACAAATAACTTAAGATCAATTCTAGAGACAAATAATAGGTTCAAATTTCAAACAAAAATCCATTGTTGCTTCAATTTGTTATTTCTTCCTGGAAATTGCTATTTCTTTCCATTTGAAATTTAAAATGCCTAAAGTAAAGATTGTCAGTTACCTCTGCTAGTAGTTTTGGATCTGAAATTTTCTGCTCCTCCACTCCTCAGCTAAAACAATATGGCACAACATTACTTGGTAACAAATCATAAGATAAAATGTTAGAGGAGAGGGTCAGATTACTTACCCTTTGTATTAAACTTATCATTTTAATGGTCTTAACCCATCATTAATTAGAAAAAGTATAATTGATCATATGTTGTCTATTCAATTATTTGTACTTCAAATCACCATTAAAAAGAGAAGGAAATGATGCAGAGCTGAAAAAGTAAACCTCGTGCGCGAAAATATCATGATTCAAAGAAACCTCCCAACCTACCTCATAAAGTAAGAATCTGTTTTGGCCTAAAATGACAGTAGGAGAAAAGACATATTTCAAAGAAACTATAAATGTTAATTTCAAGACAAATCAAATAATTTGTAAATGAATATTTTGCCCTTAATTGTCTCCATAGTGATGTGTTTGTTCCATAGTGCTACCGTACTTCTCAAGCTTTTCTTTCAACATATATTACTGCATGTACATCACATATAAATAAGAATCAACCCAATGAGTTGCAACCCCAAACAAATGAAAAGGAAAACAAAAGAGGTCAGCTTCTTGGACCCAAAGTCCATGAATCTCACCACTAAAGCACATAATATTTCACAATCATAGCAATAGACATTTAGTTGCAGAGAGCTTGTCAAGGTGTTCACCGACTTGGGTAAATAACAACCTCTACTATCTTCTTAAACAGCTGCACAACAAAGAAGGGTGTGCACTTTGTTCTTTAACCAACTTGGTTCCTCCTTAATCTCTTGAAGAATGTTTCCAACACATAAATGAATAGTTTAGGGATTAAAAATGGAAAAGAGGGTAAAATGCTACAATCAAAAAGGCTCACACAGAAAGAAGAAAAAGAAAAATTTCCTCTCACCTCTGTCAATCTCTCTATGCCGCAAAGCCAGCCCACTACAATGCCACCTCTTGTTGCCGTTAGCGTATGCATCTCTCTCACCACCTGCCACCGGATCCGTCACCTGAAAATTTCATTGATTTGTTTCGATCTTCTCGCATAACTTAGTACTCCCGTGAGGCAACACAAAATTTGAAACCGTGGTCGCTGTTGAAACGCAAGGAAAAACGATTTTGCAAGCTAGGAGAAGAGGAAAATGGAAAATGAAAGAGAGAGATCAAGAAGAGATGGAGGTAGAGGAAGAGACCAGGAGGAGAGGGAGAAATGGAGTGGGATTGATTGTGGATTGAATTTTGATTTGAGAGAGTTAGTGACGTAGAGAGTGGTGAGATTAGAAGTGAGAGTGAGTTCAAATTTTTTTGAACTGTTTCGGGTCCCGCCAAACTGGTGTTTAAATTCATACGGTGCCCCTTTACTTAAGCCCATTCGCAGCCCAGAACCCACAAACCAAACATTGACTGTTTCACTAAACGCACCACCCCGATTTCTAATACGACCCCCTTTGTTAATTGCACCCCTATTTTATTATTTCACCCCTTTTCTGTTTTCATTTATTTTCAAAAAATATATATATAGTTTCTTTCCACAAAAAAATTATAAAAATGGTTTTGGTTGAGGTGTACACCTTGTCAATTCCGGTTTAAGGGACTTTAGCTGTACAGCTTTGACCTTAAACCTCTTCAAAAAATTAAAATCAATAAACAAATAAATATTTTCTATAAGAACTACGTAGCCTTTGATTCTCCGCCACGCGGAGATACGTAGGAGCCGTCAAGCGAAATTAAATCTTTTTTTAATCAATCCTTTTTTTCTTTAAAACCTATTTTCTATAAAAAAAATAATAAAAATGGTTTTGATCAAGGTGTACACCTTGTCAATTCTGGTTTAAGAGACTTTAGTTGTACAGCTTTAATCTTAAGCCCCTTCAGAAATAAAATCAACCAACCAACAAAATTTTCAGGAAGAACTACGTGACTTTTGAATTCCTCATTGCACCGGAGGATACGTAGGAGCGGGGCTTCCTCGTCAAGTCAAAATTAAATTTTTCTAAATTAGTCCTTATTATTTTCTACTATTAAATATTACTTTCGGTGTAAACAAATAATTAAATAACTTAATTGCACAATCAAGTTTAAGGTAGGGGTGTAGGGGAATTAGGTTTTCGCCCTTCCCTTTGCATAATCGACTTCCGAATCCAACCTAATTTTCGCAGACCAATAATCTTAAAGTTAGGTTTTTCTCAATTTTTCCTATTAAATAAATTGGGTGGCGACTCCTGTTAAATAATCAATTTTTGAGCCGTCTACGTCGGGACCCCGGTCACGACACACTTCATCTCATGAATCACACGAGTTCATAATAAGTTCTGATCTCGTTTATGTAACTTTTGTATCTATCTTTCTTTTTACATGACATCATACTAATCCTACTAGAGAGTTTATTTTCATACTAATATATACGTTTCGTTGTAGCGCTTGTAAACGCTACTAAAGGCAAACAAGCGCTACTAAAGGCCTATTTCAGTACGCAGTAGTGTAATTGAACTAAATTTGACTATGTTAATAGACAACTAGAACAAAACTGAACAACACAAATCAAGATCAGGTTCATATGATTTAAAAATTCAACAACTAATTTAACTATATTGTTCCCATAGCAGTTAAACAGAAGAAATAAGGAGAAGAGAAGAAAAAAGAATGCTTCAGAGCGAGAAGCGCAGGGAAAGAGAAAAGTAAAAATGTGTGGGAGTGTGAGTGTAGTGTATTGGAGTGGTGCAAAATTAGGGGCTTGAGTGCAACAAAAAAAAATTCAGGGAGTGCAGAAAAAATTAATAGAAGTATTGGTATTGATTTTATTTTTTCTGGATATGCAATTGACCTCTGATAATAGTCCATAATCCATGATAATTAATCTTAGGGATGTCAAAATGGGCCGCCCCGGCCCGCCTCGAGCCTGCTAAAAATAGGGTGGGCTAGGCTGGCCCAACTGAATGTGGGTTCAAATTTCTAGCCCAGCCCGCCAAGTGACAGGCAAGTGGGCTGGCGGGCTGGCCCATCTATTTTTTTTGCGGTTTTTTAACAAACTTTTTCACCTATTTTTTTTCATTTCAACTAGATTTTTCACCTATTTTATTTTAAAAAAGTTTTTTATAAAGCATTTTTTTAACAATTTTTTACTTCTCTTACATACATTCACAAATAAAAGTATAAAACCATAAAACCATTAAGAATTGAAATTACTAGGATTGACTATAAAGCAACTAAAGCCATCAAGAAATTTTACCTAGAACCATCAACCAAAAGTTCCAAAACCATAATTCAAGTCTTAACCTTCAAGCAATCAAAATAAGTATTTTGCTTGCTTGATGACTAGGGTTAACCATCAAACAACCAAAATAAGTCTTTGTAAGAACTTAAAAAACAGGCGCCCCGGCCCGGCCCGCCACTGTGTTTAGCCTGTGGGCTTTTCCTTTTAGTGGGCCGGCGGGCAAAGCGCATTTTGACATCCCTAATAATTATCTCATATTTTTCTAAGAAAACTATATTAATACTTTAAGGTATAATAGCGAAAAAATTATTAATGTTTTTTTTTACCAAAACACAATCAAAAGGAGATAATATTTTATTTTTGCTAAAAAATGTGAAATATGATTAGATGGAAAATGTATCGTATATGGTGCAATTTGGCTCAAAACACAATCAGATTATGCAAATATTTGCAATAATAATGTTGGTGATATGGGCTTGCTTAATGGGAGGAACATTTCCTGTGTGCTCAGCAACAAACAAAATGTTTTTTGCCCATGCACGGCAGCATCCACGTAATTAATACCAGGCGATTGTTGTTAAATAATAACAGCGTTTGTTGTTTTTTTGCATTGGTTCAAGACTTCAAGCCTCTCTCTAAACAACCTCAAGAAGATCCGTTAAATTAAATAAGGGAACAACAGCTAAAACCAAAAAATTAGCGTTTTGATTTTTCCAAATTACACATACACATAGGTTACACACACTACATAGGCTCCATCTCCATTATTCACGCACTTAACCTTCTCCATCTCCTTTATCAATGTAATTACCATACGTTATTTCTCTTCGTCTCTCTATCTTTTCCTTTGATTTTGTAATAAAAAAATATCATAGGTAAAAAAAATACTAGAACGGTATTCTCCGATCAGGTTTATATATTGAAATTGAAACTTGAATTGAGAGAGAAGGGTGAGAATAGCGCGAGCATATCAGTAGCGTTTGTTAACTAAATCCCTTAAAATAGGGAAAACATAGGTACTAGTACACTAAAACTCAATCCTTCTCAACCTTCAAGTAGAACTCACTATTGTAGGTAATGCTACAATATACATTTGTGAATTGTTTGCATGAGTATGTCTGGAAGAAGTTGAATGGAAGTCCTATTCTTTTGCTAATTGGTAAACTATCTTTCAGCAGGCTTCAAGCAACACTCACTACTCTTGTAGGTAATGTTACAATGTACATTTGTGAATTGTTTGCATGAGGATGTCTAGAAGAAGTTGAATAGAAGTCCTAGTGTTTTGCTAATTGGTAAACTATCCTTCAGCAGATCAAAGAGAATTTGAGAAGAATCTACTGATTTACCAAAATAAAGTGACAAAGAACCAAAATAAAGTGATAAAGATGGAATATGTGGCATGCACTCCTGCTTATGAATCGCACGAGTTCATAATAGGTTGTGATTTGTATCTATCTTTGTTTTTAATACTACTCCCATTAGAGTGTTCATGTATTATTCTGTTAATACAATAATTTGTGTAGTTTATTGAGAGCATATTCTTCTAACATAAGAAGAACCGCAAATTGATTCGCGCGAACTAGTTCGCAATACTTTGGCGAATGGGTTCTTCAGAAATTCTTCCGAATTCGCCTAAACCGAAGAGCAAAATAAAACTCAAAAAGTTAATTACCAAAAAAACACTAAATATTTATTTAATAAGGAGCCTGTATTAAATATACTAAGCAAGTAAATGAGGGAGAATGAGTGGCTAAATAATGTTTTATAAGGTATAGTGGCTTTGTTAACATGCATGAGTATCACGTGACAATCATGTTTGCTATTAAGCAGCATTATTGTGTTTTTTGTTCAAAAGTTGTTACTTGTTGTCATGTAAACATGCAATTCTATTTGCCAAATAAACATGTAATTCTAATGTGGTAATTTTTAAAGTAAAAAATAAATAAAGACATAATGTGACTTATATAACATTTTAACAAACACATAATTTGTTAACCTTTTTTTATTTTATTTTACTAGCCTATTAAAAGATACATTGAATACTCATTAAAAAAGTACATTGATCTTATAAAAAAAAGTACATTGATAAGTCAAAAACAATTTACCAGGATTTTATTATGGCACAGGGGACTCAACACTAAGTTGTATATTCTTATTCTCTCACTCCCTTAGGACGCCGTCGATCCTAGGATTTTAGTTATCTTGGTCGAACCAATAAAATGACGCCCTTTGTATTTATTTGAATAATATTCTCATTGCATTTTTGTTCAAGATCATTAATAATTCGTTCATAATTAAAGTTTTTTTAAGAATTATTTTCAACAGAAACTAAAGCGAGACTACTTAATTTAATTTGCGACATTATATAGGGAAGATAATGCTTGTGCTGATAAGCTTGCAGGCCATGGAATTAACTCAAATGGCTTTACTTGGTGGAATCTCATTCCAATCTTCATTGCTGAGGACTTTTTAAGGAATATGCATGTTAGGTTTGTCTAACTACATGTTTTGTTAACTCCTTCCTTCCTCAAATGGATTGGGTTCCCGTTTTGCCTCCTATTTTTGGTGTGCTGCAAATTATTGGTAATGACTTTGGTGCCGACTGGTTGGGATGAGAGTCGTTATAGTGATGCTTCTGCACACCTCAATAGAATTGCTTTTATTTCTTTCCCGTTATAACAATGTTTCAGCTTATGGGTATTGGTCTAGTCGCCAAGTTTTTTTTTGTACATTTTCTCTTTTTTATTAATAAAATTTAGGAGGAGTACTTTTTCCTTCCAGTTGCTTTTTCCCTAAGGAGGGTTTTGCATCAGAAGGTTTTAACCGGGCTCCATATCCTTTTCTTTTGCCTTAAAAAATGGTTGCAAATAAGTTTTCAACAAATTTGGTTTCGATTTTTTTTTGTAACAGGAGTAGTTAATATTAAGCTATATATCTGCAACCATTAGGAGACAATTAATTATTTTTAAAGAATTCATTATTATATAACTTGATTTCGACTCGGTTGTTAAATCTGTCTCTAATGATTTCCAATTCTTCAAATATATAATTATAATTCTAATAACATAAAATCTTTATTTAAATATATCTATATACTACTAAGTAAAAAAAATTTGATGCCCTTAATAAAATGGGGTCATGGAGGGTTGCCCCTCTCTCCCATGTTGAGAGTGTCACCCTGTATTGAGAGATATGCTTGAAGGAATTAGGCTACAAAATTTTCATGTATAAATTGGTTTCAGAAAACATTTTTTTTGTTAACATTTTAATGCTTTTTTAATTGTATTAAAAAAATCATCATTTTTTTAAAATAAGTCATATTGAATTTTATCATTAAAAAGAGTGCACTAGAATGCTGGGAAATCAGGCTACTTATTCTCTTTTAAACAGTAGCGCGCTTCTTACAAAAAGTGATGTCTATCTTCTTGTCAACATTAGTGTTTCTTACAAAAAGCGACGCCATATCTCTTGTCAATAGTAGCACTTTCTAAAAAAGCGCTACTTATTCTCAATCTTTAGTAGCGCTTAATAAGTGCTACTGTAAGCGCTACTAAAAGCCAAAAAAGTGCTACTAGAGGTCTACTTCTATAGTAGTGTAATTGAATTAAATTTGACCATGTTAATTGACAACTAATCAGAGAACAAAAAAGTGCGACTAGAGGTCTACTTCTATAGTAGTGTAATTGCACTGTTGTATTCTGAACAATCAATGGGGTTTTCTGCATTGGACGTCGATGAGTATGTCACATTTGACGTCTTTGATCTCTTTGAAGACTTGTCCATCCACTTTCCACTCCATTTAGGTTCGTCCTTCAGCAACCTCCACGCGTGCTCTTGGATTTGAAACGCTAAAAATCTTGTATGGCACATCCATGATGTCATTTTCTGACTGCCCACTTTTCTTATTGGCAACAACTAGATTGTAGCAGCCACAAAATTTTTGAACTACCTTATTCAAGTTATGATATCGGGATTTCAAGGTCCCGTGCTCCCTCTCTATAAATAGTTAAATAGAAAGAAAAAAAAAGTGTCATCGAGTATTTTGCCTATTTTTGTCTAGAAGGTATCATACCCACCCAACTCTTGATGGGTATGGTAGAATTTACCAAAATAAAATTAGTAGAAAAGTATTTATAGGTGTAGAAAAATCTAGCCGTTGAATATGTATCCGTTGCTCGCTCAATTTTTCTCTTTCAAAATACCTTATACTTCACGTATCTAATAGTTTGTTTACGGTTTAGTTGACTCCGATAAAGGTGCTCTTTTCCCCTAGATTTTCTCTATCCTTCTCAATCTTCTTTCAATATTATTCATATAAATATTAACATTTCACAAGGAGGATTCTCACGGGTCAAATTCTCACAAAGATCCAAAAGCTAATACTGATCAAGAATAAGGTTTGCGGATGAAACCAATTCATAAGGAGGATTGCAAAACTTCAATGGCAGAAGATCATGAGCACAATCACATGATCATCTCGCTGAAGAAACTATCGGTGCAAGAATGTGACCAGGATCATCAAGAAGAGGAACAAAACTGCTCTAAAATTAATAATATTGTTGTTCCTTTTCCAGATTCAGTGCCTGTGACTCCTCCATCTTCTCCTCATTTGGAGTTGGAAAAACTCGAGATTCCGTCATACGAGGTACCAGAGATGAACGGCAACGGCGATGATTTAAAGGACGGCCTCAAGACTCCAACGTCTTTGGATCACAAGATTCAACCGATGCTAGAAGTTTCTGGAGCACCGAGGAAGAAGATAACAGGGTTGTCGTCGCCGATGAAACGCGCAGCGGGTTGCCATCGACTCGTGTTTGATCTGTCTGAAGAGGTGGAATCTATATCCACCACCTCTTTCATGGATGATCTTGACAGCGTCAAGAACAAAAAGCTCCAAAATTTTACGTTGATGAACTGAAAAAGAAACATGTAGGTGTGGAGGTTGAGCCAAAATTTCTTTGTCTTGATATAACATCAGTTAGTGTTTAGTGTTTATTGTTAATTTTATGGATTAGAGTTTTGGTGCATCCCAATTTCATGCACCAGTAGCTAGTATAATTGATGTTGATGATTTGGTAGATATATGAAGGTTCTTTAATATTAATTCCGCTTTGAAAATTAATTATTTTGCACGTGTGTTTTAGTTATGATTTTCTTTGTTTGTTTAATTTAACTGCTATAGATAGATCGGTAGGGGAAGGTGAAAACAAAAAACCATGAAGCAGCACAAAGCACCACCACTAGAAGATAATAATACCAAACCAAACCCATTTACTTTTCTTAATACGTATATATGCTGTAGATTGTAGTACTAGTAGAACTCGTACATAAACCCAGGGGTGTGGTTGAGCGGTTGGGGCTTATCCTCCCTTAACCAAGTGTCGAGGGTTCGATCCTCGCCTTGGGTATGAAGCAGCTTTAAATCTCTGGGTCAGCTGTCCCACTCTTCGAGATGCCTCCAATCCAGCGAGGGGATTAGTCACTGCGTTCGGCGGTGGATACCCTGGTCTCAGACAAAAAAATGTAGAACTCGTACATAAATATGAATTTAAATTACAATATAATCTGCACTATGTTTTCATCAATAATATTTCCAAATTGACAGATCAAAAAATGGTACGGTGCTTGAACTAACTAAATAGATGCAATGCAACTTTTGGGATACTATCACATGTTAGCAGATAACTTCGAATTATTAGTTCTTCATGCTACTAAGAAGCAGATAACTTTGGATTAAACTAAATCTTAGACAAGTGGAAGGGCCAAAAGAACTTGTTTATATGAATTATGGAAAGTGGGAAAGCAAGGAATAAAAAGAGAGTTAGTGAACATATATAGATTATAGAGTAAACAACTTAAAGAATGTTGCATATAAATTAAACTAAATTACGTATTTAGTTAGGACCATTATTAGCTAATCCACATGTCTCAGTGCTTTAAACAAAAGATTAGTATCCGGTTGTGCTTAGGGGTAAATTTCATACTAGCCAACATCGAGAGTTTGTCCACTGTTAAAGTCGAACTTGGATCACCTGGTCAACCCCCATCCCAGAGTAGCTTATGCCACTGGGCCAACTGTGTTGGTTTATAAAATATAAAATCTATAGTCTTATAACTTTGAAAAAATTAAGTTATAACTATCTATTAAATAAGAAGATTATAAAATAAAAAAGCAACATTTTTGTCAAAAAAAAAATAAAAAAGCAACATTAACAAAGATATTGAAGTTGAACATCTACAGATATTAAGAAGAGAGGTGTAACATGTTATTCTATTATATATATTTTACATAAGCTAATAAATAATTAGTATATGATATATATCCTTCTTATATAATACACTATCTACTTTATTAGCCAATTTGGGGGGGGGGGGGGGGGGGGGGGGAATTTTCTTGATGGCATTAGTTGTAAATAATGCAAACTTTATGTCCATTATTAATCTACCAAAAATTAAGGCCCCACTCATAGTTTCTTTTTTGTCCAACACTCATTGTTTTTTAGGGTTTTTTTGTACCCCCACTATTTCACTAAATACCCCACAAAAAATGAAAATCCTAAAATACCCCTCTGAAATTTGACTTAATCGTATTTACCTATAGAATAGGTAAATACGATTTAGTAAAAAATAGAAGCGTATAAACCTAAATACGAGGCGAAATTAAAATGAGAATCGTATATATCTCATTAGTAGGTATATACGATTTGTTAATTATACAAATCATATGTACCTTGGATGCAGGTAGATACGATTTGTATAGTTAACAAATCGTATGTACCTGTTGGTGGGGGTACATACGATTTGTTAACTTAACAAAGCGTATTTACCCTGTATTAAGGTAAATACGATTTACAAAATAATTAAAAAAAATAAAAAACTGATAACATATATATATATATATATATATATACATATACACAAAAATATGGATAAATAATTACAAAAACGTGGTACAAAAATAAATACAACAAATGTCAGGCAGTCAACCATCAGAATCGTCCGATAAATCTACCACGGTGGGCGCATCAGTGGGAGGGGGCAAGACTGGAGCAAGGGAATGCCATAAGGCGAAGCGGCCTGTATACGGATCCAACCATGTAAGGGCCTCGTGAGATACATTATGCTTCCATAAATGAGCAATCGGAGGCAAAGGACAGGCAGGTAAAATGATTTCCTAGCTCATGTGCAATGTAGGTAAAAGCAATCGAGAAAGTTAATTCCGTAGACGTCACCCCGACAATCTCCAATAAAGGTAGATTGTATTTATTCGACTTGTAGGTTGTGTCGAGAATGAGAACTTTGAGAAACAACCGAAATAATTTTATAGAAGTGGGATGCGCCCACATGATGTCCGAAACCACATCAGAATCCCCAAGCTTCCTGCTCCAACATAAATAATTTTCAGATTCAATTAATCGCAGCAGCTCTTGAATGTCCGTTCTAGGACCCCTCCTAGAAGACCGATAGGCGTAACGCTGCCTATATATTTGTGGAAGAGAAGTGACGTTCCCCGGAAAATTTTTCTTCAAAGCAATCAGACTGTCCTTCGGGGCAACGTTCAAAGAAGTATGCTCATCAATAATAGCCTTCTGCGGCTTAGTCAAACGCCCAAAAGCTGTGGACCCGACTGGGGTGGTCAATAACTGATGTGTGTGTAGACCACACCTAACCGACACACGCCAACCCCCATCACGTATGGTACAAACAACTCTCAACTTGAACAAACACCTTCTTCTCTTCGATCCGATAACTCTAGAATTATTATAAAAATCCCCTTGCTTGTCACAGCCAAAAATGATTTTATCTCGAGTCCCCCTTTTACCTCCACCTGAGTCAGATCTGACAATAATAACAACAACCCCGATACGTCTCCCAACGGCTTTCGCCCACTCAACAACATCATCCCGTGTAGAAAATATCTACAAAATAAAAAATTGTTACGTGGTTAAAAAAATAAATGTCTATCAAAATTAATTAAAAAAATTAGTACTCAAACATTATATCTGGTCCGTCCTGAATGACTCTGTAGTATCTACAACGACAGGAACCAGCTGCGACTCTGACTACGGATCGATATCTGTTTTGAAAATAGAACAAAAAATAACAATTAGGAAAAAAAATACAAATCGTATTTACGTGCCCCACACGTAAATACGATTTCCAATCGTATACACCCCCACCACCAGATAAATACGATGGCAAAAAATGAACTATCGTATTTGCGTAGGGGTTACGTAAATACGAATTGTATTTACGTAAATACTAGCTGACAAAATTTCCTTTTTTGGGGTATTTTACAATGTCAAATCATATTTATATAATTATAGGTAAATACGATTTGACTCTGCGTGGCTTATTTATTGCGTATTAAATGCTAATCGGATTTACCTTCCATAGTGGTAAATCCGATTAGAGATCTTGTGGGCCCCAGCAGAGAATAACTGAAAAGTGAATTTTTGGGAGATTATGAGAGGGGTATTTTGGGGATAAAGTAGTTATGTGGGGGTATGGAGGGAGGTGGTGGGGGTATAAAAAAATACCCTGTTTTTTATTATCAAAATGTACCCCTCATTGTTAAGCCCATATTATTTTGGATTTTTTTTTGTACCCCCACTGTTTACCAATATACCTCCACTCTATATTTTTGGACGAACATACCCCTGACAAAAATTGAACCAATCGGATTTATGTTTGTAATTGGTAAATAGGATTTATGTTTTTTCAAGTCGTATTTACCTATATGCGATTTCCCTGACCAAAAACAAATAAATTAAAAAAAAAGGAATCTTATTTATCTCAGAATAAGGTAAATACGATACGAATTTTTAAGGAAAATCGGATTTATGTTTGATGAAGGTAAATACGACTTACTATTTTTGAAGCTTCTGGGAGGAAGTCGTATCTAGATAAATACGATGCGAAATTTGCTGGAAATCGTATCTATCTCCTGGAAGGTAAATACGATGAGCTCTAAAATATTTCTGGTCAAATCGTATGTAAGTGAAAAATGGTAAATATTCCGTAAATTAATAATTTTTTTAGGGTTATTTTAGTCTTTTCACCGTATGCGTGGGGGTATGGAGTCAAATGGTGGGGTACAAAAAAAACCCTTTATTTTTATGAGAATGGTTGAGCCCATATAACATAACCTTTGGTTAGTTAATATCTACAAGAAAATATCACAGACGCATCATTATTGTTAAAGAGTGTTTTTATCAAAGTTTTTATGAATTAAGTTTTTCACATTCTAATCACCAACCCGCATTGGTACGTAACTTGTGACAAATATATTTTATTTGCAGAAAAATTAAATTTCTACTTTTAGGCCTCAAGGGATCGAGTTAAACTCATTATTGTGAAATTTAATTTATGCGCAGTTGGTTGAAGGGCTTAGGACAATTATGAGGTCAAGGGATCGAGTCTCATTAAACTCATTTTGTGAAATTTAATTTATGCATACCTATATTAAAATAAAAAAACATAGGCATATTTGATGTTAAATCCAGTACTATGATTACTCATAAGCTTACCATTGCATCAACTTACAACAAACATAGTTATAATGTAAATAAAATAGATAAACTAAAAATACACATATATTTATCATTAAGTTTAATTCTATTTTGCAGTTTAAATTTTAAAAACTATAAATTTTGTCCATATGAAGTTATGTTTCTTTTGAATTTTTATAGTACTCGCTCACTTTAATATTTATCACTTTTATACTATCTTTCTCTTTAAAATATTTCAGTAGAAAATTTGCTTTAGGTCTCCAAATAAGTTGGTCGGCCTCCCCAACCACAATCAGATCTATGGGAATACATGCAATTATAAAGTTGGGGATGTAGGCTTCTTTTCACCACATTGCGTGACTTTACTATACCACTGAATTAATGGAGATCAGAGTAACATTTTATTTCGCGCCCCTGCCTCCAGCAATAAACAGAATGTCTGTTACCTATCACTTTGTGTGAGACAAATGAAATATTAAATTTATATACTAATATTAGTTAAATTTTTGGGGTGGCAAAATAAGATATTAATATAGTAGGTTTTGTGCTCTTTTTTTTTTTGGTACCATCGGCTACCCCCCATCGTAACACAAGGAACGCCCCTGCACAGAGACCAAGAAAAATAATAAATAGTTCATATAATTATCTCGTACTAGTACTATTTTAGGATGTCATTTTAGTCATATCTCTCTCTTGTCTCAGAATGGTAGCTCACATGGTTGATCGAAATGGACATCGTTGGTGAAAAAACGTAGGCGTATGAGGTTTGAACCTTGCTCTCCCTCCCTTTTAACAACTAACACATTAATTTCTAACCACTTTACCCGTAAAAAAAAGATCATGTTGAAAAAAGAAAATTATATTAGTGCTTCAAGAGTATAATAGCAAAAATTATATTATATTAGCATCGTAAAATGACAATTAAAACAATTAAGCATTTGTACCAAAATAAATGACAATTAAAACAGAGTAATTTTTTTCTAAAATGTGAAATACACCTTAGATTAGATGGAAAGAGCATTGTTTTTTTGGGAAAAAAAAAAGAGCATTGTTTAAGGGAGTTTGGATTAATACGATATGGGGAGAATATATTTTTCTGAAGAAAGCATCCATGTAATTAATACCATGTGTTATGACTTATGGTAAAACAACGGTATTCTCCAATCAGGCTTATATATTGAAATTCAAACTTGAATTAAGAGAAGGGGCGAGAATAGCGCCGGTCAACGTTAAGAATATCCTTAAAATAGGGAACACAGCAGGTACTACTACACCAAAACTCAATCCTTCTCAATATCTCTCCAAAACTATTCTCAGAAAGATCCAGTAAAACCAATTCACAAGAAGGATTGCAAAACTTCAATGGCGGAAGATCACCACCACAATCGCATGATCATCAATTTGAAGACTCCAACGTCTTTAGATCGCAAGATCCCGACAATGTTGGATTGTCCTAGAGCACCGAGGAAGAAGATCACATGGTTGTCACCCCCGATGAAACGAAATGCAGCATGTTCTCCAAGACTCGTCTTTGATTTGTCTAAAGATGTGGAATCTATGTTCACCATCTCATTCATCGAAGATCTTAACAATGTCAAGAATAAGAAACTCCAAAACGGTGTGTAAACGTTAACGGCGTAACGGTGTATCGGTGTAGAGGCTAAGCCAAAAATTCTTTGTCTTGATATATCATCGGTTAATGTTTCTTGCTAATTTGATGGATTAGGGATTTCGTGCATACCAATTTCATGATGTTGCACCGGTAGTTATGGTACGTAATTAGTATAATTGATATTGATGATTTGATACTGTTCTGTACCGTACTTCTGACCTTGGAGGTCGGCCCGAGGTAGTTGGTAGATGTGGTCCTTGATGACAAACGCTCCGGTCGAGGTTGAGGTATTGGTCCTGCAATGACACTCCGACGATCAAGTCAGTGAGGTAGTCAAACAGGGTATTTTTATGAGTTGAATAGCTTACCTTTAATGAGCATTGAATGTGGTATTTATAGGTTTTGAATGGTGTTGACCTAATGATTAGGAACCGTTGGATGTGTTGGCTGCATCTGAAGCGTTGAATGACGGGCTCTCCTAAGAGAATGGGCCAGTGATAAAATGGGCCTCTGGGGACTGCAAATAGTAACAGACTAATTACCATAACAGTTGCCCCCAAGTCTGGTCGTCTGATAGGCGATCTTGACTTTATAACTGTGCGAGCGATCTCGACCATGCCGATTTATACGAGGTTAGAAGACGCCGACGTCTCCGATCTTCATATGTCACGACGTTAAGAGACTGTACGCCTTCTAGAAAATCAGAGAGGCGCATAAAAACAAATCGTCGTGATATGTGCCACGCATTAAATGCCTCTGACAGGGTACGTCTTTTCATAACTGCTAATGATGGTGACTCATCGTTTTGCGTGTGCGGTTTAATTCCTGTTGATTGGACCTGTCGCTTTGTTTCTGAGGCCCAGCTTCTTGGCCCACTATAAATAGGGAATCAGTTCCTTCATTGTGTTTGTTACGAAACTCCACTGCTCTGACTGACGATCTTGGGGACTGACCTTGAGTGAGCAAGTAGAAAGTGGCGAGGGTCGGTTTGTTCCAGTGTATTTCAATCGTTCGAGATCGCAAAGCCAGACTTCCGCTTGATCCTAATCCCTTCATACGTCGTTTACGAGGTTAGTTTTGTCAAAAAACCTTTTTCCTCCTTTCTTTTTATGTATAAGGTCGAAACTACCTTGGTCCTCTTACCCTCCCTCAGAGTGGGGGCCGTCAGGTCGGGTTCCGACTTGCTCGTGAACCCATTTGCGGTATTTAACCCTGACATCTCGTCCCCCATTTCTGCAGGTCCGATCTGGCGGTCACTAAGCAAACTCCGAGACAAATCACCGCCAAATCCCCAGAGTTAGCAACTAAGATGTCCTCGGGCGGTGGAGTTCCTGCTGGGGATCTCCGAGACAATCGCGTCGATGCTCCTGATGTTCAAGATAAGATTGAATCTACTACTCCAGATGAACAAGACCACCTGGATTCGGCTCCGACCAGTGAGCAAGCTGATGAGGATCTAGACGTTGAAAATCTCACGCCCGACCCCAACGCTTCTGAAGCAAATGACGAATCATCTGGAGATCGAGGCGAGGAAGGAGATAGCGACGACGATGGTGATGACGATGACAACGACGATGGGGACGACGAATCTGGGGACGATGTGTCCGAGGAAGAAATCCAATCTGGGGAAAACCAAGGGAGCTCACAAACTCGTGGATCAGGCGAGGCTGAAAATATGACGGATGATCCTTCGATCGAGGATTCCGGTGACGCGCCTGTTGATCAAGAGAGAAGAACTGCCAACCCTCCAGAAAGCAGTCGATCTCCGGCTATATCTGCAGATGGATATTCCAGCACTGGCCTCGGTGTTTCAAGTGTTCCAGTCAGGGAAGCACGTCCTTATGATTGGGTTTCAAGCTCGGTTTTGGAGACAGAGTCGGTTTATCGATCTTTCCATAATCTCGGACCTGTTATGAAGAAGATTAATGGTCGTTCGGACAGAATCTGGAGGGTCGAAGGGATGAGGGACGGTGAACACGTGGCTACTTGGGCAGGGGATTTCAACTTTACGATGTACCACGTGACGATCAAGGATATGAACATCCGACCTCCTTTTACTTGTCTTCAACAAACCGTACTGGCCAGGTTGGACGTTGCACCTTCTCAACTGCACCCTAATGCATGGGCATTCCTCCGAGCTTTCGAGCTCTTGTGTATTCATTTGGAAAGACCGGCGTCGCCCACGCTGTTTTTTCACTTGTTAGAGCTTAACCGGAATAGTGGCAAAAAGAAGGCCGCTGATTTCGGGCGTGAGCATGTGAGTTTCCGATCAAGGCGAGGTTCGAAAATCTTCCGAGCTTACACTGATTCCTTGCGAGGTGATTGGAAGAAATTTTTCTATTGGGTGGAGCCTGTGAACGACAAGGCTGTGGACTGTGTGGGGAAGTTCGGGTCCGATGGTCAGACGCTGGAATCCACTAAGTTTCCTATTGGCTGGAGCAATGGGCATTACAACCGATCTACGCATTCTTATGCCGTTGGTGAGAAAAAGCTGGGTGTGGAAGATCGTCTTACCAAAAAGATCTTGGCCTATATTTTTGACCAAATCCCTTACAAAAAGGCGAAGTACAGGGGTATTCCTACCGACGTCATTGTTAAGGCCGCTAAGAAGCGCGACGTGCAAAGAGTTTTAGGTTTGATTAAGACCATTACCGTGCCTTTTCGTTTTCCTTTCATATATGACTAACAATTTTTCTTTGTTCACATTGCAGATACTATGGCTTCTAAGAGGCTCGCTCGGATGAAGGAGTTGGCTTTCAGGCAGGTGGAGGAGGCTGTCGATATTGACGACGATTCCCAACGATCTGATCCTATTCCCGATGCTATTCCTATCAGTATTGTCAAGCAAGGTGATCTGAACGTCGATGATCGGGGCAAAAAGGTGCAGTCCTCTGATGCCGCATCTCTTCAGAAAAGATCTACCGACGTTGGTCCTTCGGAAAAAAGGAAACGTGACGATCTTGAAGTCGAGAAGAGCGTCAAAAAGGTCAAAGACTCAAAAAAGGTGAAGCATAAGGTCAAAGTTGTTCCTCTGTCTGAGGAATTTCTGGAACAGAACTTTGAGGAATGGCGGGTTGATCCTATCGCAGCTTCTGCGCAGATCTTCCTGAATTTGGCTGAGGTGCATAAGGTCCAGAAAGAAAAGTATGAAAAACGAGCTGAAGGTAACGTCGTAAACCGAGCATGTTGTTTCTTTCAGGTCGTCGAGTTTAAATTCTAAGTATAACTCCTTTTCGTTCGTTTTCCAGAGTTGGTGAGTGCGGAGAAAGAGAAGAATTTTCAGATCCTGCAAGAGCTGACCGCAAAAAACACTGCTCTGGCCAACGCTAATCTCGATCTTGAGATGTTGAGGAAAGGTAGGAAAAGTCTTGAAGAAGCCCGAAGCGCCGCTTTAACAAGGGCCGATAATGCCGAAGCTAAGGTAAAAGATTTGGAGGGTCAAATCAAGGTTTTGGAGGCGTCGGAGGATGAAGCCAAAAAGAAAGCGGGAAGTCTCGAAGGTCAGGTAGTCGAGCTTCAGAGAAAACTTTCAGCCGTTGAAGATAAAGCAGAGGTTAGTTCTGATCCTGAAGCTCAGATCGCTGTTTTACGAGCCCAGCTTGCGAGATCCCAAACCGCTCTTAAGAAGAGTCAGGAGGAAGTTCAAGAGGCTGCTCGAGAGGCGGTCGGTCTTTATGAAGATGGTTTTAAGGAGGCTTTGAAACAGGTTGCTTTGGTTCATCCTTCCCTGCAGTTGGATGACAAGATCATCAACGCCGAGCATGAAGTGGAAGATGATCGAATTGTTGAGACCGACATGAAGACGAAAGCGAAGACCGTGATATTTCCTCTGAGTCTATACATCGTAGAACGATCTTGCATAGACTCAGAACTGTGCTTAGTTTTCTTTGTGATTTTGTGTGATTTTGAACTTGAGGACTCGGCCGTATCCGAGATGGTCTGTAATGAAATTTAACTTCGTATTTAGTTTAAAGTTATTATCGTCGCGTGCTAGCTCGATATTTAACATCGTGTTTCGACATCATTTTGTGTTTACGAATGCATTTAATATTCGCTAGTCACGTACGTCGTCCTAAGGGCAGTTTACCGAGACTCGGCCCAGATTTAACTCGCCCTTTTGGGATCTTGGCAACTGCGGCCACTGGTCGTTCTAGAAATCTGTGTTCCTGAAGACCAACTCTCGTTAAAACGGTTTCCCAAGACTCGGCTCGGATCTAACCTGTTTTAAAGAGTCGCGATCTGACATGGTCGCGGGGAGATCGTAAGATCGGTCCCTATTCGATTTATCTTATTTGAAAAAATAAAGATGTTATGAATGTGGGTGCCATTTTAATTGATGAGTAAATCATTACAGCGGGTTGGCACGCTTAGAGGCGGCGTCCTTAAGGAGAAAATTGCCTTTCGAGAAAAGGACTTTTTAGACGGATGCAACGGAGTTTTTAAACATAGTATTTCTTCAGCTTGGACGCATTCCAAGTTCGCTCGATCGGCTTTCCACTGAGGGTCTCAAGTGAGAAAGCTCCGTTGCCGGTCTTGGATTTGACACGGTAGGGTCCTTCCTAGTTCTGCGCGAGTTTTCCTTGACCGGCATTCTTCAGTCCGACGTCGGCCCTTCGAAGCACTAAATCCCCGGCCTCAAAATCTCTTGGGACGACCTTGGCATTATATCGAGTTGCCACTCCTTGTTTGACAGCGGCCTCCCTAAGAGAGGCCCGTCCTCGGACTTCGTCGATTAGATCAAGTTCCTCTTGGAGGGCTTGGGTGTTTTCATCCCGAGGCTTGGGGTGTGACGTCCTCCAGCTCAGTTCCCCAATTTCGACAGGGATGACTGCCTCGCTGCCATAAGAGAGCCTGAAAGGTGTTTCTCCTGTTGAGCTTTGAGGAGTCGTCCTATAACCCCAGAGGACGTATGGTAATTCTTCGACCCAATTGCCTTTGGCGTCGTCAAGTCGTTTCCTCAGGCCGTTGAGGAGGACCTTGTTTGCTGCTTCGACTTGGCCGTTAGTTTGGGGGTACTCTACCGACGTGAACCGGTGCTTGATTTTAAGGTCGGCCATTAACTTTCTGAAACCAGCATCAGTAAACTGAGTTCCATTATCCGTTATTACAACTTCGGAGATTCCGAACCTAGTCATGATGTTTTTCTTAAAAAACTTGATGCAGTTTTTAGCTGTGATGGTGGCCAAGGGCTCTGCTTCTATCCATTTGCTCATGTAGTCGACTGCCACTATGAGGTATTTCACCTGCCCGGGGGCTGCTGAGAATGGCCCTAGTAGATCAATCCCCCACCACGCAAACGGCCACGCAGAGGACAGGGTCGTCAGATCATTGGGTGGAGCGACGTGGACATGGGCGTGGATCTGGCACTTCTTGCATTTCCTAACGTAGTTCTTGGCGTCGGCATCCATGGTGGGCCAGAAAAAACCGGATCGGAGTGCTTTTCGAGCTAGCGACCGGGCTCCAAGATGTTGGCCACAGATCCCCTCATGTATTTCTTTCAAAATATAATCAGCCTCTTCTCTTTGTACGCATTTTAGCAGGGGGAAGATAAGCTTCTTCGGTATAGAGTTCCATCGATTACTGAGAATGTCGAAGCCCTTCTTCTGATGAGCTTGGCTGCTTTTTCGTCACCTGGTTCTTGACCGGAGTTGATATAGTCCAAGATTGGGCCGATCCAACTTGTGCTTTCTTCCAACACACAGATAGTCGAAATAAAGTCGGTTTCAAGGGGAACACTGGCCTGGTGGAGCGTTTCTTGGATGATAGTCCTGTGATTTCCAGGGATCTTCGTACTGGCGAGCTTTGAAAGAACATCAGCCCTCTGATTCTCCAACCTCGGTACGTGTTTTACTTCTGATTTTTCGAATTTTGATAATAGTTCCCGAACTCGGACCAGGTACTTCTGCAACGTCGGATCCTTCATCTCATACTTTTCCGAAATCTGGGAGACCACCAAGAGAGAGTCGGTGTGCAAGCGTATCCGAGGGACTCGGAGGTCGATTGCTAGTCGGAGACTGGCAATGCAAGCTTCGTATTCTGCTTGATTATTTGAAGTTTGGAAGTTGAAGGCTAAGGATACCTCAATGACCACCCCATCCGGACTTTCCAACATGATGCCCGCACCACTTCTCTTGGGGTTCGAGGATCCGTCCACATGTAGGGCCCAGATTTCATTTTCAGGGTCAGCAGGTGTCATTTCAGCTACAAAATCGGCGAGGACTTGGGCCTTCAATGCAACTCTGGTTTCATACTTAATTCCGAACTCCGAAAGCTCGACCGCCCATTTTATCATTCGGCCTGCCAGGTCGGGTCTGTGCAGTATATGTCTGATAGGGTAGTTAGTTCGCACGACCACCTGGTGAGCCACGAAGTAAGGTCGTAGACGCCGAGCTGCGACAACTAAGGCCAGCGCTATCTTTTCAATCTTTTGATAACGAGCTTCGGCCCCATGTAGGACTTTACTTGCGAAGTAAACTGGGCTTTGCCCGACCTCGGTCTCTCTTACGAGAACTGCCCCCAATGCTTCTTCCGAGATCGACAAGTAGAGGTACAGAATCTCTCCCTCATTGGGCCGGGTCAAGATCGGAGGTTCGGATAGTACCTTCTGGAGTTGTTTAAGTGCTTGGTCTTGTTCGTCAGTCCAAACGAACTCCTTCTCTTCCTTTTTTAACAACTTGAATAAAGGGAGGGACTTGAAAGCTGCATTCGAGATGAAGCGAGATAGGGCGGCAATCATGCCGCTGAGCTTTTGGACTTCTTTCTTCGATGTTGGGGTGCGCATTTCCGTGACTACCTTGCACTTGTCAGGATTTGCCTCAATCCCTCTTTCAGTGAGGTAGAATCCGAGGAATTTTCCAGCTCGGACCCCGAAAGTGCATTTTTCAGGATTCAGCCTCATGCTATTCTTTCTTACCTCAGCCAAAATCTCTCTAAGATCGGGTACGTGAAGGTTGCCTTCCGTGCTCTTTGCAATCATATCATCAAGGTAGACTTCTACATTCCTCCCAATCTGCCCTTGGAAAACCTTGTTCATCATCCTTTGGTAAGTGGCACCAGCGTTTTTCAAACCGAAGGGCATGACCTTGTATGCAAAGTTTCCAAGGTCCGTCATGAAGGCCGTCTTTTCTTGATCAGGGGCGTGCATGGCGATTTGGTTGTAACCAGAGTATGCGTCCATAAACGATAAGAGTTGGAAACCCGAAGCGTTGTCGACCAGACGATCTATGCTGGGGACCGGGAAGGCATCTTTTGGACAAGCCCTGTTTAAGTTCGTGTAGTCTACGCACATACGCCATTTCCCGTTGCTCTTTTTAACTAAAACAGGGTTGGACAACCAGGTCGTGTATTTTACCTCAGTGATAAAGCTTGCCTTGATGAGGTCGTCCACCGCTTTGGCAGCTGCAACTGCCTTCTCCTTACCTTGGACTCTTTTCCTTTGGGCCACCCATTTCGCTCCCGGGTTGACGACTAGCTGGTGACATGCGACCTCCGGAGGGATTCCGGGCATATCCCCGGCCGACCATGCGAACAGATCAGCGTGATCTTGGAGACATTGGATGAGGTCCTTCTTGATTCCTTTTGCTAGATCGGAACCGATTCTGACGACTTTTGTGGGGTCTTTCCCTACCTGGATGTGGAGAAATTCTCCGTCAGGTTGGGGTCTTCTCATTTTTTTCTTTAATTCCTTTGCCAGATCGTCATCGCTTTCTTCCTCGGAGCTCTCTGGGTTGTACCTGGCATCCAAATCCGTCGCATTCACCTCGCTAGATCGTCCATTGTCCGCTCTTGCATGATCGGGATTTTCCGGAGGTGGGACCCCTTCCGCATCTCGAGCTTTTTGCTCAGCTTTAGTCCACAGGAAAAAACATCTCGCAGCTGATTCGAGGTCGGATTTTATGGTGATTACTTTGTTACAAAGGGAGTGGAACCTCATCTTCAGGTGGGTGGTTGAAGTTACTGCCCCGAGTTTCCCAAGGGTCGGTCTACCGATGATACCATTGTAGATGGATTCGCAAGGTAAAACTAGGAATTTGGTTTTGATCATCCTTACCAACGGTTCCTCTCCATAGGATACCATCAACTCGATGTGGCCAAGTGGTTTAGTTCGAGATCCATTGAAGCCAGAAAGAGCCGATCCTGAATAAGGTGTGAGATCGTCCCTGTCGATCTCCATTCTGTCTAGAAGGCCAAGAAAAAGTATATCTGATGAGCTCCCCTGATCTACCAAGATTCTTCTAACCTCTCTGTTAGCTATAATGGCTGATATTATCAAAGGTATGTGCTTGTTGGGCTTACCGTCAATTAGATCTTCATCTCCGAACGACAAAAGCGGTCGACTTGATGTGGTCGGGGTCGTCGAAGCCGACGCTACACTTAATAATTCCTTCCATTTTCGCTTCATGGTTTTGGTGGATTCCTGGTGTTCGAAACCTCCCGAGATCATCATCAATACGGGATGACCCTTATGTCGCCCGGGGTCGGGTTCATCGTCATCAGAGCTCGCATTCTTCCTTCCTCTCTTGACATTAGTTTCCTTTTCTTGTTTGACCTCGGCTGCCTCGTTTTCGGGCTTCTTAACATAAGTAGATAGTTTTCCTCTTTTGATGAGATCTTCAATGTCGTCCTTGAGGGCGTTGCAGTGGTTTGTCTCATGACCATTACTTCGGTGGTACCGACAGTACTTATTGAGCCGCTGGCCTGGACGGTGTGGAAGGGGCTTGGGAGGCCTGACATCTTTAAACTCTACGTCCCAGCATTCGCCATAGAGTTGTGCATTGGAAACGTTAAGCTCAGTATAAGAGCTATGACGATTTCGAGACCGGGGATCCCGATTGGCTCGACCGTCGTACCCTCGGTTGTCGTTCTGGCGAGGGTTTTCGTTTCGTGATTTTGAAGGTCCGAGCGGTGTTAGGACTTTTCCGGTCTTGCCGCTTTCTTCTTCGTTGATGAAGCATTGCGATATTTCGAGAAACTCTTGCAAGGTACTGGGTTCCCACCTGAGGGTATGCTTCTTGAACGGACTTCCGGGAAGCAGACCTTGGGTCATGAAAAATATCCGGAACGCGTCGTCCAAGTTGCGGACTTGGGAGGCTTCTCTATTGAATCTTTCAATGTAATTTCTCAGAGGTTCGCTCTCCCCTTGCACCACGGACATTAGTACGATCTTGTTTTTGGGCTTGCTTTTGGCGAAGTTAAAGTGAACGCTGAACATCTTTGCTAGCTGATCCCAAGTTGAGATGGAGTTCGGCTTCAGGGATCGGAACCACTCCGACGCTAATTTGTCGAGCGTTAAGGGAAAAATCCGGCATTTCATTTCTGCTGGGACGTTCCTATATTGCATGATATGGTCAAATTGGTCGAGATGTCTCTCTGGGTCGTCAGTCTCGTCGTAGGTCTTCAATCCTTCAGGTGGTTTTTCTAGGTGCCGAGGGACTCGGTAACTGTCGATATCCTCCGTAAAAGGTCCTTTTCGCTTGGATGTTTGCGCTCGTGGAGGGGTTCGATGACGACGATGAGGATCGACGCGTCGTGCCTGTTCGTTGGGCGAATTCCCCCTGCTCCTTGACCGCCTACGTGGGGACGACGACGCCCAGGATGAATGTGGTTGTGGCGAGCGATGCCGTACTCGATCATTTCGGGATGGGGATCCATGATTCCTTCTTTCCGGTGGAGATCGGTTCCTCCTACGAGCCGGGTTCCTTCTTTCTGGAGAGTCTGGTTCTGGGGAGCCTAGGTCGGCGATTCCCCGGGCCCGGAGCTCAGCTACGTCTGCTTCAAGTTCGGTGAAACGGAAACTTCTAGCCTGGTTGGCCAACTCCTGCCGGGCTAGCAGTTGCACGAGCTGCTGGACTGCGTCGGCCGGAACGGAAAGCGCCGGCGGTGCCGTTACCGGAGGAGGGGGAGGAAGTCGGTTCCTTACCGAACTTGCAGGGACTAGTACAAAGTTGTTGTTCGGATGTTGAAGCTGAGCTTGAATTGAGTTCGGGACGTCTTGCACATGTCCCTCCGGGGTTTCTTGAGGGACGGTCTCTGGTAGTACCTGCTGACCAGGATCGGCCACAGGCTCGACCGCCGGGTTAGTGGCCTTTTGACGTAGGACCGGAGCCATCGTCGATCAAGGTAAAGGGACGAGGTCTGAGTACTGACCCTCCCACTGTGGTCGCCAATGTTCTGTATCGTACTTCTGACCTTGGAGGTCGGCCCGAGGTAGTTGGTAGATGTGGTCCTTGATGACAAACGCTCCGGTCGAGGTTGAGGTATTGGTCCTGCAATGACACTCCGACGATCAAGTCAGTGAGGTAGTCAAACAGGGTATTTTTATGAGTTGAATAGCTTACCTTTAATGAGCATTGAATGTGGTATTTATAGGTTTTGAATGGTGTTGACCTAATGATTAGGAACCGTTGGATGTGTTGGCTGCATCTGAAGCGTTGAATGACGGGCTCTCCTAAGAGAATGGGCCAGTGATAAAATGGGTCTCTGGGGACTGCAAATAGTAACAGACTAATTACCATAACAGATACTATATGAGATTCTTCAATATTAATTCAGTTTTGTTAATTATTCTGCATGCGTTTTTAATCATTTAATTATGATTTTTCTCGTTATGTTTAATTTAATTTACAATGGAAATCATGGTTCAAAATTACAATTTCCGCGCGCTTGCGATTAGCTATGAATCTTGATATTAAGGCAAAATTGCGGTAAATACAATTATTGCAGTCACGATTGTGATCACAGTATTGCTGCAGATACTTCTAAATCTCTAATTCTGTTATATGCGTTTTTTTAATGGTAATAAGTAAACATTAGCAACCATTATATTATACTATAAGTGAAATGCTTTAAAACCAGCTGTGAATAAGGTCTTTTGCCAACATCCCTCGTTAGTTCATGTTGAATGGTATTTTATTGGCAACAATTATTATCATCCTTCTATTTGGTTTTTATTGAATGATATTCTAAATGCAACAAAAAAGTAGGCATGACAACACTTAGTATTAGCAAAGCTGTAGTACAGTTAAGTTAAGCAGTATATTTAGCAAATTGCAGCTAATTAAGATTTAAGCAGGTAAGGGTAAGCTGAGAATGTGAACAAAAAAGCTTTACTGAAAATAGAAAAATGAATGCATGAAAGCATTCAAGAGCTGAGAAGAGGATTATAGCAAGAAAATATTGCTGAAACATTAAATCAAAAAAAAAAGTATTGATAAATCAGAATAGAAAAGGATAAGTCGTCGCAGCTTAACTCGTGACCGGCGAGCAATGGCGGTGCAAGGTATCTCCACCGTGGGTGCTCCGATTGAAGAACCGATTTGTGGCTGTGGTACTAATGAATGTAAGGGGTGTTAATAATAACACCATGTACAAGTGCACAGGATAAAAAACCCAAGCTCACATTAACTACTCTTAACTTTATATTGTTGTCAACAAAATATCTCCAATTCAATAATGAAAAATCAAAAGAACCACAAGAAAAGACTAATAAGAGCAATAGTATGGAGTGCACATACAGAACGATGGTGAACATTCAACAACTATAGTGCAATAGTATTAAGAGCAAAGCATGGCTTAAGTCAACATATACTCTTTTGACTACCTTATAAATGTACGTTTTTGGAATTATCTTCATGACTTCATTGGCATTCATGTTTTATTTTACTCTATGGGATTTTCAGTGGGTCTGGGTTTTCTCATGTAATTTCTGAAAATGTGGGTCTACATTCATTTGATTAATAGTACGTCATTGTTTCTTTGTCTGCCATATGAAATTTACTTACAATTGATTTGATGTTAGATAGAATGAAGCTGGCCTCTGGTTTTACTTATGATTCCCCTTCTTCTACAGACTCTCTTCATCAGATTTAGACACAGTTTATGTAAAAGACTATCGTTGGTGCAACGGTGTTTACCTTCTTAAGTGCTTAAAGAGCCTAAAGGTCTTTACTGCCTTGGACGGAGAGCCACCTCCTCACTTTAAATTTTCGCTGCTAAAATAAATAAATAAAGGACACGCAATTTGGAAAAACTAAATATTAACTATATTAATAAGGATTTAATTTATCAGCAATGCTATTCACCGCGAAATTTTTTCCCGTGAAATCTCCCACAAACATAATGTTTTTACAAAGTACATAAATTCATGGAAGCAAACTAAATATTAACATTGAAGTTTTTACAAAGTACATAATTTCATTGAAGCAAAATTTTAAAATACCTAAATTTATACAAATTACATAGTTAAAAAGATAAAATTAGTATCAATTTATTTTCTTTTCTATTTATCTCTTTTGAAATTCTACATTTATTTTTAAAAAAATCATCTCATCGGGACAACCCTTATTTTTTTTTATGGAGGCAAAATAAATTTATTATATATATATTTCAAACCAAAACAACTTTTCAAGTAGAGAGAAATGCCCCCATCACTAGCATGTGCATCGGCCCTCCTCCCAATGCACGATTATGCATCTCCTTCTTTCTTATTGTTGTTTCTTTGGTGTTCAACATTCCATGAAGAAAAATCAAAAATCGACGCATAGTCGGCCTAAGGGGAGGATGGAAAAACTGCCACTTTAAGTATGTGTGTTCAGTAGTTTGGATAAATCTGAACCAATCCACAATCCAATCTAAACTGATATGCCTCCAATTTTTAGGTCTCAAAGTTTTTTTATTTAGTTAGTAGAAATAATTCACTAGTATTTACCTTTTAGGCCTCAAAGTACTAAGTTCACTCACTGATGATATTATTATGGCAGGTCGGGTAACTTGGGATCATTTGAGGAACATTAAGTCTATTTTCAAAAGTTTTGAACCTGTTTCAGGTTTAAAGGTTAACTTCTTTAAGAGCCATCTTTATGACATTAATCTTAAAGAGGATTTCTTAGAGGTTGCCGCTTCTTTTTGACTTGTAGCGCCGCTTCAATTCCCTTCAAGTTTCTAGGAATTTTGGTGGGAGCAAATCCTAGGAGGAAAAGTACTCGGTTACATGTCTTGAATATGCTTAGGAGGAGACTCTCAATTTGGAATGGGTCTTTATTGTCGATAGGAGGAAGAATCACTCTCATTAATGGTGTATTTGGGTTCACATGAATAATGTTTTTTAATGGAACCGCTTTCGATCCATCGACACTTGTTAACCAAGTAAAATTGTTCTCTTGAGGGTGGTTTGCTAGTAATGTTGGTTGTAATTTGTCTTTTAACATTTCGGTTTGGTGGGAGAACCCACACGCTTGTTTGACCTCTTTGTATATGGCTTTTAGTTGTTTTGGGTTAGAGTACCCTATCTTAATATGTGGTTTGAGCCTAACTGAACCCCACAAAACTAGCAGTTAAAGTGAGAGATGCTTATTCATTATGTACTCTATTGAGGCTTTATCATTAGTCGATAGGTCTTTTTTTTTAAAACCCCCACCACCTTCCCATATACCCCACGTACCCTGTGAAAAGACCAAAATACCCTTCACAATATTTAAAAAAACCCCCCAACATATCCCCAGCTCAAAAAAAATTAAAACAAAATTTTGAAATCGGATATAGGTAAATCCGAATTTCCCCTAAAAATTTTAAAAACTTAAAATCGGATATAGATAAATCCGAATTTTCCCTAAAAATTTTAAAAAATTAAAATCGGATTTATCTAAGGTGGGGGAGTACATCCGATTTTAAAAATAACAAAATCGGATGTACCATAGGTAAATCCGATTTTGTAGCCAAATAATAAATAAATAAATCATTTAAAAAATTAAAATTATATTTTTTTTAGAAAAATAAATTAGATATGAAGAATATGAATATGAGCCATTTTTTGGTTCTGTTTAGGGTGTAGTTCGTTAACATGTAACGATGTTATACGTCGAGCGTTTTTGGTTTTATTAGATTTTTAGTGGTGTTTTTATAATTTTTTGATTAGTTTTGACTTTTTAACGGATTTTTAGTAACGTTTTTATAACCATTTTTAAAAATTTAAATAAATTAATACAAATCGTATATACCTATGGGTGGGGGTATATACGATTTGTTAAATTACAAATCGTACGTACCTCAGCCATACGTATATACGACTTGTTATTTTAAATCTAATCGTATTTAATAAAATTTACGTATATACGATTTCAAATTTTCAAAGTCGGATATATCTATGGTGAGATATATACGATTTTGGTCAATTTTTTTAGCGGTATTTTCGTCAAAAAAAATCTTGTGGGGGTATATGGGAAGATGGTGGGGGTACAAAAAAAAACCTTGGTCGATATGAGACTTGGGTTTTTCCCAATACCTTAGTGCCCAGTTTAATCCAATCTATCTACTTTCTATATAATCATAACATATGCGAGCAAAATGACTTTATTAGATATCTTCAAATTTTGCCATTTGTCCAAAATTAAGGGCAAAACCGTAAATTCGCCGCAAAAAGACAAAAGAAAACCATGTTTTGCAGCTTTTTTAAAAAAATCTAACGCGCACAGATTGACGCTGACACTAACACGCGCAACTGACACTACTTGACGCGTGTCAGATTTTTTATTTTCCAGTTTTTATTCAAAAATAATAATTTTTTCCTCTGAGTTTTTTTTCAAAAAAAAAAAATCTGTCAGTTTTTTTCTATTTTTTTCAAAAATCCTTTTTTCTGCAAGTTTTTTTTGCAAATTCTTTTTTATTTCTTTTTTTCAATAAAATCTGTTTTTTAACTAAAAAAGTGAATCTTTTTTTTTATTTTTATAATCTACTCAAATTATAAAAATAAATCAATTTAACCACTACAAATTCTTAAATAAAATCATACCTCTAACAAATGTTTCAAAATCTTTTTTTCAAAAAAATCAATTATTAATTTTATATTATACTCAATAATTAAATAATCTAAAATTTATTATTTACTATAATCTCTCTATTAAAACTACTAAAAGCAATCACTTTAACCATTAATAATTGTACAAAAAAAATTAACCACTACAAAAAATTACAAAATAACTATTTTAAAATTTTATAATTATTTAAAAGGAGTAAACAAGTGACAGTGAGATATTGACAAGGGATTGGCAACGAGAGCGGCAACTGGAGTGTCTATCAGAGCTCCAACGGGGGTGCATATTTTGCGTTAAATCTGATTTTCCTTTATTTAGCAAATGTTTCAAATTATTTTTTTCAAAAAGTTAAATTTTAAATTTAATATTATACTCAATAATTAAATAATCTAAAATTGTTATAATCTAAACTATTAAAATCAATCAATTTAACCACTAAGAATTGTAAAAAAAAAAAAAAAAACTTTAGTCACTACCAAAAATTACAAAATAATTTTTTGGCTTAAATATTTGATCCCCTGCAAATATTCCATTTTTCCATTTACCCCCCTGTAAAAAAAAAGTTTTAAAATCAACCTTGCAAATAATAAGTGTTTCTAATTACCCCCTGCAGGGGGTAACCGTAAACTTTTATATTTTGCAGGAGGGTAACCGTACATGGTTTATACCCATTATACACTACATAATCTAACAGATGGGGGTGATCGAAAACTGTTTATATTTGCAGGGGTAACCGTAAACTTTTTTTTTACAAAGGGGTAAATGGAAAATGAGTATATTTGCAGGGGATCAAATATATAAACCTAACTTTTTTATAATTAAATGAATATGATCAAAATAATGGGAGTGACAACGAGAGAGGTAACGAGAACACCAACGGGGGTGCTTATTTTACCTAAAATCTCATTTTCTTTTTTCTTCATGTCTACTCCATTATTAATATTATAAGAAGATACCGACTTTTTTGTCAAAAAAAAAGATGCCGACTTTTTTTAAACTTTTTCAAACACAACTATTTTAATAAATTTGAAAATATAATCATTTATCAAGTTTTTCCTTTTTTTTTTATTACATTATGCAACTTTCAACTATTTATAACAAATACAATATCACCTGTGCATATGCACGGGTAAAATACTAGTTTTCTTATAAAAAAAGTTCACTCACTTTTTGTTAATAATTAATTCAACAACAAAAGTAATCAAAATATGTGATTTTTTTAATAAAAAAAAAACTATTCTTTTAAATATTAGTATTGCTTACCGTACTTGACACACGTTCTTAACTTCTCATCCGGATTCATGTGAATCTGCAATTACTTAACTGGACCCAAATATGAAGATTATAAGATTCTTAATTAGTAGTATTTTCTATTTGATATAGCAAAAAAGGCCCCATGTGATTACGATTTGTTAATTTAACCAAGATATTTTTGCAGCAACATGTCGGCAGAGAGCATATTTTTTGACGTGAAGCCTAATGTTAATATCTTTTAGATCAACGCTAATATATTCTCTTGTATCCTTTTATAACCTATTTGTCCTTTTTGTTGTTGAGCACAAAATTAAAGCTGTCCCGTTTAATTTGTATTTAAGTATTTAATTAATTTTTTTCTCCAAATTACTGGTGATTACTTACATAATGTCTAACACTTTCAACAAAAGATCAATCTGCCTATCGAATAAAAATGAAAGACTAATCTCCGTTCGAATTTAAAATCAAATTTTGCATTGACCAATACCAAATTTAACTAATACGAAAATTGAATCCAGAGTACTGTGTCGACTCCATGTCTCAGGATAGTATTTAATTAGTGTGGGATACCATGATTGATAGGATTGGAACTTGGAATAGAGCTATCAAGGAAGAGGCCAAATGTGTTCGCAATTGCATCTGCACCGTCGCAAGCATCTGCAGATATGACACATATGCTGTCCAGTGTCCCTTTCATGTTTCCAATTCTTGGTGCAAACAACCTTTCAACAAAGTCTCGTTACGATTCATTTATTTATTTTAAATAAATAATAGTTTTTTTAGAGACTTTTCAAAAAGTAAAATAAAGAAATTCTTGTTCAAAGTATAAAATTACACGGTCTAAGGTGGCTGGCTACCTCAAAATCACTAGTCCAAACACAAGACGTGAAGGTATATAACTCAGTATTTTGGCATTCACTCATTGGATCATAGATATTACGATGCCAATTCTGCATGTCAACATTACGTCATTATAAAAATAATATCACAAAATGTGACACATGACTAGATCTATTACATTTTACAAGTTGCTTTCTCATCATATTATAATAAATATTCAAGGATCCACCCAACCCAAGTGTACAAATTATTCAACTCACAACCAACGGAGACATGATCACATGACAAGCAACAGCATGCCCTGTCTTTTTCTTTTTGTATTTTATTGCTCATAGAGTATTATCGACACAAAGAAATCAATCAGATGCACATAACCAAACACATTTTCCCATTATACACTTGCACTTTTCAAGACAAATCATACTCACTTTACTGGTTTCTGTATACTAGTAATATTAAAATCATCGACCCAGGTGATGCTTCTTCATTCTCAAGTAATAATCATAATAATAACAAAACAATAATACTACAACTACAACATGACATCCCCTTCTCTTTTTCTTTTCCCCAACAATACTTGGTACCTAACGGGGACTACTACTCAACTCACTTTGCTTATTAACCAAATTTACATTATATTCCCTTCACTTTTTATCTTACATTTTCCCTTGCCGTTTAAGCACCCATGTAACTAGGTACAAGAAAATATCATCTCCAGCACTGGAAAGTCCAATAGAAGATATATAGAAAACACAAAAGAGAGATTTGTGTATTAACTTTTTACTATGTAAAAAAACTCTGACTCAATCTCTCTCTCCTATTGGAACTGTCCAGTATCAGAAATGATTTTTCCTCTATAGTGACTATGTGTGGCCAATATTGAATCAATTGAATATGCTACAAGCAGTAGCTTTCATTGTTTATCAACCCATTCAGCAGCAACTCTTCCAGAGCTGCGGCTACCCAATTTTCCAAATGAACTCACAGTAGATAATCCCTTGAAGCTGCTGCTACCACCGTCGTTCAAGTTCCTGAGCTTCCTCGACTTGTTTAGCTTCGAACAATTGATATCAATGCTGTCGAGATCGACTTCATCGTGGCTATCTATCTTCAAGATAACCACCAAGCTAAGTATGTTGCTTCGACAAAATGGACAAACTGGTGGAGTAATAGAAGCAGTGGAAGGGTTTGGCTTGTTGTGGCAACAAAGGGCTAATGTGCATTGTGCACACATTTGGTGGCCACAATTCTGTACTTCAATTGTGCATACTTGCTCAAAGCATATGCAACATAACTCTGACTCACTAACCTGCATAATATTAGATCCCTCAATGAGTATACTATTTTATTGGCCCACATTTACAAATGTACGTTTATTCTGATTAATAAACATGACTTTGGTATTGTGATAGTGTCTAATTACCTCAGAGATATTATCATCTACATCATCAGAATGTGATGGGGATGGAATAGTGTAAGCACTCCCCTTCAATATGTTTTTCTCCCTCTCTCTATTTGCATCCATTAAGGCTTGTTCTAACAAAGCTTTTGCTTCTGGATTAAGCTCGGTGATGAATTTCAACGGAGATGGCCAGACAAGAGGCTCTGCAGACGTGGGATTTAGTAACGACGCACATGCTCCATGTTTGTGTTTCATAGCAACCATATATGGTATCCGGCTGCATAAACACACCAAGCAGCATGAAGACAATTCCAGGGATTATAAGGACTAATTAAAGATAAAGATGTCTGGTAAAATGCTATTTATGAATCCAAAATACTAATAAATGGCAAAATCCTCAATTGAGATAAGTTGCTATTTAAAGTTGAGAAAAATTACTTAGTTATAAGATCAAGATTTTCCTAAAAGACTTCAAAGAATACTCCCTCTAGTCCTATTTATAAGAGAAAAATGCAGATTTAGGTTTATTGAATAACTGATGTATCTGTTTATATCAGAGAGAGTGAAGACACACAAATGAGCATGAAATGTGTTTAGATATGTAATTAGCTCTCAAACGGAATGAGGCCATATCTAAATAGCAGGAATTTGTGTTGAAAAAGCAAAACATACCCAGATGAATCACGCTGAAGACGATCCGCGCCCCACGCCAAGAGTTCACGAATGCAATCCATAGATCCACCTCTAGCAGCTAGATGAAGGGGAGTGCTTCCAGGATAGCTGCAAATCATATCACAAACTGAATGGTTAGTCCAAAAAACACATCAAATTGAAGTAAGTGAGTAAGCAGAGAACTTTCAAAAGTGAGATGATTACCCATATCTACCAGTTGAAGCAGAAACAAGAGCTCCGCTATCTAATAAAATATGCACACATTCAGGCCTTCTTTGACGAGCTGCTAAATGCAATGGAGTTGCCCCTTTTCCATCTCTAATATTAACAAACCGAACAAATCCCCTGCAATAAAAAATCCAAAAAGATCATTAAAAATAAAAACAAAAAACAAAAATTGATGGTGAAATAGAAAAGAAGAAGAAGACAAACCAAGAAGCAGCGACGGGAGTAGATTGAGCAGAAGAAAGAATAGCCTTTAGACAAGAAGAATGTCCATAATAAGCAGCATAGTGTAAACAAGTTCTTCCATAAAGAGTATCAAACATCAAAACATTAGCACCAACTTCAAGAAGCTTCTCCACACAAGCAACTCTTCCATGCATTGCAGCCAACATAAGTGGAGTCTAAAGAAGCATTCATTCAAACACAAACACGGCAATGAAATTGAAGGGTAAATAAGTAATGAAAGGTAGCTTTTTTAAATAGAATGCAAAATGGGTACCTGCTTTTGTCGATTTAAAATGTCTGGGTTAACAGATCCATCTAACAGCCTTGAAAGAATCTGCAAAAAAAAAAAATAGAATGTTAAATTGTGGATACTTAAATTGAACGCAGGGAGGAAAGAGAGGAAAAAGAAGTGACCTGGATCTGGCCATTGGCAGCAGCAATATGAAGAGGTGAATAGCGATCGTAGAGAGTGGTATGGTGTAAGAGATTTGGGTCTTGTTGTAATAAAGCTGTTACAATTTGGAGGTTACCTTGTTGCACGGCGGTGAATAAACCATGATCATGGCTTCCTCTGCAACTAAGGCCCTGACCCATTCTCTCTCTCTCTCTCTCTCTCTCTCTCTCTGAATCAATTCAACTGGTTGTGTTGTGTTGTGTTGTGTTGTGGTGTGGAATTGGAGAGGTGAAGAGAGGTGAAGTGGTTGAACTTCACCTCTGTTTTTGGCTGCGCCACCTGCTTTGGTGGTTTGGATTGGTGAGTGATATATAACTTTATAAATGAAAATAAAATAGAAATGAATTACTGTAATTTGTTTACATTAAAGTTGTGCGTTGTAACTGTGTGTTTTGCGTGATTGAGTTGAGAGGATTGATTAATAATGTGAGTGGGAAATGTCGAGAGAGGGTAGAGATGGTAGCTGACCGTGTCATAGCAAGATATTTAAGCCCCGCTGCTTTTCGTTATTCAAATAAATAAATTCGATTTCTCTTTTTTGGTGAGTAAGTAAATTTGATTTTGACATCACTCAATTATTTTAGAATATTATTATTATTATTATAAATTATTAAAAATAATTTAAATTTTGGTGTACATTTTGGAGAGGTTGGGATTTAACATGGAGTGGATCGGATGGATGAAGGCTTGCGTTTTCTCTAGTTCGTTATCAGTTTTAGAAGATGGCAGCCTAACAAAGGATTTTTCGGTAAAGAGAGACTCAAGACAGGGAGATCCCTTATGTTTTTTTTTTGTTCTTCATTGTTGCTGAAGGTTTGGCTGCCCTGATGTTCAAAGTAGTTGATATCGGGGCTTTTAGAGGTCATAAGGTCGGTGATAATCTTGATTTCTCCATTCTTCAATTTCCATATGATGCAATTTTATTGGGGCAAGCTTCTTGGGAGAATTTTTGGGATATCAAAAACATTTTCAGAAGTTTTGAACTTGTGTCTGGTTTGAAAGTTAATTTCCACAAGAGCAAACTTATTGGTATTAATGCTCGGAAGAGTTTATGGATTCCGCTTCGACTTTTCTCCATTGTCGCTGTGAAACGATCCCGTTTAGATTTTTAGGGATCTCTGTGGTGGCCAATCCTAGGTGAGGTACAACATGGAAACCCGTTTTGGACCTGATTCGTAAACGACTTGCTACTTGGAAAGGCCGTATTATTTCGATTGGTCGTCGGGTAACTCTTATTAATTCAGCTTTAAATAGTATACCCCTATATTTCTTTTCTTATTATAAGGCTATGAAGGTGGTTATTAATATGATGATTTTTTATGGGGAGTCAAAGATGATGCGGAATAAGTATTGGGTGGCTTCGGACAAGGTTTGGCATTAAAATTCTTGAGTTTTTTTTTTGTTTAAAGAGCCTCGTTAAAACCTTTTGATGTAAACATTGCTTAGGAATAAACCATCAAAATGAAAAAAAACACTCTATCTTGAATTGAAAAAAAATAAAAAATAGTACAACTGTACAAGCAAGACTAAGGGGGAACTAGGCTGAAACCCTTGCTAGGAAAACAAACAAGTAGTGAAAGAAACATCACTACAACATAGATGAAAAAAGCCAAGGAGACCAAATCCCAAGGATAAATCATCTAAACATGTAAAATATTTGATCTAATTTTTTAACATAGCTCTTCTAGCTAAATATATGTTTTATCTAATTGAGTCCCTATAAAAATAATTTTTATTTTTCGTCCTTGCAAATATACGTTTTATCCACGTTTGTGCCTATAACATGTAAAATATTTGATTTTAAAAAATTATTTTTACAAGGACTAAACTGAATAAAACGTATATTTGTATAAGGGCAAAAAAAAATTTTTTACAGGAACTACACTAAATCAAGAGTATAGTTGCAGAGATTAAATATATACTTAAACCTATAATTGATCTTTATCTTCCATTATCTCACTAATGTAATTAAGATGATCTATTTTTACGTGATTATTTTTTTTTTTGGTTCGGGCCATTCTAACTTCCCACGTAATGTCTCAATGTTAATTTTCAACGAAAGACTAATCTCCGCTCGTAATTAGCAGCAAATTTTGCACTAACCAACAACAAGTGATAAATTATTGAATGCATTGACTACATTGAAACCAGATCTATGTTAGATAAGAGCAAACCCAAAATAGATTTTAAGAGGTAGATCTAAAGTAAATTTTTAGCTAAGTTTTTTTATGTGAGAAACTTTAGGTTTGGTCTTTTTATCCCTATACGAGGCCTTTTTACTTTACAAAAACTAATAATTTTTTTTTGTCTGACTACTCCTCAAAATGCCATTTAGGCCTACCAAACCACACTATTTAAGTAAATATTTATATAAGTTTGGGTTAGACTTAAAAAAAATATCATACAAATAAATTAGAAAATTTTGGTATCTACTTTCACCCTAATTTTTCATGTCTCTTAGTAGTAGTAGTTTTAATTTTGAATTTTATGATTTATTATAAATCGAAGTTAACTTATTTGGCCTTTTAGCCTATTACTCTTTTCAAAGATTGGTCATGTGACTTACTTAATGGCATGGTTGAGATGTTAGACCCAAAAGTGGTGGGTTGAGATATTAGACCCAAAATGGCGGATTGACAAATTGGTCGTTTGAAAATAATGAGCTTATTAATAGTGACCACTGCTAGAATGTGGAGAGGTTAAGAATTCACTTGACTCCTGCTTCTGCTATCTCTGCTATCTAGACTCCTATCTCCTGGACAAATGATAGGGATGTGTTATTTTGGCCTCACACCAATGATGGAAGCTATAGTGTCAAATCAGGATATAAGAGGATTAGGGAGTTAAAGAGGAATAGCTCTTATAGTGCTTCTGGTGCTTCCTCTTCTACAACCATTTCAAAGGAAGTCTGGCAGGCTATTTGGGGAGCCAAAGTTCCTCAAAAAATCAAGCACTTTGTGTGGAGGATTTTTCAAAATGCCATAGCTGTTAAGGCAAATTTGGTGAATAAGAGAATTGCTAGAGATGGAGTCTGCCCTCTTTGCCTTAAGGTTCAGGAAACTGTTGAACACCTTCTCTTGTTATGTCTTTGGACTCGTCCTATCTGGTTTGGTGCCCATTTGTGTCCTGTTCCATCTGAAATGATAGTAACTTCCTTCCCTTCTTGGCTTGCTAATGTCCTGGATCGTTGGAAACTGTCTGGACAGGGTGAGGATCTTAACATCTCTACTCTGTTCTTCCTTTTGTGGCGTGTTTGGAAAACTAGGAATGAGTCCATTTTCAATAGGCAGAACCTAAGTCCTATTGTTGTGCTTACTAATGCTAAAACCCAAAGCCTTGAATTTCTTCAAACACATGAGCAGAATCAGATCCCTACCCCTGGTAATCCTACTTCCTTGGGTTCCTCTCAATGGAGACCCCCAAGAGGTGACACTATTAAAGTAAATGCGGATGCTGCCTTTGATTGTTCAACAGGCAAGGGTACAACAAGCATAGTTTGCAGGGAAAAGAGTGGTAGAATACTCATAGCGCATTATACCAGGTTCTATACATCAAACGCTCTAGTTGCGGATGTTATTGCTATGAGGGAGGCAATTCATTTGGGTAGATCCATGAACCTACACAGCGTGATTCTTAAATCTGACAGCTTATCAATCATTGAGGCTTGCAGAGGGTCGAAGGAGTTCAGAGAGATTCAGAATATTATAAATGACATAAATTTCATCAAATCTAGCTTTCACAATTGCGGGTTTACCTGGGTTAGAAGATTTGGGAATTGCGTGGCTCACCAAGTTGTTGCTCTTGCAAAAGCGAACCATCTCCATGGAAATTGGGTGCTCAACATGCCGGTTTGTCTTCGGAGATTAGTGGCGGATGATGCTCACACAGCTTCATTGTTCATCCAACGACAAAGCCTGCAAACTTGAAGTTGTGTGTAGTGATTCTTAGGTTTGTTGTGCAACAGTTTTGTTATGGTGTGACTGGGACTTGTTTCAACAATTTCATCTTTCTGGAGTGCAATAGATTTGGTAGTGGTAGGTAATCGTTCAACTATGCTTCGCCGGTGAGATGAATTTTGGTGGTATTAGGGTTTTTTTTCCGCAAAGACTTGTACTTGATGTATCTAAGAGTATGTTAGTTCAGTTCCACTAGTCCGTTGTACTTGTGTTGTCCTTTTGTTGACCTGGATGTGTTGTTTTTGGGCTCAGTCCATTATGTTATGTATTGGTTTGGGCCTCCGCCCTTATGAAATGAAATCAGTACATTTTTGACCAAAAAAATATGTATAAAAATATGAAAACCTTTTAGAAAATAGAAAAAAAAATCGCCTCAAATGTTTGCTACCTGGCTTGCTCGTAGACTACAAGATTGGCAAGCTAGGCATGTTGGGCTAGGTGGGTTTGTAAACGAACATATTGTTAACCAATCCATCCAGTTATAGGTGGGTTTCCGGACCGACCCGTCAAGCCTAGTACAGATTTCCATCTTTAGTAACAAGCACTTGAGCCTTGAATTTTTGAACAGGCCAGACTACATTGCAAAACTAACTCATCTTAGCTTACTCCTATTCCTATTCCTAAAAGTGATTCGATGCTCTCAAACACTCTTAAATCGAACTATGGGTTAACGAATTATATATAATCAAAGCCTCGTTATGACTACAACATAAGCTTTGATTCTAATTTTACTCACCCACCTGAATTAAATACAACATATTGAGCGTCTCAAAGTCTTATAAGTTAAGCAAAACTACTCCCGAGGTCCCTTAACTTATTTTTTGGTATCAAATCCGTCTCTTAATTTTTTTTTGTAACGACTTAATCCCTTAACTTTTAAAAAGACAGCAACGTAGTCCCATTTAACGTTTTTTGGTTAACTCTGTTTAACAGTCACTGATGTGGATATTAGACTACTGACTAGGAATGCCACGTAGGTTAATAAAACTGAAGGGGTTCAACGAAGAAGTAAAGCAACGAAGAAGAGAAGCAATGCAGAAGAACAACATTTGGTTCATCTTCTTCCTTGGAAGAAACCAGAACTTCATCCAAAACAAAACCCAGATCTGCCAAGGAAGAAACCAGAACTTCATCCAAAACAAAACTCAGATCTGCCATCATCCCAGATTGAACGAAACAACAAAATGAAAGGAATTATTAAACGATTCCAGATTTAGTGATGAAACGATTTCTTCTTCTTCTTTTTATTATTAAATTTTGTTTTGTTGTTTCGTTTAGGATGTGGGTTTTTGTTTTGTTGTTTCGTTTGATGGCAAATCTGGGATGATGTTGTTTCGTTTTCGTTCTGAACGATGAAGTTTTGGGATGATGGCAGATCTGGGGTTTTGTTGTGGTTTTTCTGGGTTGGATCTGTTCTTGTTATTTCAAGATCTGTAAGTTTTCATAATTCATGGTGGAGAATAAGAAAGGGTTACTATGAAAAAATGGTCATTATTGAAGAAAAAATTGATTCACAAAATTGGTCGTAAACATTTGAAGTTGGAGAAGTTCTACATCTTCTTTGGTTGATTGCCATTATTGAAGAACTTCAAGCTTCTGTCTTGTTCCTTAACGAAAGAAGAAGAAGAACCCAGCAGGGGTATCTTGGGCTTTTAATAAAAAAATAATTTTTAATTAAAATCCTAGGGAAGATGATTTTTTAATTTTTAATTAAAAATAATTATAAAATAATGAGTCAGAAAATAAAAGACCACATAAGCATTTAAAAAAAGCCACATAAGCAATCTAACAGCCACCTAAGCATTTTTTTAACGGTGTTAACAAAAAAACGTTAAATGGGACTACATTATCGTGTTTTTAAAAGTTAAGGGACTAAATCGTTACAAAAAAAAAGTTAAGGGACTGATTTGATACCAAAAAATAAGTTAAGGGACCTCGGGAGTAGTTTTGCCTATAAGTATCTTCCTCCACCCACCAGGGCCACCACCGACATCTTCCTCCACCCACCAGGGCCACCACCACCGTGAGCTACTGCTTTTTGTAAAACCTGTTAGTTCTAATCTGAACAATATTCATTATTATTTGTTTCCTAAAAATCCTATAGCAAGTAATAAATATTATCTTGCGTGTAGAAGTGGTATGTACTCTGTCGACTGTCTTGCTTTAGATATTTCACGAGTGTCCCAAATAGACACAACTGGATGCTAAAACGTATCACTCATTAACTTAATTAATTGTAAACTCCATAACATTTTATTACATAAGAAAATGATGTTCTAACACCCTATAAAAGGTGCGAGAATAATAGAAGAATGAGAAAAAGAAGGGCAAAGTGATATTAATAAAATAAAAGGTAATAATACAATAACTTAATTATATAATATTTATCTTCAAAGACAAATACTTTGGTTAAAAAAATTCTTCAAATACTATATTTTATTGAATCTGCACAGAGTCGATCCTAAGATTTTGGGTATCTTTGCGAACTAATAAAATGGTGCTCTTATAGCTATTTGAATATCATTTTCATTGCATTTTTTTTTTTGCAAAATCATTAATGATTCATTCATAATCAAGGTTCTTTAAAAATAATTTTCAACAGAAATCAAAGCGAGGCCACTTAATCTATTTTGTGACATAGTAGAACGTAAATAAGATTTTAACATTTTCAATTTAGAAAAACCTCTTACGGCAGATACAACTGTAACAAGAATAGGTAGTGTTGTTTTATACCCCGTGCTTACATTAGAAAAACAGTTAAATGTCTTCAAAGAACCATGTGTTTCAGGAAAGTTTCAAGAAGTTGACGTAATAAGTCTTTCAATACTAAACAAAAAAAACCAAAAATCTCCTCATATGTGTTATATATTGCTCAAATCTTTTACTAAGTAAGCCAATTGTTTGATGTATGATATGTAAAAAAATAGTGAATCCTAAAAGACTCATCAACAGACTCTAGGTTCGATTCCGTGCAATTAGAGGAATTTTCACCACTGATAAAAAAAAAGAGGAATTTTCACCATTCTACTTTTTACTACGAATTTTCCATTTTTGAACAAATACACATTCAATCTTCATTTCATCTGCAAGTTTTTTAGTATTAACAATATCATTTGCAAATATAGATTCTCTATATGTTTTCAAGTAGTTAATCAAACTCTTTACTAATTTTATAGCCATGTCAATGAACATATATCTTTTTTATGCTTTTACAAGTTTTGATCTTATTAGTTTATTTTACTATTCTATAATTAATTTTTTTTAGTAAACCAAGGTATCCCTTGCACACGCAACTACAGAGACTAATCCCCTGAGGTACTGAGATCCATTTAAGGGGTTAACCTCCCCCACCAGGTATTTTTCCATACTCACCAGCCATGGATCAAACCCTTAACCAAATGGTTAAGGAGCCCAAGTATCTACCACTTGTGTTATACCATGTTGGTACTGTCATACCCTAATTTTGTCCGCCTAGGTCAAAACCCTAATTTTCCGCAAAAAATAAATAAATTGAGAAGTGTGGTTTTATTTTGAAGCGTGAAGAGCATTGTGCATGCATTTTTGGGTTTTAAAAGTCATTCTAGGGCTTTTAAATTCATTGTTAGAGTGGAAATGCATTTGTTGTTAAAAAACAAGGTTTTTAGGGCAAAAGGGTATTTTGGTCATTGTCAAAAATAAGATAATTTCTCATCAAGAATCATTGTGAAATTTTAGAGAAATTTATTTGAGGCAAAACATTTTTGGTCATGTATGTATGTATGCGCAGGCATGCATACATTGTGCACAAAATTCAAATTCAAAAAAGGCATCAAAAAGGAATATTCTACAAAAATTTCAAGATGAGGTTTTTATGATATTTTTGGTCATGGTGATCTCATAAAATGGCATATTCCTCAAGATACCTTGTATGTGGCCTAAATTGGGTGTATTTTTGTACAATTATCCTAAGAAGAATAATCAAAAATGAAGGGATAATGGAATGGTCATATAATAGTACAATAGTACAAGATGACAACTTGCAAAACTTGGTCACCAAGGACCCCTCCCAATGTTTATGCGCCACCCCCTCTCTATTCTCTCATTTTGTGTTTTCTCAATGTCCTCAATCCATGTGAGCCTCAATCCTAGCCTTTGATTCAAAATTAAAATCAAATCCTAGAGCACAACTAGTGCATATTGACCTAAATACCCTCAAACCTAGATGCCTTCTATAAATACCCTATTAAACTCACCCCTCACAACTTTTGGCCTCATTTTCACTCACACAACCCTAGCACACAACTCCCTCTCCTAATTCCCTCTCTTGGCCGAAATCATACCACCTTCTTCCTCCATCAATTCTTCACTTCTCCTTCACCAAATCACCATTTTCTCACCTCATTTCCATTCCTACTTCATATATCTTCCTTCTCTCCTAATTTAATTCAAGCTTGCATCATCAAAGGGCATTTTTAAGCAAGAATTTCGTGGGTTTCATTGAAGTTTGGTGAAGATTCAAGTTGATTTGTGGTCTTGTTCTTCATATTAGTCATTCCTTAGCTTGGATTTGAGGTAAACTTCTTAAAACCTAGCATCATCTTCAACTTTTTTGCATCAAAATGTAGATATCATGTTTCTAATTTTGCATCCTACCATATTCATGCATTTTAGTGTTGTTATATTGTTGATTTGTTGATTGTTGTTGGTGAGAGGTGTCTCAAGCATTTTGACAAACACTGTGGGAGGTTTGGGTGCTTGAGATGCTTCTCACCCTTGAATAAATTGTGATTTATGTTGTTTTCACTATGATCTTGCATTTTTGTTGAATAAAATGATGTGATGCTTCGCAAATCATGATTAGAATTAGGGTTTGTTAATTTTCTTGTGAAATGGGTTTGCAATTGTGATCAAAAACGTTTTCTCAAGTTATTTTGATGTTAATAGATGGTATCTTGCTTGCAAGTCATTGTTATGTTGATGATTGGCAAGAGGACTCACACTTGTGCCTTTGCGCACTTAACTTTAAGTGTTGAGGATTGACTAAAATGATTCAACGCAATTGATTTGATGTTTTGATTGCAAAATATTGTTGCTAATTGATTGTATCTTGCTTGCAAATTGTTATATGTTGATGATTGGCAAGAAGACTCACACTTGTGTCTTTGTGCACTTCACTTTAAGTGTTGAGGATTGCCTAAGATGATTCAACACAACCTTGTGCTTTGATTGTAAACTTTGGTTTGCTTGTTAGTAACTTGTTTGCAAAGTTATTCTATGTTGAGGATTGGCAAGAGGACTCTCACTTGTGCCTAGTGCACTTCACTTTAAGTGATGAGGATTGCCTAAGATGATTCAATTTTCTTTGTGCAATTCTTGCTTGAAAATGCAAATGCTAGTTTTCTAACTTGATTAATCAATTTTGGTTACAAAAATGACTTGTTAATGCCCTCTTTTGGTCACTTTTGGTCTTGCAAATGTGATGTTCTTTCTAGGTCAATGTTATGCTTTAATGTTGATGATTTGGTAAAAGGACTAGACACTTATGCACTTGTGCATTGTCTCAAGCGTCAAGGATTACTAAAAGGGATTCAACCTTGTGCTTTATCTTGTGTTGACACCTAATTGAATTGAACTTTTGTATGATCTCTTTGTGTGCCTATTGTTGATCTTACATATGCATGCCTTTAGATGTTGATGACTAAGTGTCATTCTTGTGCTCAAATGTTGTAATTGGTAATGTTTATGCTTATGCTTACATTGTTGATTGCTTTGCTTGCAATTTGTTAAATGTTGCACTTTGGTTCTTGACTTGGAAATTGATTGAATGTTCTACTTTCTTTTCCTTTTGGATGCCACGCCATCCCAACAAACCTTTTGTGACCAATGTCACCCTCAAACTCCCTTCTCCTTTCTTCAAATCAATCATTTTCTAAAGCTTTTTCCAAACTCAATCTTTTCTTAAATTGTTTTCATAAGACAATCAAATTCTTTCTAAGATCAACAATAAACCTTTTTGAAAACTCATAAGGAGGCAAGTCGGACGTACGGCCGGTGTTGTCTAGCGTCCTAAGATCGGAGCTGTACAGCTCAAACATCTTGGGATACTTATGAGAATTAAAACAAGTAATTAACAACTTGAACCCTATTTCAAAAAAATGAGTAAGGAATTGAGTCGGATGTACATCTGGTATTGGTTAGCGTCTTAGGGTTAGCGAGCTGTACAGTTCAGGCGAGCCTAAGATACTTGCCAAATAAAAGCAACCAACCTCACAACAAATCTTTTTCTTCCTTAATCAAAAAAACATTTTCAATAAGTGGGGGGCACGTCGTCTGTACAGGCGGGGTTGTCTTTGTTCTAGGTCTAGTGGACTGTACAGTCTAGGACCGAAAACCCCTACAATAAAAAACACCAACACAAAGTTTCTCGACTAAAGAGAACTACGTAAGCTTTGAATTCTCCATCGCACCGGGAGATACGTAGGAGCGGGTCACATCCCGTCAAGCACACTTTTAAAAAATAATAAAAAGATTCTTCTTTTCCCCCGTTTTCAAAAACACTTTTCTCAAATAAAAAAGAAGTAGAACGAATTGTTTCAAATCAACTCTGTCAAAACCGCACATCAAGTTAAAGGTTCCCTTTCGGTAGAAAGGAGGTGTGGGATGCTAATACCTTCCCCACACCTAACCGACCCCCGAACCTACATCTCTAGTTCTCAAAGGACCACCCCGCATTAAAAAGGACCCTTTTTCAATGTTTTGGTCCCTAAATAAAAAATGTTGATGGCGGCTTCACAAATTTTCACATTGTACGATGAAAGGTCCAAACTGGATTTTTTTCGGGGTGCAACAGCTGGCGACTTCACTGGGGACTTTCTTTTTTAAAACGAGGGTCAGGCCTAATTAACTTGATGTGCGGTTTAATTGTTTGATTTGAATGTGATTGTTCTATTTCTCTCTTTTATTCTCCTTCTTTTTCTTCTCTCTTTCTGATGTTTGAATGTTCTCTTGCATTCTCGTGTTGTTATGTTGCATTCATGTGCATTTGACTCTTCTTCTTCTATGTTCGCTTCTTTTTCCTTCTTCTCCTTTCATCTTCTTTTGTTTATATGTTTAATATGATCATGCATTTCTCCAATCACCATGTCCCCTTCTTCTTTGCTCCCTTTCTTCAAGGTAAGCTCATGCATCATTCCCCCAATTCTACTATGATCCCTTCTTCTTTGCTCCCTTTCTTCAAGGTAAGTTCATGCATTCCCCCGATTCTATTATGACCCCTCTTCTTGGCTCCCTTTCTTGAGGTAAGCAGTGCATATGATTGTTGTTGGAACCCTAGGTTAGTTTACTTGTTTGTATTGAAATGATATATGCTTGCAAAACCCTAGGGTAGACGACTCTTTGTTTGGACTGTTTCTGGATTTTCTTTGCAGGTGGGGGGGGGGGGGGGGGGGGGTATGTTTGTCGTTGTGCTCCTACACACACGTTGCACTCTTTTTACCCTTATATTTCTTGGTGAGACAGCCCTATACCCGGGCTAGAGCATATCTTAGGCTAGAACGAAGTCATTAGTGGCTGCTCACTGGACGTACGTCTTGTTGGGTGGTTGCGAAGACTTCACCTAGAGTTTGGCTTTGTTTGATGATACCATCACTTGGACGTACGGCCCTGTGATCGGTAGTCTCAGATGAGGTCGTTGGCTCTAGGAGCCTTATTTAGGGTCCTTCTTTTAGTGCTAACCTTGAAGTGTGTACCCGTAGAAATAGCCATAGATCCTGTCTCTAAGAAACCTTGGTAGGACACAAAGGAGCTTCATACCCCTGCATCCACGCTAAATAAAATATTTTTGCAAATAAACCGAAAAAAAATTATCAAAAAAAAATGTGTAAATTTCCGGCTTTTGAAAGCCTTTGCATTGTAAATAATTTTTTTACTCATTTCCTTTTGCATACATCTTCATCCAGTGAAGATCATGATTTTTCATGCATTAAAAATTGCGAGTATCATGCACTTTCTCGCATATAAAAAAAAACATTTTTTAGAAACATCTCTCGTGCATTGTTATTTTCCCTTGCATATAAATATGTGAACCTCTCATTTTGCATATAGTTTCATTTAATAAAAATCACGTCTCTCGTGCATTTTAAAAATAATTGCGAGTATCATGCATTTCATTTCATTGCATAAGAAAAATGAAAACGAAAAAACAATTATCATCTGCATAGCATAAGCATTTCAGTCATCCATAATCATGTACAAAAACCTTCATCAAATAATGTGGGCGTCGAGCCAATGTAGCATTTATGCATCATTTCATTAACCTCATAAGCATTATTTCAGAAAAAAGACGAAGAAGAACTACGTAGCTTTGATTCCTCATCACAATGGGGATACGTAGGAGCGGGTCATACCCGTCAAGCACCTTTTTCTAAAAACCTTTTTCCCCAAATAAAGCACCTTTTTCTAAAAAAAAAAAATTCAATAAATCACTTGCATCTTCAAATCATTTTTAAAATCATTTTCTAAATCATTTTCCAAAAAAAAATGAAATGAAATAAGAGAAACTCCTTATGCAATCGTTCCATGGGTAGAAGTGCATCTTTGAATGATGAAGGGTAATATCTCAAATTTGTTTGTGCACTACAAATTTGAGATGATACTCTACGATATCGGGGCACTTTGACCCAATCAGGCGCAGTTTGTTTTCAAATAAAGTGAATAAGTGGAGTCAACCAAATGTCGAAGCATTTAAGTATATTGCGTGAAGTATTGAGTCAGGATCCACTCAATGTTTCATGCAAGTTACTCAGAGTAACGACAATTGGTTGCCTCACGTCATCATTTGCGCAAAAAGGGGCATTGGTATTTCAGATCTTGCCGTGCCTCTAAAGAATAAAAATCATTTTGAAAAAATATCATTCTTGCATCTTGCATCATCCAAAAATGCATTGGAGTTTCGTATTTCATCTTGCATCAAAAACAAACAAAAAAATCTCCTTTAGAATAATTACACTTTTCAAGTGGTCATTTTTCATGCATTTGCTTATCATGATTTGTTCATTCATACATTGCATAAACCAAATAAAAAAGTTGTGATGAGAGACGAGACGCTTTTGCAAAATAATCTGTTGAAAAGTTTACCCTTACTTATTTGCAAACTCAAGATGTTCCAAGGCACTCAGTTTTTCAAATCAACAGTTCATTTGCATTTTCTTCAAAAAAGGCATTGCATCTCATCCATTCCATGATAAAAGACTGAAACAGTTCATCAAAAAAATTTTCCATCATGTTTTAACCAATGTTAACTCTCTACGAAGCATTCTTCTAGTGGGCGTGCATGCCATGTGCAGTTTCTCTTGTTTGAGTCTGTCAGTTTCCTTCCCTTATCATCATTCTCCATCCAAGTTTGATCCCGCCCCATCCACCCATAAAGTACATACTCTCCCCGCATTAGTACACACTTGACTTTTGGTTTAAATCCTCCATACAAGAGGGCAATTTTGTAATCACTTAATTACCTTGTTAAGATTGCTTTTCTTTGGTGCAAGTCTAAAAATGTGCATGCATTTGTTCAGTCATTCGTTCTTGTGCTTATGTCGTGTGCTCTGCTAAACAGAAGGAATGGAAAGTTGGATTTATTCTCTAGCAAGAAACATGGCAACAAATCAAGGCGAATCAAATCAGGGTGATCCAGGCCAGGTTCAGGGTAATCAAGGTCAACACAATCAAGGAAACCCAGAGATTGAGAATTCTGGCAATTCGGGCCCAGATGATCTTGTTATGGAAGTTCTCAAACAGCTAGTCCAAGAGAATCAGGTATTAGTCCAAGAGAATCGGGCATTAAATGCTAAAGTCGAGGCGATGGGAATGCAAATGACTGAAATGATGGATATCCTGCAAGCCTTGAAAAACGGGATCACTACTGAAGCTGCTGCTGTTGTAAACCCTGGTGGGACTGCAACCATCCTTCCTACTTCGGGACCCGCTGAAACTGTGACTGCTATTCCTCCTCCGGGATCCGGGGTCAACCATCCTGCTCATGCCGCTCAATACGAGGGTTATCATCTCAATGTGGGTAGTGGTCCTCAGGGTCACCCGGCTGCAGCTCCTCAAGCAAGAGACAAGTACCAAGGGTCAGAAGAACGGCCGAAAGCAATTGAAGAAGCCATGGAGGTACACGATCCAGGTCTGGCCCTTAATATGATTCCCTCTCCCATATTCAAGGTGCCTAACATTGGTAAGTTCGAAGGAATGACTTGTCCTGTTAATCACGCGGCCGCATACTGTACAGAAATGTTCCCACTCACAAAAGATGACAAGTTGTTGACCTACTACTTCCGAGAAAGTTTGGCTGGGGAAGCTTTAAGCTGGTACATGCAAGAACATACTCACACTAGGTGTTGGAGAGAGTTAGCTAATGCTTTCCTGGAGCGGTTCAACTACAATATTGGCAAATCTCCCAACAAGGCACATTTGCAAAATATGGCACAAAGAAACAAAGAAACATTCAGAGAGTACGCCCTGCGGTGGAGACATTTGGCAGCACAGGCGAAACCGTCTCTTCTTGAGAAGGAGATGGTCGGCATATTCATGAACACTCCACCGCCACTGTATTATGACAAGTTAGTTGAGAGTGCCTCTTCAAGCTTCAAAGACTTGGTCCTTGCAGGGGAAAGTTTGGAGAATGGAGCAAAGAAAGGAAAAACTGCCTACAGTTCAACCGAAGCTACTCCCATAGCAGGATCCGGGGATGTCTCCTATAGTCCCGAAATCCTCCCTCAAGTCCTGCACTCCTCCACTCAAATCAGAAAAGGCCAGAAAACACAAAATTGTGTGAGAAGGAAGCCTGAGGATTTCGATCCAATTCCAATGTCCTACTCAGACCTGTTTGACCATCTTGTCAGTCATGACCTAATTTCCATCCGCTCCATGAAACCCGTTCAGCCTCCTTTCCCGAGGAGCTATGACCCAGAAGCTACGTGCAAATTTCATGCAGGGGGAGTGGGACATTCTGTGGAAGATTGTAAAGCATTGAAACATGCGGTCCAGGATCTAATCGACTCCAAACATTTGAATTTCAATGACAGCAATGTTAATGGCTTGACTGTGAAGGAGAGTGGAGAAACCAGTGCTGTGGCGGGCAAAAGAAGGTCACCACAATACAACCCCATCCCCGTGTCATACGCCGACCTATGCAGCTATCTAATCAGTCATGGATGGATCACTCCTCGCAAGATGAGATCAGTTCAACCTCCATTCCCAAGCGGGTACAATCCAGAAGCCACTTGCGAGCTCCATGCTGGGGCAATTGGGCATTCTGCTAAAAATTGCTATCTTTTGAAAAGTTTGGTTCAGGGCTTCATTGATTCCAAGCAGTTAACTTTTGAGAAGGGGGGAAGGATCAAGTTCTCAGGGTCTGTGGACTATTAAACAAGGATAGCAGTTGTTGAAGAGGGTTGAAGTGGTGAAAGCGGCATCATCAAAACATTTGTGTCTTTGTCATGCATTTCATAGCATTTATGAGTGATTGTTGATTTTCATGTAGTTTTTCAGTTCAAAACAATTTTCTGTAATGCAATCCTTTGGCTCTGCCCAAGGCCTTAGGATATTTCAATAAGGGCACACATGTTTCCTTTTAGTATCATCATCAATAAAATGTTATTTTGAATTCCTCAATAAAATTTCTTTCTTTCATTTTGTCATGTGTCTGTTATTTGCTTTTCAATTCCTCCCAACGCGGATCAAAAATAATAATAAATGAAAATAATCTTTGAAAACAACGACGCCAATGGTTCATATTGTGACTCTGATTACCCGATTAACCAAACTGAGAGAGAGGCTGAAGACAACTGGGATGTTTCTTCGGAGTTAATAAGTGAAGAATTGGCTAAGGCTGTAGAAATTCATGATGCCACAACTAGGTTGGGCAATGAAGTCAAAGCACAAGTTCAAGCAAAGTGGAGCAATGCTGAGGAAACCAAACAAATGTTACAAGCGAACCTCTTTCGCGACCAAACCCTTTTCCCTTCCTCAGATCAACCAACTTTCCCATTTCCCATTACAAGTACCCCATCACAAAAAAATTTCATAACCAAATGCCTGCCTTCGCCACCTTCCTCACTACCAGTGGCCCTTCTACAAAATCAACCCATCTCATTTGCTCCTCCCTCTGAACCTCCTGTCACCCCAGTTAATACCAGAACCCAATCAAGCATCCTCCAACCGCTGCAGGGGTTTCATTGCCATTATCTCTCCAATCACCCCAGACAAGGATCACTTCAAATATCCAAAAATAGTGTATCACTTTTATCAGCTCACTCAACTCAAAAGCAAAAAAGAAAAAAATCAGAAAAAATGAAACAAAAAAGAACAAATTCAAAAAATGAAAATCCCAAAAATGAAAAAACAAGGGAAAAAGAGACGAAAGAAATATAAGTTGTGAGCTGATACATTTGGCCATAAAGCGTAAGAGATCCTTGTCTCAATGAACCTTCCTACACCTTGTTGTGTATGACCACCCTTTCTTCCATAAACCTTCAAACACTTCATCATTCCTATACATCTCTCCTTTCATAAAACCGCAAACACTACCTCGACCTCGTCATCCCGCCCTCCACAAACCCTCAGTCATTCCTCAGACTCCACCATCAGATTTGCAATCAAGCTGTTGTGCAAGAATAAGAGAACAAAGTGGTCCGTCCTCATGAGGAATCAAGTGACATGATCAATTTGAGCAAAGGAGAGGATTGACGCCATGATAAAGAGCAATGAATCAACAAGTTTGTGTAAATCACCCTTCTGACATAAGACACTTGCCATTATAACAAAGTCTGTAATTACCAAAGTTCGGTCTGTTGCGCAGCTTTCCAAGCTAAGGTAGTCACAAATGACAGTATGAAGACTCTAGGTCAAGCATCATGATCCCTCCCTACGCCACCCTAAAAATGGGGCAGTTAGAGACAATCAACAAAGGATATCAAGGACGATGATGACCTTCATGGAAATCAGGCTTCGTTTTACACTCTAACAGGGGAAAACCCCATATGATGGAAGTAATACTTTCATTGAGCCTTATCAAACCAAAGTACATTTGTCTTATGTCAGAAGAAGAATAAGAGAAAGCTCAAACCGAAGAAAGCTCATCTTCAACAATTTCAAAGAAGACTCAATGCTCAAAAAGATCATGAACCTCGAAAGGGATTCCCATGGAGATGAACCCAGTATCATGAAGACGAAGAACTTATTCTCCGGAGGGGCCTTTAATTCTCGCAAAATGGGATGCAAGAAAAGAAAACCCCAGTTTCCAGTAAATTCAGATGCAATCAGAAAGGAGTATGCCTAAAGAAATAAATGAAAAAAGAGAAAGATGAGCCAAGTAAGAATCAGCTCGCTAGGTTGAAAACCCGCAAAGGGCGGCCTAGGCAAAACCAGAGCGACCCGGTGGATTGAAAACCCGCAAAGGGCGATCCAGGCAAAAATTAGGGTCAGAAAACTTGGACTTGAAATGAAAAAGGCAATCAGCACTCCCAAAAGTTTGGATAAAGGGATGATCAAGGTCATGAGTTTGGACGATTGGCATCGTTACTTCAAAAGAAAAAACACAAGATCTGCTTCCCCTTTTTCTTGTATTTTTCCAGTTTAAAAATTTTTCAATGTACTTTCAATTGGCGTGACCTTCTGCACGTCCAGTTTCCATAACAATAAGAATTCAACTTTTTCTTCCATGTGTTTGCTTTTCGTGTCTTTTATCTTCACTTATTCTGTCTCTTTGTTTTAAAATAAATGTTTTTATGATTGATGATACTGAATTGTGAAACCTGTGCATGAGTCAAAAAGCATTACAATTATTGCGAAATTTCTGAAAATCACAGAAAAGAGGGGATCCCTCAAATAAATGAATTGGCAAAAAAACAAACGCGGGCACAATCACTTCAAATGGCAAGCAAACTTATGCGCGGCTCTGGCATTGCTATTACCCTAGATGGTCCTCATGTCTCAGGCCCAAAGGAAAAGATTTGCACCAAAGATTAAAACAAGGTTTAGTGATCACCAAGTGAGGCTTCTTTCATGCCAAAAGTCAAGACATTCATAGAGGACCAAAGATTTGCACTGAGAACACCACTCAGATCCAAAAGTTGGGGCATTCTCTTCACCACCCACCCACCCCGGTCTTGGGAAAGTTTGTTCATTGTCCATCCCATTCATATACCACCCTCAGTTCATAACCAGTACCATAACTTCATCCCCTTTCACAAACCCACTCAAAGAACCCATTTGAAATTGTCATTCTAAAGTGGGGCATTTCCATAACTGTTCACTCCCGCTCAAATGAGCAGAGTTCTCCCTAAAGTCATTCACATCCATAAATTCCTGTCGGGGCAGTCTCTCAACTCACTGTCCTAAACCAATCCCAAGTTAACTGACTCACTCGTCCACATCTGCACTCTTATGCATACTTACTAGTCAATGCTTCAGAGAGAGAGAATACAAATTGATCATGTGGTGTTTAAAGTTCAGTCATCATGGAAATGGAAAGGAAAATAAGTGAGCTTGTTAATAAAAACCTTGAGAACACCAGAGTTTGAATCAAATCTAGTTTTTCCAAAGAATGGTCCATAGCCATCTCAATTCCTTGCATTCAAAGTCTCGCGTCTCATCATCATAAAAATGTTTACAAAAATGTTTAAATACTCCAATCATTCATCCTCCTCATGCATGTAGGCATTTCATGTTATTAAAAGCATTACATTCGCATCATCCACATTCATCACAATAAAAGCAAAAGAACACAGACATTCCATAGCATTTATCATCATCACATCAAACATCAAATCAGTTTTCAAAACAAAAAGAGGCATTCTTAATAAATAGTCATAGTCGTCACGATAGGACGCTTGAATTGATCATTCAAGAATCCTAAAGTCCCTATGCTAAAAGAAAATTAAAAACATTCATTGCATCACGTGCATTCGCATAACCTGCCTTTGCATAACATACATTTGCATTACATTTGCATATCCACCTCTTGTGCATTCATCGAAAAAAGAATAAGGAGCATTTCATGAATATCCATGTCTTTGCTAAATTTTTCTGCATCCAAATAAGTTGCTATCTGCTAGTAACAGCTCAAGTCGCCGATGGTCGATCCTACGAAACTCGTGTTCGTTCGATCACCACTAAGGTAAGAAAAAAACTTGCATTCATGCACCATTCCTTGCATCAACTAACGTATGCAGGTACCCTGGATCGGTGCGGCAGCATTGACCAACTGAAGAAAACCAATTGGATTTTCAAATCCCCTTTGGACCCACGTGTCCCCCAGAAGATTGACTTCACTTCGTATTCGAGCTGCGAGTAAGTCCCCCTGACCTCAATAGGTCCAGTCGAAAAGGATAGCTGTGTTGGCCTAAAACATGGCGCAGTCCTAGGGAAATATCGAGATCTAGACTTGATATAGTACCCTCCCCCGGTCGCTCGAAAGACCACCCCTTTGAGCCCACATGCTCCCCAGGCCCAAGTGCAAACTCGGATCGTTCACGATTCGTTAAAAGGCTTTAGGCAGCCTCCTTCGCCAGCTTAATGAGGGCCGACACCTTTTTTTTTTTTTGCTTTCTTTACCGTTTTCGCTGGCTTATTGAGGGTTGGCACCAATTGATTCCAAGAAGAAAAAAAATCTTTTCATTGCATTTGTATCATATTTCAAAAAGGAACAAAACCCTAATTTTGTCCGCCTAGGTCAAAACCCTAATTTTCCGCAAAAAATAAATAAATTGAGAAGTGTGGTTTTATTTTGAAGCGTGAAGAGCATTGTGCATGCATTTTTGGGTTTTAAAAGTCATTCTAGGGCTTTTAAATTCATTGTTAGAGTGGAAATGCATTTGTTGTTAAAAAACAAGGTTTTTAGGGCAAAAGGGTATTTTGGTCATTGTCAAAAATAAGATAATTTCTCATCAAGAATCATTGTGAAATTTTAGAGAAATTTATTTGAGGCAAAACATTTTTGGTCATGTATGTATGTATGCGCAGGCATGCATACATTGTGCACAAAATTCAAATTCAAAAAAGGCATCAAAAAGGAATATTCTACAAAAATTTCAAGATGAGGTTTTTATGATATTTTTGGTCATGGTGATCTCATAAAATGGCATATTCCTCAAGATACCTTGTATGTGGCCTAAATTGGGTGTATTTTTGTACAATTATCCTAAGAAGAATAATCAAAAATGAAGGGATAATGGAATGGTCATATAATAGTACAATAGTACAAGATGACAACTTGCAAAACTTGGTCACCAAGGACCCCTCCCAATGTTTATGCGCCACCCCCTCTCTATTCTCTCATTTTGTGTTTTCTCAATGTCCTCAATCCATGTGAGCCTCAATCCTAGCCTTTGATTCAAAATTAAAATCAAATCCTAGAGCACAACTAGTGCATATTGACCTAAATACCCTCAAACCTAGATGCCTTCTATAAATACCCTATTAAACTCACCCCTCACAACTTTTGGCCTCATTTTCACTCACACAACCCTAGCACACAACTCCCTCTCCTAATTCCCTCTCTTGGCCGAAATCATACCACCTTCTTCCTCCATCAATTCTTCACTTCTCCTTCACCAAATCACCATTTTCTCACCTCATTTCCATTCCTACTTCATATATCTTCCTTCTCTCCTAATTTAATTCAAGCTTGCATCATCAAAGGGCATTTTTAAGCAAGAATTTCGTGGGTTTCATTGAAGTTTGGTGAAGATTCAAGTTGATTTGTGGTCTTGTTCTTCATATTAGTCATTCCTTAGCTTGGATTTGAGGTAAACTTCTTAAAACCTAGCATCATCTTCAACTTTTTTGCATCAAAATGTAGATATCATGTTTCTAATTTTGCATCCTACCATATTCATGCATTTTAGTGTTGTTATATTGTTGATTTGTTGATTGTTGTTGGTGAGAGGTGTCTCAAGCATTTTGACAAACACTGTGGGAGGTTTGGGTGCTTGAGATGCTTCTCACCCTTGAATAAATTGTGATTTATGTTGTTTTCACTATGATCTTGCATTTTTGTTGAATAAAATGATGTGATGCTTCGCAAATCATGATTAGAATTAGGGTTTGTTAATTTTCTTGTGAAATGGGTTTGCAATTGTGATCAAAAACGTTTTCTCAAGTTATTTTGATGTTAATAGATGGTATCTTGCTTGCAAGTCATTGTTATGTTGATGATTGGCAAGAGGACTCACACTTGTGCCTTTGCGCACTTAACTTTAAGTGTTGAGGATTGACTAAAATGATTCAACGCAATTGATTTGATGTTTTGATTGCAAAATATTGTTGCTAATTGATTGTATCTTGCTTGCAAATTGTTATATGTTGATGATTGGCAAGAAGACTCACACTTGTGTCTTTGTGCACTTCACTTTAAGTGTTGAGGATTGCCTAAGATGATTCAACACAACCTTGTGCTTTGATTGTAAACTTTGGTTTGCTTGTTAGTAACTTGTTTGCAAAGTTATTCTATGTTGAGGATTGGCAAGAGGACTCTCACTTGTGCCTAGTGCACTTCACTTTAAGTGATGAGGATTGCCTAAGATGATTCAATTTTCTTTGTGCAATTCTTGCTTGAAAATGCAAATGCTAGTTTTCTAACTTGATTAATCAATTTTGGTTACAAAAATGACTTGTTAATGCCCTCTTTTGGTCACTTTTGGTCTTGCAAATGTGATGTTCTTTCTAGGTCAATGTTATGCTTTAATGTTGATGATTTGGTAAAAGGACTAGACACTTATGCACTTGTGCATTGTCTCAAGCGTCAAGGATTACTAAAAGGGATTCAACCTTGTGCTTTATCTTGTGTTGACACCTAATTGAATTGAACTTTTGTATGATCTCTTTGTGTGCCTATTGTTGATCTTACATATGCATGCCTTTAGATGTTGATGACTAAGTGTCATTCTTGTGCTCAAATGTTGTAATTGGTAATGTTTATGCTTATGCTTACATTGTTGATTGCTTTGCTTGCAATTTGTTAAATGTTGCACTTTGGTTCTTGACTTGGAAATTGATTGAATGTTCTACTTTCTTTTCCTTTTGGATGCCACGCCATCCCAACAAACCTTTTGTGACCAATGTCACCCTCAAACTCCCTTCTCCTTTCTTCAAATCAATCATTTTCTAAAGCTTTTTCCAAACTCAATCTTTTCTTAAATTGTTTTCATAAGACAATCAAATTCTTTCTAAGATCAACAATAAACCTTTTTGAAAACTCATAAGGAGGCAAGTCGGACGTACGGCCGGTGTTGTCTAGCGTCCTAAGATCGGAGCTGTACAGCTCAAACATCTTGGGATACTTATGAGAATTAAAACAAGTAATTAACAACTTGAACCCTATTTCAAAAAAATGAGTAAGGAATTGAGTCGGATGTACATCCGGTATTGGTTAGCGTCTTAGGGTTAGCGAGCTGTACAGTTCAGGCGAGCCTAAGATACTTGCCAAATAAAAGCAACCAACCTCACAACAAATCTTTTTCTTCCTTAATCAAAAAAACATTTTCAATAAGTGGGGGGCACGTCGTCTGTACAGGCGGGGTTGTCTTTGTTCTAGGTCTAGTGGACTGTACAGTCTAGGACCGAAAACCCCTACAATAAAAAACACCAACACAAAGTTTCTCGACTAAAGAGAACTACGTAAGCTTTGAATTCTCCATCGCACCGGGAGATACGTAGGAGCGGGTCACATCCCGTCAAGCACACTTTTAAAAAATAATAAAAAGATTCTTCTTTTCCCCCGTTTTCAAAAACACTTTTCTCAAATAAAAAAGAAGTAGAACGAATTGTTTCAAATCAACTCTGTCAAAACCGCTGTTAGCCTGTAATTTCGACAGGCTTCATTAAAGATGGTCAACATGGCTTGATTTATATTTATTTCACAAAGACCATATTATTTCGACAAAGAAAATGGTCATGCGCAAGGTAAACTCGACAAGTTTCCAGGGAAGCAAAAGCAAGAGAGAGGAAAATCGACACAGGCTTTCGACAGACAGAAATCAGGGCAGTTATGCGTTGAAGACTAGCAGTTGGTCGAAGCGTGACGGAGCAGTTTCGGTCGAAAGTAGGAGCGGTTACTTGGCCGAAAGTAGGAGCAGTTACTTATTTTCAAATTGTTAGGCAGTTACCTAGTTCGAATTTTCCCCCTTTTTCCCTTGTATAAATAACTGTTTCTGGGAAGAAACAAAGGGTCGCAAATCACAATACACACCCGATTCCTGAAACTCTAACTTCCAAGCCAGAGCGAAAAACGAGTGGAAGAATCGCTGTACGTGATCGTGTACCATTTTTTATGATTCAATGCAATTTATTCTTCTGTTCTTTACAATTCCTGCGCCTTTTACTGCTTCTTTTCTTTTCAATTCTGTTAAATCATTGCAAACCGTCCCCTTTTCTACATTTTCTGAAACAAAAACTTTTGCAATTCAAAGGCAATTGCTTTGAGATTTTTCTAGTTTGATCTCACAAACCTTCTAATAAAACTAGTGATTGTTTGCTAAAAACACCAGCAAACAAATTGGCACGCCCGGTGGGACTTTGCCTTTGATTTTGTTCATTTTCGTACTTTCTTATTTGTATTCGCTGTTGTATGCACTTAAGAAGTGGTAAAATGGTTCGGTCCAGTACGAATAATGCGTCTAGTTCCAACCCTGTGGTTTCACAAGGGCAAGGAACAATGGATTCTGCAAACATTAGCGCAGGACCATCATCGTCGATAACCGTTCCTTCATTATCAATGACTAATGTTGGTTCAACGCAGTCAGAAATGGCATCTCTGCCTATGTCTTTGCCGTTAAGTGCAGGGCTTCATAGCCCTTACATGGAAATGGGAAACGGTTTAGACCCACGTTTGAATAACGTGCATCTACCCCCATTTCCTTTGGGAATGTATGGCATGCCTACTGGAATGCCACATATTTCGACCTTTTCCCCTACACATGTCTCTTCTGAGAGCGTATTTGGTCGAAATCCCCCAGCATTAACCAATACGTCTTTGTTGGCCTTAAGACAGCAAGTAGACGAGAGTAATCACGATATGGTTAATATGCTTACCCAACAAATTGGTACAGTTTTCAATCCATTGATTCAAAATACCAATAACAGTTACCAAATGTTGGCAAATCAGATGAGTAGGATTGCAGACTTTTTTGGGGTTCCAGCGGTTAATAATAGGCACGTTCCTATTATTGCGGGTAATGCGTCGCCAGTTAACCCCCAAGAAGCAGTTGCAGTCGAAGCGTCGACAGTTGTAGGCGAACTACAAGGGACAGTAAACCACGTCCCTGAAGTAGTTTTGGTAAATAGACACCAGAACGCTGATGAAGTTGTTCGACAAGTGCAACAACACAATGTTGGCGCAGAAAACAATATAGCTACTTTAGTCGAAACTATTTTGGCGCAAAATGGCCTTAACACAGGTTTACAAAGGCCTAACTTTGTATCACCATTATGTGAATACGTGTTACAAACTGAGTTACCAAGGGGATGAAAAGTTCCCAAGTTTACTAAGTTTGGTGGTGAAACAAATGAGTCCACAGTCGAACACATTGCTCGTTTTTTGACTGAGGCTGGGGACTTAGCACAAAATGAGAATTTGAAGATGAAATATTTTCCAAATTCTCTAACTAAAAATGCTTTCACTTGGTTCACGACCTTACCCCCTGGTTCTATGTTCACGTGGGGGCAACTAGAAAAGGCATTCCATGCACAGTTTTACATGGGCCAGTCGAAAATTAGTCTTAAAGAATTGGCTAGTGTTCGGCGCAAAATGCCTGAAACTATTGATGATTACTTAAACAGATTTAGGCTGTTGAAATCTCGTTGCTTCACACAAGTACCTGAACATGAGCTTGTCGAAATGGCTGCTGGCGGCCTTGATTACTCAATTAGAAAGAAATTAGACACATCTCATTTGCGAGATATGGCTCATTTGGCTGATAGGGTTCGACAAGTTGAAAGGCTTAGAGAGGAAAAATCTAGGTCGAATAGGTATCATAAAAAAGAAAAAGTGGCATATGTCGAAGAAGAATTTGACGTTACATATAGTAATGTCGAAGAAGAGGAGATAGACGTGGCTGAACTTAAGCCTGGTCCTCCTTATACCTGTAAACTATTAAGGCCTGCGAATGGGAATAACCCTGTAGAGCCTAAGAACGATAGATTTATACCTAAGACTTATACTTTTGATGTTACTAAATGTGATGAAATTTTTGATCTTTTAGTAACTGATGGTCAAATATTAGTGCCTAAAGGCCTTAAAATACCAACTCTTGACCAAAGAAAGAAAAAGGGTTATTGTAAGTTCCATAATTTTTTGGGACATAACACTGACCGTTGTGTGCTCTTCAGGGATATTGTACAAAAAGCAGTTGACGAAGGAAGACTCAAATTTGCTGACAAGAAAATGAAAGCTCCTATGCAGATTGATGTTGATCCGTTGCCTAAGGCTGAAGCTATGTATTCTGAACCTGTCGAAGCTGATGTAGGCATGGTGGGTGCTCAAATGGCAGACCCTCCTAAGTGTGTCAAGACTGCCACCGAAAAATTAAAAGGTTTTATGTATGCTGAAGGTAAGAAACAGGAAGTGACCCTAAAAGAATATGATGGGAAGATACATGCTGTGTATCCAAAGGCTGAGGAAGAATTGATAGATTTCCTCAATCGGTGTAAGTGGAATAATTCTGAAGTTATGCTTTGCCCAAGGTGCAGTGCTGTCTTCGATAAAGAAGCAGCTAAAGCTGTCGAAGGTTATCAGGATCAACAACAACGCAAAAGAAAATGGCTTGATAACAGGCCAAAATTTGACTTTGCAAAAGGAGATCTTCCTGGCTATGAGGCTAATGTGTCAGCAAAGCCTTCAACAAGTAAACGACAATTTGCTAAGGAGAAGTCCTCAGCAAAAGGGTATTTGAAGCTGTCAACAGGTAAATCCTTTGTCCCAAGTGCTAGTGCTCCTGTCGAAGAGTGGGTGCCCAATAATCAACGTGCTAAAGCTGTCAAGCCAGGTACTGATGCTATTAAGTTTAATTATAAGAATAACTATAAGGGTAAGAACCCTATGACTAGAACACAGTGGCGTCGTTACCAAAGACAACAGAAGAAGAAGGCACACTTTGACATTAACCAGGTTCCAAGTCATTTGGCTAATAATCAAGTTCCACGCAGCATGATAGTGGCGAAGAGTGAGGTTTACAAAGCTGAAATTGCCACAAAGAGGAATGCTGATGTTGTTAGTCATGTGTGTGCAGCAAATAAGGCCAAAGGCAAGGCTGTGGTAACAGAAAAGTCAAGAAGGCCAGCTCTCGAAAGAATATTTCCTCCATTGTCAACAGTGAAAGAAAGAAATGCTGATCTCGGCATGGATGAAGACATGGAGTCTGATTTTAATGATTCTGAGGATGATTTCGACGTTGTTTGCAATGTGGTATCAATACTACCTCTGGAGTACGATGTTATCACAGTACCAAATGACGTTGAAGAGGATTTTACAGAGGATATGGCTCATCATAAGCCAATGTGTTATTATGTGATGAACAATGGATGTGTCGAAGACCAAATGGCTACCTTCGAGAAGCCAGATATGAGTATGCAAAACCACTTGAAACCCCTGTATGTCCAAGCCAAGGTTAATGGTGTTGGAATTAACAAAGTGTTAGTGGATGGTGGAGCTGCAGTGAATTTGATGCCGCATGGTCTTTTGAAGAAGATTGGTAAGTTCGATACTGACCTCAGGCCACATAATATTGTCTTAAGCAACTATGAAGGCAAAACTGGCCATTCTTTGGGGGCCATTGAGGTGGACTTAATTGTTGGTTCCATAAAGAGGACTACATTGTTCTTAGTGATAGCCTCTAAAGCGAATTTTAATTTACTCCTTGGTAGAGAGTGGATCCATGGAGTTGGTGCTGTCCCTTCAACTTTGCATCAACGTTTAGTAATGTGGAAGGAAGATGGTTTGGTAGAGTATGTTGAAGCCGATCAGAGCTACTTCCGTGCTGATGTGAACCAAGTTACCAAGGAAAATTTTGAGAAACAAATGGCGAAGATTGCGCCATGTTCATCTTCTAATGAGGCATACGTTCCTGCGGATAATGTTTTTGCCTCAGTTCATCTTGACCCAAATTATGGTTTTGTTTGGGAAAGAGAAATAATGGGAGATGATAGTGTCTATCCTGATGGTGTTTTTCGACCAACGGGGTGGAACACTGGTTCTTGAAAGTGTTCTTATGTCAGTGCCCAATGCATGGGACAAAATTACGGCTTATATGGCCGAAAATAAGTTTAAAGCGGCTATGGAGGCCGAAATTATTCAACAAACAATGGCTGTCGAAGCCAGTGAGTTACATGAAGAAAATGGCATAATCATAGACGAAAAACTTGACTGTATCTATGATAATGATCCATTAGGTTTTGAAAAGGATCCTAGAGATTTGACAAAGCATATGCAAGCTCAAGACCCGTTAGAAGAAGTTGATTTGGGAAATGGCTCAATAAAAAGGCCAACTTATATTAGTGCAAATATTGATGCTTCTCTAAAAATCCAAGTCATCACATTGCTAAGGGAGTTCAAAGATTGTTTTGCTTGGGATTACGATGAAATGCCTGGTTTAAGTCGAGAAGTAGTGGAAATGCAATTACCAATTCGACCAGGGAAGAAACCAGTGAAGCAAGTGCCAAGAAGATTTGCTCCTCAAGTGTTGGCTAAGATCAAAGAGGAAATCGAAAGGCTATTCAGAAACAAATTCATCAGAACTGCCAGGTATGTCGAATGGTTAGCCAATATAGTTCCTGTAATAAAGAAAAATGGGACTCTTAGAGTTTGCATAGATTTTAGGGATTTAAATAATGCATCTCCCAAGGATGAATACGCAATGCCTGTGGCAGAAATGCTAATAGATTCAGCAGCAGGATTTGATTATCTTAGTATGCTCGATGGTTATTCTGGGTATAATCAAATTTTCATTGCTGAAGAGGATGTGTCAAAAACCGCTTTTAGGTGTCCAGGGGCATTGGGTGTTTATGAATGGGTAGTAATGCCCTTTGGTTTAAAGAATGCTGGTGCTACATATCAGAGGGCCATGAATTCTATGTTTCATGATTTTATTGATGATTTTATGCAAGTATACATAGATGATGTGGTGGTTAAATCTTCCTCAGAAAGTGGTCATTTAGACCATCTTCGCCGTTCTTTTGAAAGAATGAGGAAATATGGATTGAAATTAAATCCATTAAAATGTGCCTTTTGTGTACGTGCAGGTAATTTCTTGGGCTTTATAGTGCACAAAAAAGGCATTGAAATCAATCAAAATAAGACTAAGGCAATTATGGAAACGAAGGCCCCTTCGACCAAAAAGGAGCTTCAGTCGTTGCTGGGAAAAATCAATTTCCTACGAAGATTTATATCAAATCTAAGTGGCAAAACACAAGTTTTTTCGCCATTATTAAGACTGAAGAAGGAAGAAGAGTTCAAATGGGAACCAATGCATCAAGCAGCCTTCGACGAAATCAAGTCTTATTTGATGAAACCACCAATTTTGTTGCCTGTTATTAAACACAAAGTGCTCAAATTGTATATAGCAGCTTCTGATAGAACAATAGGTAGCATGTTAGCACAAGAGGATGATAGTGGTATCGAAAGGGCCATTTATTACCTTAGTAGGGTCCTCAATGATGCCGAAACGAGGTACACTCCTATAGAAAAGTTGTGCCTTTGTTTGTATTTCTCGTGTACAAAGTTAAAGCAATATATAAAACCAGCTGATGTTTCTGTTTATTCGCATTTTGATGTTATTAAGCATATGTTGTCGAAACCAATAATGCATAGCCGAATTGGTAAATGGGCTTTGGCTTTGTCAGAATACAACTTAACTTATCAACCTCTAAAATCAATTAAAGGACAAGTGGTTGCTGATTTTATAGTAGACCATTCTGTTGTTGAAGAAACATTAAGTTTTGTAGACGTATATCCTTGGAGGTTGTATTTTGATGGCTCAAGCCATAAACATGGAGTTGGGATTGGTATTTTGATAATATCTCCTACTAACATTCCAACAAAGTATAAGTTTAAAATTCGAGATGTTTGCTCCAATAATGAAGCTGAGTATGAGGCTTTAATAGTAGGCCTTGAAATCTTACTTGAGCTGGGGGCAAGTCATGTCGAAATAAAAGGTGACTCTGAGTTGGTTATCAAACAATTGACAAGAGAGTACAAATGCATTAAAGAGCACCTTATCAGATACTTTGTTGTTGCCAATGCTTTGTTAAAAAGATTTGAGTCTGTTCACTTAGAACATTTACCACGAATTGATAATCAAGTGGCAAATGAATTGGCACAAATCGCTTCAGGCTATAAAGTTTCAAAACAAAGCCTGGAAGAGTTAATTGAAATAAAGGATAAAATCATTTCTAATGACTATTCTTCGTCACTATTGTCAACACCAACAACTGGGGGGGCAACAGATACAAATGCAAACGAGGAACTAGCTGTTGTCGAAAAACGTCAATTTTTTGGTGACTTTGACTCAGCAGAAATTCTTGCTCTTGACAATATGACCAATAATGATTGGCGAAGGCCTATTGCGGAATATTTGCAAAATCCCACAAGAAATACCAATAAAAAGATAAAATACAGAGCTTTGAGCTATGTGATAATTGGAAACGAATTGTTTAAAAAGACTCCTGAAGGAGTACTATTAAAATGTCTTAGTGAAAATGAGGCATACTTAGCAGTTTCCGATACACATAGTGGAGCGTGTGGTTCACACCAAGTAGGCCAGAAAATGAAGTGGTTATTATTTCGACAAGGAATGTATTGGCCAACTATGCTGAAAGATTGCATAGAATTTGCTAAGGGATGCCAAGAGTGTCAAAAGCATGCTGGGATACAACATGTACCTGCAAATGAATTGCATGCCATAGTCAAACCTTGGCCATTTAGAGGTTGGGCTCTAGATGTGATTGGAGAGATAAAGCCAACTTCGTCGAAGGGCCATAGATATGTCCTTGTGGGAATTGATTACTTCACCAAATGGGTTGAAGCTATACCTTTAGCCAATGTTGATCAGGAAGCAGTGATAAGGTTTATTCAAAATCATATCATTTATAGGTTTGGAATTCCAGAAACCATTACTACAGATCAGGGATCAGTTTTTACTGGTAGAAAAATGGTAGAGTTTGCTTCCGAAATTGGTTTTAAGTTATTAACTTCGACACCATATTATGCGCGAGCCAATGGACAGGTAGAAGCTGCCAATAAAGTTATTATTAATTTGATTAAAAAGCATGTTGGGCAGAAACCCAAGAATTGGCATAATACCCTTGATCAAGCGTTATGGGCTTGTCGAAATTCACCTAAAGAATCTATCAACACTACTCCTTATAGGCTAACATTTGGACACGATGCAGTGTTGCCTGTTGAAATTTGTCTACAATCAACAAGAATTCAAAGACAGTGGGAGATTCCCTCTGATTATTATTGGAATATGATGCTTGATGAATTGGTTGATTTAGACGAAGAAAGGTTATTAGCTTTAGATACGCTTATTCGACAGAAAGAGAGGGTAGCTAAAACTTATAACAAAAAGGTTAAGTCTAAAGCCTTTAATTCAGGTGATCTAGTGTGGAAGGTCCTATTGCCTATGGATATAAAAGATAGAGTCTTTGGTAAATGGTCCCCAAGTTGGGAAGGACCATTTAAAATTTTACAAGTTTATTCAAACGGCGCATATGAGGTCGAAGAGATTGGCGCTGATGAAAGGATTTTGCGTATAAATGGTAAATACTTGAAAAAGTATAAGCCAACGTTGCACGAAGTTAAAATAACGCTGGAATAAATATAAAGAAAGCGTAAAAACATGGCATTTAAGTTGCCAAAACATGGTCAAAGGCCGAAACTACAGGCTGTTCAAGTTCAAGGTTTGAATATGGAAACAACACTTAAACAGTGGTGACATCAGGTATACAGCTATTTTACTCAAGTGCAAAGTTATTTCGATGGTGAATTCAAAAAATGTCTTTCTCTTCTTCCTCCTCAAGTTCAGTCGAAAAAGACATTTTTGGGGGGCAATTTGTTAGCCTGTAATTTCGACAGACTTCATTAAAGATGGTCAACATGGCTTGATTTATATTTATTTCACAAAGACCATATTATTTCGACAAAGAAAATGGTCATGCGCAAGGTAAACTCGACAAGTTTCCAGGGAAGCAAAAGCAAGAGAGAGGAAAATCGACACAGGCTTTCGACAGACAGAAATCAGGGCAGTTATGCGTTGAAGACTAGCAGTTGGTCGAAGCGTGACGGAGCAGTTTCGGTCGAAAGTAGGAGCGGTTACTTGGCCGAAAGTAGGAGCAGTTACTTATTTTCAAATTGTTAGGCAGTTACCTAGTTCGAATTTTCCCCCTTTTTCCCTTGTATAAATAACTGTTTCTGGGAAGAAACAAAGGGTCGCAAATCACAATACACACCCGATTCCTGAAACTCTAACTTCCAAGCCAGAGCGAAAAACGAGTGGAAGAATCGCTGTACGTGATCGTGTACCATTTTTTATGATTCAATGCAATTTATTCTTCTGTTCTTTACAATTCCTGCGCCTTTTACTGCTTCTTTTCTTTTCAATTCTGTTAAATCATTGCAAACCGTCCCCTTTTCTACATTTTCTGAAACAAAAACTTTTGCAATTCAAAGGCAATTGCTTTGAGATTTTTCTAGTTTGATCTCACAAACCTTCTAATAAAACTAGTGATTGTTTGCTAAAAACACCAGCAAACAACCGCACATCAAGTTAAAGGTTCCCTTTCGGTAGAAAGGAGGTGTGGGATGCTAATACCTTCCCCACACCTAACCGACCCCCGAACCTACATCTCTAGTTCTCAAAGGACCACCCCGCCTTAAAAAGGACACTTTTTCAATGTTTTGGTCTCTAAATAAAAAATGTTGATGGCAGCTTCACAAATTTTCACATTGTACGATGAAAGGTCCAAACTGGATTTTTTTCGGGGTGCAACAGGTACTATTCTATAATTCATGATATAACCAATGCATTAATTCTATAATACACACACACACACATATATATATATATATATATATATATATAAAAGTATGATAATTATAAATATGGCTATATCTGCATATACCACCACTAAGTAAAAAAAAAAAATTTGATGCCCCTAAAAAATGAGGCCCATCCAACCCATGCTCAGCGCGACCACTAAATTTGCTTAGTTCGAAATATCCATGCTTGTAGTACTTCATTGAGTGTTAATGTAAAATTTATCTCCAGTTCTCCACTAACCATACATGATCCTATTTCTTTTTTTTTCCTTCAGTCAACAAAAGGGGATGGCGGCCTATTTCAAGACAGGGAAGGCCTTCGGGCTTTTTGAGCACTTACAAAAGTAATTACATTTACCTCACCCTAAGAGTACTAATGGGGAGTTGAACTCGAAAAAAAATATTCTAAGTTACAACATTTGTCAGTAATTTTGTATCCTTGTTAACTTATAGATGATTAGGAATACTCTGATTTGTTTGCCTTTAAAAGCACAATTTCCTCAACTCTAATTTAAATAGTAAAATAATCCTTATTAACTCCAAGATTGAGTGCAAATGGTTAATGCACTCCATCTAAAGAGGACAGACTCGGCTAGTACTCAGGTTTGATCTCTGGCGATTAAACAAATGGATATTTTTTGTACCCCCACCCATTTGACCCTATACCCCCACACACACCCTTGAAAAGACCAAAATACCCCTTCACAAAATTCAAAAACCCCAACATATCCCCAACTCAAAAAAAAAAGGAAAATCGGATTTACCCCACCCAAAGGTAAATCTGATTTCCAATCGGATGTACCCCACCCATAGCTAAATCCGATTTTTTATCCAAAAATAAATAAATAAATCATTTTAAAAAAAGAAATTAGATATCAATAATATGAATATCGGTCTTCTTTGGGTTCAATTTAGTGTGATGTTCGTTAACACGTGACGATGTTGTACGTCGAGCGAATAATTTAGGCTAAAAAATCAGTTTTCGAGCAACCTACTACGATTGCAATGAAACCACAGCCATTAAATTCGAAAAAAATCAAGGACCATGACTCCCCTAGAAGAGACTTTTTACGGGATTGCGGAGCTCAAATTCCCAAATTCCATCGTTTACTATTTTCTATTAATTTTTTTAATTTTTCACAGTCTCCAAAAAATCTAAAAAAATTTGCATAGCCTTAGTTTGGTTTTATTAGATTTTTAGTGGTGTTTGTATAATTTTTGGATTAGTTCTGACTCTTTAACGGATTTTTAGTAGCGTTTTTATAAGGTTTTTTAAAAAAATTAAATAAAAAAAAACAATTAATATCCGAAGTCGGATTTACCTTGGGGGGAGGTAAATCCGATTTTCCTTTTTTTGGGAAATCGGATTTACCTCCCCCCAAGGTAACTCCGATGGCTAAAATTAACAAATCGGATTTATCTCCCCCTAAGGTAAATCCGATTTGTTAATTTTAAAGTCGTATTTACCTAGTGGGGGTGCACGAAAAGGTAAATCCGATGGCTAAAATTAACAAATTGGATTTACCTCCCTCTAAGGTAAATCCGATCGCATTCATTTTAGGCAGGGGTATTTTCGTCTTAAAAAATCTTGTGGAAATCCCTTAAACAAATTGCCATTGGAGCTAAACTTTTACTTGCCTACTAAAATAAAATTTGACAGTCCCTTAACTTATGGGCCCAACAACAAACAAGCCACACTTAACTCTTTTCACAGTCTTTATTACTAATAGGGCCTTTTTTTTGTACCCCTACCATCTTCCCATATACCCCACGTATCCTGTGAAAAGACCAAAATACCTTTTACAAAATTTTAAAAACCCCAACATTTCCCCAGCTCAAAAAAAAAATTAAAAAAATTTGGAAATCGGATATAGGTAAATCCAAATTTCCCCTAAAAATTTTAAAAAATTAAAATCGAATATAGGTAAATCCGAATTTCCCCTAAAAAATTTTAAAAATTAAAATCGGATTTATCTAAGGTGGGGGTACATCCGATTTTAAAAATAACAAAATCGGATGTACCCTCACCCATAGGTAAATCCGATTTTTTAGCCAAATAATAAATAAATAAATCATTTAAAAAACTAAAATTATATTTTTTTAGAAAAATAAATTAGATATGAATAATATGAATATCGGCCGTTTTTTGGTTCTGTTTAGGGTGGTGTAGTTCGTTAACCTGCGACGATGTTATACGTCGAGCGAATAATTTAGGCTAAAAAATAGGTTTTCCGGCAACCTACTCCGATTGTAATGAAACCACAATCATTAAATCCGAAAAAAATCAAGGATCAAGACTCCCTTAGAAGGTACTTCGTATGGGAATGGGGGGCTCAAAATCCCAAATTCCATCGTTTACTATTTTTTTTTCATAGTCTCCAAAAAAATTTAAAAAAATTGCATAGCCTTATTTTGATTTTTTTAGATTTTTAGTGGTGTTTTTATAATTTTTTGATTAGTTTTGACTCTTTAACGGATTTTTAGTATCGTTTTTATAACTTTTTTTAAAGATTTAAATAAATTAATACAAATCTATATACCTATGGGTGGGGGTATATACGATTTGTTAAATTACAAATCGTATGTACTCTCACACCTAGGTATATACGATTTGTATTTTAACAAATCGTATATACCTCAGCCATACGTATATACGTACGACTTGTTATTTTAAATCGCATTGTATTTAATAAAATTTACGTATATACGATTTCAAATTTTCAAAGTCGGATATAACTTTGGTGAGATATATACGATTTTGGTCAATTTTTTTAGGGGTATTTTCGTTAAAAAAAGTCTTGTGGGGGTATATGGGAAGATGGTGGGGGTACCAAAAAAAACCCTTACTAATAACCGCGGATGATTGTGATCTAGGCCCAAGATGCTGAGATTGATGTCCCCACTAGCGTCGTGACCCGTGCTCTCCACGGGGCCAAAGCTCTAGGTTCTACGGAAGGATTGTAAAGCGAAAGTTTAACTCATAATTAGAAATAAAACAAGACAACGCAATTAATAAGTCAAAAGCGTGGATATCATGCAGGGTTAGATGAGAACCATCAATAAAATAGAAGTAGCTATACAAAGTTGAAGGAATATGGTCTTTAAATTCTTGTTTTTTCAAAGCATCTTAAAATTATTTTTTTAAAGTCCATAAAAAAAATGGTCCTAAAAAATATAAATAGAAAAACTATAAACAGAAATTGGTTTTTTAAAACGGTTATGAAGAAACGAACTTTTAGTATTTGAACCATAATTTCTTGTCAAAAAAAAGTATTTGAACAATAATTTGTTGCAAACGCAAAAGTACCCACAAACACACTACTGAGCATAGTACTTTACGCATTTTTTGACGAAATTACTTTTTTTAAACAAACTTTGCGTATTTGAACCATTAATATTTTTGTCGAACTCTTTGGTAACCCAAAACACACCAAAAAATTTATTTTTGGTTTGTCCAAACCAATTATTAAGGAACAAACTCCATGTATTTGAACATGTAAAGCTTTTTCTGAATCCTAAAGCACTTAAAACACACTACTTAGCATCACACTTTACATTTTTATTACAAAATTATTATTTTTTAATAAAATTGATTATCGAGTAACAAACTTTGCTTATTTAAACAATTAAAAAAAATTCTGATCATAAAGTACCCCAAATCACATTGTCTAACGTCACACTTTACACAATTTGTCACAAAATTTATTTTCTCTTTCACCATTTCGATTATGTAGGAACAAACAGAGCGAAATTTGATCTTAAACACGAGTGGAGATTAGTCTTTCGTCGAAAGTGTTGGGACACTCCGTGGGTAGCCAGCGATGGTCCGAACCAAAAAAACTTCACGTTTTTGAACAATTAATTTTTTTCCAAATCCTAAAGTACTCTAAAATACACTACTTAACGCTTTACACAATTTATCACGAAATTAATTTTCCTTTCCACCAATTTGGTTATGAAAAAACAAAATTCGGCTACTTAAATAATTTAAATTTTTTCTAGACCCGAAAGTACTTATAAAATATAAAAATATAAATGGAAAATGAAAAAAAGATAAAAGAAAAAAAAGGAATGAAAAAAGGGTGGGGATCTCCTCCAAGGCAAAAGATATCAAAATTCCAAAGAATGTTGGAGGAAGGTGGAGGAAAAAACATAGGACCACCACCGTCACTTCAAATCAATTCAGTAGCACAAAGAGTTTTTGTTGTTGTTGTTGAAACCAGAGTTCTATTTTTCGCAATTCAAATTAATTCAACAAACGACTTGAGAAATACATACTTCCTTTCCTATAGGGCTACAATGAGAGATGAAGGATGATCAAATATGGAAATGATAGAGAGTTTAGTTTGTAGAGAGAATAAAGATTAAGAGGGGGAGGGGGGCGAGATCAATAAGTGAAGAGGTCTTAGGGTTTTAGAAAATGATTCTTTTTTATTAGCTTAGTCTAGTCGTTTTAGGGGTAGGTGTTAGTAGTTAGAGGGGTGGGGATGGAGTTTAAACCCGTATTCCCCTACATAAAACTCTTTCAAAGTGTCTCTTCGGCCAATGGGTCAATCCACCTCAGACAAAATAAACTTCACTATTGTTATTTTTGGATGAGGGCAATTTTAGAGAGGGTTTTTTTTTTTGGTACCCCCACCTCTTCCCTCCATACCACCACAAAATTTTTTTAAACGAAAATACCCCTGCCTAAAATGAACGTGCTCGGATTTACCTTAGGGGGAGGTAAATCCGATTTGTTAATTTTAGGAAAATCGGGTTTACCTCCTCCCAAGGTAAATCCGATTTCCTTAAAAAAAGGAAATTCTGATTTACCTCCCCACAAGGTAAATCCGATTTTGATATTAATTTTTTTATTTAATTTTTTTAAAAAAAACTTATAAAAACGCTACTAAAAATCCGTTAAAGAGTCAAAACTAATCAAAAAATTATACAAACACCACTAAAAATCTAATAAAACCAAAATAAGGCTATGCAAATTTTTTTAGATTTTTTGGAGACTGTGAAAATTAAAAAAATTAATAGAAAATAGTAAACGATGGAATTTGAGCCCCGCAATCCCGTAAGAAGTCCCTTTTACGGGAGTCTTGGTCCTTGATTTTTTTCGGTTTTAATGGCTGTGTTTTCATTACAATCGGAGTAGGTTGGCCGAAAACTGATTTTTTAGCCTAAATTATCGCTCGACGTACAACATCGTCACGTGTTAACGAACAACACACTGAATTGAACCCAAAGAAGACCGATATTCATATTATTGATATCTAATTTCTAAAATTTTGAAGAAAAAAAAAATTAAATGATTTTTTTTTTGATAAAAAATCGGATTTACCTATGGGTGGGGTACATCCGATTTCCAACTTTTCTAATTTTTTTTTCCATTGGGGATATGTTGGGGGTTTTGAATTTTGTGAAGGGGTATTTTAGTTTTTTCAAGGGTGCGTGGGGGTATAGTGTCAAAGGGGTGGGGGTACAAAAGAAAAAACCCTTTTAGAGAAACAAAGACGAGGAGGATGTATTAAGAGCTTGTTTGGCGTATACTATATAATTCAAAATCACAAATACCAAGGCATCCAAATGGCGAGAACTAGAAGCATCTCCTTTGTAGATTTTTTCAATGCATATATTCATCAAGATTTTGGACCCCAAAATTCGGAACAAACATAAGCTAAAAAGAATAGAGGTGTAAATAGTATCCTTAAAGCAAAAGGCTAAACCAATTGCAGGCCTTGGAATTTATCTGCCATAAAAAGGAAAATCTGACCCCAAGCATTTTTTATATCCTTGGATTAAAAAAAACACACGTTTTTTAACCCCCACACCAATATCGCATACCCTCACAACTTTTGTTATTCCCAAATTACCCCTATTAAATTTCTTCACACGGATTTATCTAATTTAAAGATAAATTCGCTTTAGTTTTTTTTTACAAAACGGATTTATCTTTAAATTACATAAGTTTGTTTTAGAAGAAAAATGGCAACACATAATTCCGTTTATTTATTTTTGCAAAACGGATTTACCTAAGCAACACATAATTCCGTTTTGTAAATTTATAATAACGGATTTATCTATTTATTAGATAAATTTGTTTCGTAAAGCGAATTTATCTAATAAATAGGTAAATCCTTGTGTCTTAAAAAATAATTATTTTTATTTAAATTTTTTAAAAATAGGTTATAAAAACACTACTAAAAATTCGTTAAAGAGTTAAAACTAATCTAAAAATTATAAAAACATCACTAAAAATCCAATAAAATAAAATAAGGTTATGCAAAAAAATTAGATTTTTTGGAGATTAAAAAAAATTTTAAAAAAAATTAATAAAAAATAGTAAATGATGGAATTTGAGATTTTGAGCTCTGCGTTCTCGATAGAAATTCCTTCTTTGGGAGTTATGATCCCTGATTTTTTTTCTTCAGATTTAGTAGTTGTGGTTTCATTACAATCGGAGTAGGTTGCCGAAAACTGAATTTTTAGTCTAAATTATTCACCCGGCGTACAACATCGTCACGTGTTAATGAATATCTACACACTAAACGGAACCAAAAGATCACCGATATCCATATCTATTTTATTTTTCAAAAAAATTAATTTTAATTTTTAACAAATTTATCAATTTTATTTATTAATTATTTTACAAAACGGATTTATCTATTTAAAAGATACTAGGAATCTTATCAAAAAAAAAGATACTAGGAATAAAAAATTATGGGGTATAATGTATCGAGGTGGGGGTACAATAAATGCGCGCCAAAAAAATGCATTTCTCACGGTGTGTAGACTTTTCCATCAGTCCCATGGGCACCATTTTAAGGGAAATTCTTAAGACACCCCTTTCCTCTTCTTGTACTTCTCTCACGAACTCGGTACATTAATTCCGAGTAACAAAAGTTGTCGCTTCGTATCAAGATACACCAAGTGTGTGAGGGGAAGTGTAAAAAAATAAAAATGGATGTGTCAAAAGAAAACCTCATTTATAATACTAGTGTATGGAGGGAATACGCGTACGATACATTTATTTTTCATTTTAAATTATGTTCAGTGTTATATGTGTATAATATATTTAATTTAAAATAAATAAAAATAAATGTGTTATACACGTATTTCTTCCGTATCTCATACATATTCGTATTTTGGTACACTTTAATACATTTTTTTGGTACAAAGAACAAACGATGAAACAGAGAGAAAGAGAAGGCAAATCTAAGGGACCAGCAAACGATGAACGGTGGAGGCAGGACCAGCAAATACGCATAAAGCACTGTTGGAAGACAAAGTGACAGACAAGAGGGGGCATTTCACTCTCCATTTCCACGAAGCATGCATGAATTTCCGAGCCCCTCTTGATTCATAGTAATTCGTACCACCCTGCAAAGAACTGCTCTTTACTTCTTTTCCTTCACAATCACAAATACTTACGTATTTTTAGTTGATTTAAGACCCATTCACACCCTCATTTTTTGTAATAAGGGCAACGGCAACTCTCTCTTTACTAGTACTAGTACCAGTACGTCCCCACTCCCCAACACTTGATGAAGACACATAGACATGGTGAGAGCTTTTGTCTGAAATGGTCTCTTTGTTGCTTTATTCGTTCTTCAAAGCCTGCATTGGTCCTTGCAAAAGTTGTCATCCAATCCATACTTTTTCTTTTTATTAACTACTATAGTAATTTCGTTTATCCTCAGTTAGATTTTTTAATACTATGATTAAACAATTTATGTTGCATGGTTTTGAGTGGCATTTTGGCGTTTTCTAAGATTGGGTACATCTCATTTTGGCGTCTATAAGTTTCAACCTTAAATCTAATGAATATGTATGTCCCATCTTATGAATCTAATTTGACTAATGAAGTGTTGCATGTTGACTAATGAAGAATGTATAGTAAATATAGATATTTACGTTTTCTCACTTTTTATCTCTTTAATTTCCCCATTCCTTTCAGACTCGTCTTCCTTGGTGAAAACTGTTCAACTGAAATTTGAAACCCTGGATAAAAATTTGCCAACACGAATCAGCTGAAAGTACAATGATTTGAGCTTTTCTTGGAATTCTGACCTTGCCAAGTGCTAAAGAGCTATGCACATTAAATGACTGTCGCACTCAAGTTTCTAACAATTTCTCTCTTTGACGAATGATTAAATGTATTCAATGCAAAAACCTAAATACCTAGCAAAACTTGCAGCAAAATCTGACTGATGAACCCGCTATATATGGAAGAAAACACAAAAGGAAAGAGAAATAAAGACCAGCAGAGAAGAAGAAAAAAAACAAACAAAAAGGAAGAAGAAAAGAGGAACTTATCATACCAAATTACCAATATATATACCATGCATTAGAGTGTAGATATGTTAATTTGAACTATCCAACTTGCTATTTCTACAGTTCAACATGTGCAGTGCACACACACAGAATCAGCAGCATGGAATATCTCTATTAGATACATTATGATTTATGCGTACTTCTCAAATTAGATAATTATGTAATAAACATCTGAAAGCTGCTGAGAGAAATAAGAAAAAGTGTTCAAGCTAATGACCTAGATCAAAGTTCACTTTAAACCCATATGAAACCGAGATCAAACCGCTCAAATAACTAAATCTGTAGAAACAGTATCGAGTCATGGTTTAACCATTTGATTGGTTCGGTTTTTAAAACACTAAGAAACTTTGAAATTAATTTATGACAAACATCTTCCGAGAATCTTGCAAAGATGATTTCCGTACGTAAGTGAAAACCGTTAACACTAGTGTGGTGTGAGAGCTACCAAGCGAACATTGAAGCAAATAACGGTAAGTAAACTTGGGAGAAGATTTTAATTAACGTCAGAATGCTAACACAGAACAGTACATACACACACTGTTATAGAAGAAACAAACTCAATAGTACACAAGAAACTGAACTCAATGCAAACACATGCACAAACAAAATCAATGACAAGAACAAATTAAACCAAACTCTACCATGCAGCACACTTGAGTTAATTTCTATTACAAGAGATGACTAGCAGAAGAAGTTGCAAAAGCAGATAGCTGATCAGTAGTACCCCATGAATTGTAATGATTATTACTAAGAGGAGATCTTGACAAATTTATACCACCATTGTATTCCATTTTAACTGACGGTTGCTGAGTAACCCTAGAACTCGTTGCTTCAACAATTTCACTTTGAAATGGATAAGAAACAGCTGAAGTTGATTCAAAACCATTGAAAAACGGAAATCGCCACTGATCCATTACACCTCCTTCTCCTCCTCCTGAAGTTAAACCATGAACTCCCATTTGAAGACCTCCACTACCATAGCGGCTTTGAATCTGATTCTGAATTAGAGAGGTTAGGTAATTAGGTCGGTTAGTTGGATTTATGAAATGACCCAATTGGTCAAGAGATGATGAGTTGATGAGGCTTGAACCACTTGTTGAATTGGAAAGTAGTAGTGATTGTGATTCTTTGTCATTAGATAGTGGAGATTTGGGGCCAGTAGTAGTTCTTTTGGTTTTCTTGTTCCTACGACATCCTCCACCAACAGGAACATTCCTTAGAGCACCTCCTCTTGTCCAATAACGTCTACATGTCTTGCAAAAGTGTCTTGGTTGTGAGAGGCTGTAATTGTTGAAGTAGCAAAATTTAGTGTTGGTTGATTCACAACGAGGACACTTTAGTGCTATCTCTGAAGGAGGTGCTGTTGGAGCATGATTTTGTTGGGGTAGTACTGCTGGAACTGGAAGCAACTCACACCTCTCACTGCCATTTGCTTCATGCTGATTTTGTTGCTGCAAAACAAAGAATGTTACATATCATCAATATAGGAAAGTGATATAACAAGAGGGATAAGAAAAACTTATATAACAAAATCTGGTATATTCAAGAAGATATTACAAGGAATAGGAATAATTAATTGTCTTTTTAAGGTTCAGAAACTATGGTTGGAATTTGAGGAAAAACTTACTTGTTGCCAACTAGGAGGATCTAAATAAGCTGCTGGAATAGAAGTGAAAACCATGGTGTGTTGTGTTCAATCCTTTTGTGTGTGTTTTTTTTGGTTGCTTTCTCTTTAATAAAGTTTGATGGCTCTTTAGGGAGATGGTGGAGAATCACATACTAGTGGAATAGCAGAGGGAAGAAAGGTAAAGGAAATAAAAGTGGAGATGGAGAGGAAAGCAAGATGAGGTTAGCTTGCTTTATCTTGGTTTGCTTTGCGCTTATTCTCTCATTCTCCTGTCTTTTTGTTTTATTATATTTTTTAGGGTTTTAAGTGGATGAAGTATCTTAACCTATAAGCATCCTTTTTTTAATGCATTTACTTGAAATTACCATTATCTATTCAATAGCAATGGTGGGATCCGCATTTTTTAATAAGCAAATGTTGGAATGGGGGAATGTTTGTTTTCAGGATTTGAGCTTAGAACTTCTTTCTTCAAATTTCTTCGTTTCCCTTAGCTGGCCAACAGAGTTACCTTCTTGGAACATTGAGAATATATAGAAGGACGTGGAGGATAGTAACGACGCTACCCTGTTAAATCGGTTGCGCCTTCTCAACCCGATCTATTTCGAAAGGGTGTCTTTTGTGGACTGCATGCGTCAAGAATCGGATCAAACATTCATTACATGTGAGTTACACCTCTACTCAATTCTAACACCTATAGTGATGAGTTTCCGCTCCAAAATAAGAAGGACATGATTGTGATTTCGCCTATGGTCCTCTAGGCTATATAGCTAGCTAGGAAACCATATATAATTGAAAGAATTTTGCCAAAATAGAACATAATCTCATAAACCTATTAGCTTTCAGTCTATTTACGAAAGCCTACACCACATGAATGGTGTAGGCTTTTGTAAAAAGAATAGTGAAGTAGAATTTTAAGCAGTCTTTCAAGCCTCATTAGGCTTTCAAAAAGACCAGATAAAACATTAAAGATGGGCATATGACATACTATAAAGTTTATGCTTGGGCCTAGCATTAGGTCAGACGACCCAAACCTTGCAAAACCGAGTCGAGCCAAACCTATGGTGCCCACTCATCCCCCTCCCCCCTGCGCATGTGCGCACACAAACACACATATGATTATAATTCTTTATTTTACTAATTACTAATATCATAGTTTTTAAAATATCCATTTTCAAAATAGTAAATAGTAGTAGATATATAGAGGATAAACCATATTATTGCGGATCTAGTGATAGCAGATAAACTATCAAATTGAATCTAAAGTGTTTGGTAAAATAAATGATTGAACTAACTTATAAATATAAAATGACATAAATGAATATTTGTAATTAATGTTTAAAAATAAGAGAATGTGCATCTATTTAATAGAGTAAAAAATGAGAAAGATAATTAAAGTAATAAAGATAAAAACGAGAGAAGAAAATGAAATTCTATAAGATATAACCTCCAACATTAATCTAATTAAGTAGCATTTGAAAAAACACTATATAATTAGAGTAATGTTATATAGACAAATTTTTGTAGACAAAAATAGCCAAAAACCAAATTACAATACCAATTCACCAAGTTTTTTAAACAAATAACCAACCTACTTTTTCACAGTTTTCTAGGCCATTGACTAAAAACTGTGAAAAAGTAGGTTGGTTATTTGTTTAAAAAACTTGGTGAATTAGTATTGTAATTTGGTTTTTGGCTATTTTTGTCTAGAAAAATTTGTCTATATAACATTATGCATATAATTAAGCTAGTGAAAAACATAAGCTATTACTGTAACAAAAACCTACTATATATGAGTTTATCCATTATAAACTAGCAGATTGACATTATCAAACAAAGTATTAACTAAATACTATCACTTGTTATATTAAAAAAAACAAATACTATCTCTTGTAATATTTAATTAGTAGATTCGAAAGATTTTTTTGATTTTTTTGTAGTTAAAGTGTGTGTATTGTCATTTAAATACGCGAATAGTATAAAGAGTAGAGACAAATACTAAACTGCTACACAAATATAAAGATGGGTATGGATAATGTTCTAGATTGGGCCGCGAGCCAATTCGGATTTGGGCCCAGCCAGCGGCCCATAGGTTTAGTGAAGGTTGTATTGGCGATCCGTGCCATGTTGCTTAGCAATGACATAGATCGTGCACCTGCATCACTTAGATCTCGCCTCTCACCCTATGCGCCACGACACGCCTGACACACCTAATAACTATAAATAGAATGGTGTTTATTGCACCAAGTACACATTCTCTCTCTTACCTCACGCTTAATCTCTCTGAGCTAACTCGGGCTTTGAAGTGTGTGGAAGTACCACCCCATGTCGGACCAACATGTGGAGCACTCTGTAATAAGAGCGATCTCAAACTATTAAGTCAGCATTAACCGGGCTCAGAATAGATTCTTTTTAAAACACCAGCAGGCTTATTGTCATCCTTAATAGCCGCAATTTTCCAGTACATGATGCATGATTCATCATGCATTGTTGCAGATTTTTTACACGGCTATCTCCCAAAGTGTTAATATTATTTGGATATACTATAGTATATAATTACTAGACGCAAAAAAGGATCTTACTTCTAACATTTTTTAACGGTTATATATATGTTAGTGGTGTTAGAATCTAATTCCCTCTGTTTGGCAGCAGATTACTGCTTTTTTGCTCATTTTAATGTGAAAAGCTTACAAACTTAATTTTGCGAAATTTTAGTTGGAAAGGCACTAAATTGCAGCCTTAACTTAACCCTTCATATGAATTTGCTATCTCTTTCTCTCTCCCTCTGTGGCATATCATATGCACACTCACATTATAGTGAGATAAATATAATGGTAAACAAAGCAAAAAAAGGCAGCTTTGCACGTGCATGAAAATTACAAATCAGAAAAGAAAATAATATCGGGACCTACCTAGCTAGTTATATGCATTTGCATGAATCAATCAATGCATCTCAATCGCAAAGATGCATGGTTGGTTCCCCCCACTAACACGGCAAATTAAAGAACCGCTACAACAGTGTTTTAAAAACCAAACCAACTCTAGTGATTGATCTGTTTAAACCATGACCTGACATCTTATCTGGTTCAGTTACTTCAGCAGTTCGAAGCGGTTTTATGACTTTATCCGAGTTTGAGCCGTTTTAAACGGTTGAACTATGACTCGAAAGTCTCACCGATTCAATATCCAATTTGTTTTTCAAAACATTGGCTACAACTCACACCACTCCTGTGGATGTACCATTCTTTGGGCCTAATGGGCCGAAATCATATTAATAATGTAATGCAGTGCACTATAGTTATAAGGATGAATATTTATTTGATTTGATCACTCATCAGTTATACCCCACAATCAGAACTTTTATATATATTGCATTAATAACTTTTTTGTGGGCTAATATTGCATATAATTTGCACATGCATCTGTCCCTAAATATATTCCCACACCAACTCTTTCTTTCTCATCATTATCACAATTCTAAAATTTTATAACCAGGAAAACACTAAATTAATAGCTTATTCGTTTCAATAAATCAGTGACTGTACAAATCAAACCAAGAAGAGAGCAACTCAGTGTAAAGGATATAAAGGTTTGGATTTAATTTGGATGCAAATGTTAAGAGTCCCACATTGGATGTGATATGGCCTGAAAAAGGGTTTATAAGTGGGAGGCATCCCTCACCTTACAAGCCGGTTTTGTGGGGTTGAGTTAGGCCCCAATCCACACTCTTAAGATGGTATCAAAGCCAATCCAAGATCCATTGGGCCACCCGCTATCGGGCCACTCGGGTCACGCTCCAGTTGTCCAGTCCTGGGCGTGAGGGTTTATAAAGAGCCAATGAACATCCTATTCCTGCCCTGGCATACATGATTTAGGAGTAATTAGATTTAATTAATGTTTGAGTAGAAGAAAGTTATGATTTAATTAAGGTTAAATTACACCAGAAGTCCTTTAAGTTATTTAATTGTAACAAGTTGGTCCTTTAAGTTTTTTTCGTACCACTTCCTTTAAGTTATTTAACTGTAACAAGTTTGTCCTTTAAGTTTTTTTCGTACCACTTAGGTCCTTTAAGTTATTCAATTGTAACAATTTGGTCCTTTATGTTATTTAATTATAACTTTTAAAGGCCAAAAAACTTACATTTTGCGGCCCCAAATTGTTACAAATAAAATAACTTAGAGGACCTAAGTGGTACAAAATAACTTAAAGGACCAACTTGTTACAATTAAAAAACTTAAAGGACCTAAGTGGTACTAAAAAAACTTAAAGGACCAACTTGTTACAATTAAATAACTTAAAGGACCTCTGGTGTAATTTACCCTTTAATTAATGTTTAAGTAGTTTAGTAGCATACCGAATTTAATGTTAGTGATGAATAATGAGTCAAGATATTGGTTGGATTTGGGCAGTTTTGGGCCAGTGCAGCTTTACATCGTGGGTGAGTTGGGCCAGTCATGGATGTTTTTGGGTTGGGTCATTTTTCTGAAGTCGTTTTTTTTAAAGATGCTAATTCTTGACCAAAAATAAATGCTAATTCTGGACCCAAAAAAATGCTAATTAGATTAGTGTGCCTAAATTTATGAATTGGGCCATTTTAATTTTGATAATCACTTTAAAATTAAAACATCAGGTTGAAGTTATAACACCCAATTGCCAAAATTGTTTACATCATACTAAATAAAACTCAAACACTCAAATAATGTCAAAACAACAACAAATGCTAAATTCTTATAAAAAAACAAGAAATGTTAATACCCTTTAAAAGTCAAAATATATGTTAAGTGATACGCAGCGTTTAAGGAAAATAGATTTTAAAGAAAAAGAAAAAATAAATTAAAACGAAGATAAGAGAGAAGAGAAACCAGCACGTACAGTGAGAAACACAATTCACAAATTCAGAAAACGCAAAGAATATCTAGAACAGTTTTTGTTAGAGATTCACACTGATGTCTACACCAAATCTTGCATGAGGACGAAAATGGAAGTCGCTTGGAGCACGATGAAGATCAATGGAACCAGAAGGAACTTGGGTCGATCAACAAGGAGAGAGTATTGCCCTTTGTTTGTGTTGAAAGAGAAGAATCATAATACCTAACACAAATGCGGGGACTAATCCCCCTAGTCGGGGAAGACCACAATAGACGGCAAAGCTCTCCCTCAAGACCAAACCATCTCCTCAAATTCACCTTCCTTACCTTCCTGGTGAGTCTCCAAATCAGGAGGTTGATCGTACCCTATCCGCATGGGAATCTATTATCAAGCTGCTACAATTTCACTTGTTGCGTGCTCAAAATAGAATGGCACATCAAGCCAACAAGAACAAAGCTGAGAGAAAATTTATTTTTGGTGATTATGTTTTTGTCAAGTTGCAGCCATATAGGCAAGTGTCTGCAAGGCAACAATCCTATCACAAGCTCAATCCCAAAGTATTATGGTCCATTTAAAGTGGTGGATCGGATAGGGGAGGTTGCCTATAAGCTAGTACTACCACCTAGCTATAGTTGGCATACATAATGTCTTTCATGTTTCCTAGCTCAAGAAATGCTTGGATCCTTCTTCTGCATGCATCTATCGTCAACTTACCTTCTGCACCCACTTCTCCTAAGAAACCTTTGGCTATTCTAGATCGAAAGATGGTCAAATTAATGTGGGAGGGTGCCTGCTACCAAGGTGTTGGTCCATTGGCAAGGAGAACGAAAGGAGGATGCTACTTGGAAATTCTTCAATAAATTCCTGTAGAAGTTCCCTTCTTTCCATTCTTAAGGACCGGTAGTGTTTTGAGAGGGGGTATTGTCACAGAATTACCATGGTCACGTTATTATTTCAATTTCTATTTTAGTTGCTTCATTTACTATTTCGCTATGTTGGTAGTTTTACTTTTTGCATCACTAGTTTTATCACTATTTACTACTACCTCCAGATTCATATATAAGCAACAAACAACTTTTTAGATTCATTGAAAATGTGATGTATCTGGACTAACATTTTCAATGAATCTAAAAAGTTGTTTGTCGCTTATATATGAGTCGGAAGGTATTATTTCACTTGCAAGACATTTGCACCTCATGACTTGCGGAAATTCACACACGCGTTTGTAACATAATTGCTATCATTTGCATTTCACAAACATTATTCTTTAGAATTGCAACCATATAGTGATTGAATGAAAGGGAATATGCAATCGATCATTTGCATTTAACAAACTTATTCTTCTCTCTCTTATCTAAGCATCTTCCTCCTTCTACTGAACAATTCGAGTTCTGTTCTTTAGCTCAGAACTCCATTGATTAGTGGCTAGTTTCTTTTGAATTCATTTCCCTAGAATCCGAATCCCATTTCAAAAAAGGACGAAATAACCACAAAACCTTTCTTGCAAGAATCAATAGAAATTGAAATTGCAAGAACTGAATTGTAGAAACACAACAAGAAAAGGAAAAACAAATACCGAGAGATATGTACTCTAAGCTGATTCTCTTTTCATAGTCCATATTTCCTCTCAATGAATCCAAGAGAAAATGAAAAGTGAATATGGAATCAAAACAATGATAGCTATATATAACTATCAACAACAACCATTAACTAACTCTAACCCTCTAAAATGGGGGGAAAAAAAACTTTAACCAACTTCGAGCTAGCAAACCACATGGTTGGCTACTTGGCTTAACTAATAGTTGAAACTTGAAAGAAACCTTGTTGAGTGAGCCAATAACCAACAAACACTATGATTTTGAAGCATTTAAAAAGCTTGAACTCGACATCAATTTCCAATCAAAACCATGTTTTTTTTCTTCATAAAATTAGCCGAAAAAAGTTCAATTTCAACTGATACTAAAAATTAATGTCAATCCCCAATACAAGGATTTGTACTAGTGTTTTAAAAACCAAACCAATTTAGCGGTTTAATCGGTTAAACCATGAAATGACACCGCCTGTGGTTCGGTCATTTTAGTGGTTCAACAACAGTTTCATCCGAGTTCAAGCGATTTAAAGTCATTGAATCATGACCTAAAGGTCTCACCGAACCAATAAAAAAAAAAATTAAAAAAAATATCAATACTAATGCATTGAATCTTATCGGAACTCCACAACCAAACGTGCTCAGACGAAAGTAATATTGAAATGGGTAAACCTTTTGAAAAGTGATCGTGTTGCACCTCTTTTAAAATCCAATAAAAATAATTAAAGAAAATAATAATAAAAAACAAATTGTTTTTTTGACAAGAAAAAACAAATTGTTAAAATAATATATTAGTTGGTGGGGTTTATTTATGTTCATGGAAGCCAAACGACCAATTTGAATTCTAGAGAATTAATAGAGTGGACCCAATCAATTGACTAATAGACAGGAGGACCACAACACTGGCTGTACATGATTTCACATGGAACCAAGCCAAATTTCCAGCTATTATAGAATGAACCATTCTTATTCCCTAATTGAATTGAATGCCCCCATGTTTCCTTCAATTAAATTAAAAAATAAAATTCACCATTAAATTATTCAAATTCTTAACGTTATATCAGCACTGAGTGAGCAAATTTGCAATTTAAATTTGAAAAGAGAAGAAGACTGTTACTTTGTTTATGGGTTGTGGAGAAACTTTGTAACGATTCGCGTGATAACAACGACATCACTTTGTTGGTTAGGTAAAAGTTCATTGACACTACAACTAATTCGTGACACCCACCGTTTTGATTAAGACAGCCCCCTCATACTCATACTCATACTCATAGGACCCCTATTAAATTATATTATACTAGGAGAGATCCGGCCCGTCTTTCATGTGTTGGTGTATTGGTGTGTTAGTGAGTGGTTATTATTATTATTAGAATTAGAAATTAGAAATAGAAATGTGTTGGGTGTTAGTGGGTAGTTATCATTACAATAAGGGCATTTTAGTCAGAAAAATCTGACACCAAAATGACAGTTTTTTTAGAATCCCCTTTTATTAATAGTTATAGATGATTTACAAATCCACTCTCCAACATTACTCTAATTTGAATTTGAATACTTCTATTCTAAATTGGAGGTGGTTAAGAAAAAAATATTAGTAATTTATTTTCTGGGCTAGAAAATGTTCAACAACCGTTTACAATCTGTAAACCACTTTGCCTAATGCGTTAACATGAAGCATTGACTTTCCAGTTTTGTTTAGAAAAAGCTAGAAAGATTTTCAATTAATAACATTACTAATGTTAACGAACTTTACAACTCTACATGTGAAATCTGTTCTGGAACATGTCTAATGTTTACGCGTTAACCTTTTAAATTAAGGAAGTCACTATACCTAATTGATAGCTAATTGCCTAATTTGATGTGAATTAAGCATCTTGTTGAGAAATAAAACAAAAGACACAGCTAGACGCATATGACTGAAATAAAATTATTAATTTATGAAAAATAAAATTGGTAGCAAACAGGCATCATTCCCATGAATGATTTAACTGTTTGATGAGGCCCCAGCAAACATGGGCAATGGACAAAAAGACATTGGCCCACGAATTCCTTTGTTAAGTAACAAGCACCTTAACAACCACTTTGAAGAACATGTCAGTTTGCATTCTATTTGTTCCTATACCATGCGCAAATTTCAAGCATACTACTAAGTACTGACCCTAACAATCATTTCAAAGTACACATAACATAGTATACTATCCAAGAGCGCTTAGAAGGGATAATTTGGGTATTTTCTAGCTTAACTAGAGGTCTTGAGTTTAAACTAGCTTCGAGAATGTAGCAGTGTTGAAGTTCTTCAGAAATGGTTTTGTTGCTCATTGTGGTCCTACTTAACTTGAAGGATTAGTTTTTGCAGCAAAGTCTAAAATTCGAGTTTCATTAATGAAAATATCGTGATTTGTTTGAAGAAGAGATTTCACTAAAACTATTTAGTCAGATTCTTGACTAAAAATTAATCATCGGCAAAACCAATAGTTATTTAACTTAGCACATAACATTATGGTAATGAAAAAAGCACACAAATTAGAGGTCCATAAATAAAAGGAACCAATTGCTTTGTAAAACTCAAAATTAGCACAAGAGTCATTTATAAAATTTAATCTAACATAATGTAAAAGAAAAAAAGAAAAAAATCAAGAGACCTAATTGTATGAAACTAATGCACCATGGAAGAATTTTCAAGTGGTTTGAATGTTGTAGGAGAAGAAGCCAATGGAAGAACCTGAGATGAACTTGAAGAAAACTGTGGTAGATATTGTTGAAGTTGTTGTTTACTTTCTTCATCTTTCTTCTGAATCATCACTGTTGCATTAGATGAATTCTTTCTCCTAGATTCTTCCATCAATTTTCTGTACAATTTCTCCTCAGCATCTCTCAAGAACTTAAATTTAGGTGGTGGTGAAGATCTAAACCTGTTGAAATCTGATTCTGCAGATGCTTCAAAAAGAGGGTTAAAATTAAACCCTTGTTGCTTATAAGAATCAAGAGGGTCTAAAGAACACTTAAAAGGAGAAGAAGGAACAGAAGAAGTAAACATAAGATCACTCAAACTCCCTTTTCTAGATTTACCATCTTCAGATTCCAAATCTTCTTTTGTTTCCTCAGTAATTGTAAAAAGAAATCTTGGTGGTCCAGCTAGATTATGCAACCTCATTAATTCTAAGTCTAAACTTTCTTCACCAGAAGATTTTAGCAGCAAATCTTTCCCATCAACGTTACCTAACTCCAAGTCTTGTAACTCATGATTTGTTGTAATTTCTGGGCTTCTTGTTGCATGTACAGAACATGGTGTTTTCCAACACACCCAATAAAATAACCCTTTTTCAATATCTAAATTTGTTGTACTTTTCTTCTTCCACCATAAGAAATAGTAAAGTTGTGCAATCAAAGCCAGAATAAGAAACCCAAAGATAATTGTTAGAGCAATACTTAACCCACCAAAAGACATTGCTCCTTTGGTTAGAGTTTTCACATTTTCATAATAATAATAAGTGTTTCGGACTGGACAGAGTTCGAGTAAGGTACGGATCAAGAAGCAAAATTAAGGCTCAAACTTTTCGGTGGTAATTGAAAGGGGGGTGATCAGTGAAATTCTTTGGAGCTATTAAGGAAGAAACTAAATTGATGTTCTAAAATCTATGGACTATGGAGGTTCTAGTGAAAGGGTGTTATGAAACTCACGTTATGAAGATATTGCTCTTACTCTTTTTTAGTCATTTCCAACCCCAAACACACGCCTAGCTAGCTTGATGGAAATTTATCTTGTAAGGGAAAAAGTCTTAACTTCGAAGACTATAATATGAGTAGTGTGTCGTGGGGTGACAGCACAAGTGTGAAGTATCACTATCTAAAGGAAGTGAAATTAAATATTGTTGCTCAAAAAGGGTAGCTTTTAAAAGAGAAGAAGGCTTTTGTGGTGTTGTGTGATAATAAGGAATACTGTTTGTGGAAAAAAGCCCGGGTGGGCTGCGGCAGATTTTTGGAGTTGGATAGCATGTCACATGGGCTGGTAAAGACGTGTCCGTCACTTTGTCACTGAGTCCGAGGAGGCAAGAATCATTGGGCTATGCACTCTTTGAAATTTGAATGATTGCAAAATTGTCCAAAAGAAATAAAAAATCATTAGTTGGACAAAAATACAAAATTTTAAAGAAACATGGTTCAGTCATTTTCTCTCTCGCCATCAATCGTTCCCTCTTTCTCAAATTGAGTCCTTTCTTATTTCTTTCTATTTCTCTGTATTTATTCTCCCCTTCCCTCTTTTCATCAAAAGAGAGTCATACTACTTAGTACTAATTTTTCCTATAATTTTCCATTTTTTCCTCCTCTTTTTCATCTGAACATTTTTCCGTCCTATTTTTTTTAGTTCTATTTTTTTTTTGACTTTATACACATATTATACTTCCGAATTCAAACGAGAAAACATATCATATTGTTGGTATAATTTCACTGCTTTTGATTTCCAACGAGAAATATTATGCGTTGTCGGTATAATTATTTATAAATCACTATTTTTCTTTTAAGTCTCGGCAAGAAAACACAACTCTTGTTGAAGTAATTACTTTTTACATTTTATCTCAATGTATGTATATTTTGTTTTTGAGTTTCAACAGGAAATATTATAAGTTGGAATAATTTTAGTACTTTTAATTCTTGACGGAAATCATTATCTTTTTATTGCTTCTAAATGATTATTTTACTTTTATATCTCTACGATAAACGATACATATTATTGCTATATTTATATTTTTGTATTTTGCCTTTATAAATATCTTTATTTTTTGTGTTTTGCCTTTATATTCGAATAACTTTGAATACATTTATAAAGAACTAAAACAATAATGTATGTTTTTTATAAAACAAGTGTATTTAAAAAATGCGTAAAAACATAGTGACCCATGTGTGATACACTTCGATTTATCGATGAAAAAGTAGTTTTATTAATGTAGACAACCTATTGTAGATTCTTCATGGATAAATATAAATGTCTAACCTAATTATAATATAAAATCAACCTCGTAATACACACAAATTAATTTTATTATTCTAATTAAGTTATAAAAGTATTCGTAGCAAGCAACATGATGCAACTCGTGCGTATGCATCTCTCTCGGGCGCGTTTTCGTTTCTCTTTAACTGTGTCTTTTTCCTATCTTATTTGCATATTCTTTTATCTTACATTTATCTCATTTTATTTTTTCTGATTTTTACTCAATTTATAAGATTTGAATAAGGTACTGGATTTTTTTAAAACTTTCTACAACTTCAATTTTTTATCTTATTTACTTTTTTTTCCTGATTTTTACTCCATTTTTGGGATTGGAAGCAGATAATTTTGTTTTTAACTTTCTACAACTTAATTTTTTTAGTTGCGTGTTGGCGATGCTGGGGATCGATGACGTGGGGCGGCTATGGCAATGGTTGCAACGTTGCTGGATTCATTTTATGTTGTATCTTCTTCCTCTCTCATTTGCGTATATGCCTTCATCTTATCATCATCTCATTTTCTTTTTCCTAGTTTTTACTCCATTTTTAAGATTTGAAGGAGGTACTGCCTTTTTATTAACTTTCTACAACACAAGTTTTTTAAGCAACTTAAAATATAACATTTTTCATCAACTTCTGCCTTTTTATTTATTTATTAAGTTTTACAATTTTCAAAGTATTTATGAGTTCATAGCAAATTATAACGAATACAGTGTTACCCGTGCGGATTAGGGATGTCAACAGGGCGGGGCGGGCACAGGTAGCAACTACCCGCTACCCGCCCCGTTTAGTATAAATGGGACCCGTACCCGCACGGGTATCCGTTTAGCGGGTCTTAAATGAGTATTTTTCTTAACAGGTACCCACAAATATTTGTAAATTAATAAAAATATTTTTTTAAAAAAATAAAAAATTTGAAATAACATGTAAATTTAATCTTTTGAACACTATTTTTCGGTTCATTTTAGGTATTTCGATACGCATTTATCTTATCAACTATTTACTAATATATAATCGTTAATGAATGGAGATAAAGAACACTATAATTATAATAAAAATTCCCAACTTTGAAAATAACAAGTCACTAACATTATCAAATATAGTAGAAGGGTATTTACATGAGGGGTATATATATGAGGGGTATTTAAGTATATTTTGCTACGGGTACGGGTACCTCGATACTCGGCCCTGTCCCGTTTACTAACGGGTAGTTTGACTATCCGTTTATTCAACCTGCGGGTACCCGCTTGACTACCCGTCATGGGTTTTACCCGCGGGTCCGGGTTTTTTTGTCATCCCTAGTGTGGATGCACATGTATAGTACTAGTTTCATTAGTATCGTAAAACATAAAGTGATATGTTACAATTTTTATTTTAAACGTCAAATAATATAGGACAGAGAACTATTGATGTATTTCAATTATCATAAGATGCGAAGTGAATATTAATGAAAGTAACATTTATTATTTATTTGGATTTAATTTATATATAGGTGTATAAGTGTTTTAAACTATCTATGCATTAAAAATTGACAGATCATTAAAAAGAAACTAATCAATTGGTGACCACCAATTACTCAATTGGTAACCACCAATTTCATGAAGTGTAATTGGTTGTCGTCGTAAAAAGTTATACACGTATTTGTATATAAATTAAACTATTTATTTTAGGATTAAATGTTTTTAAATGTGAAATTATTTGTGAGAAAAAAAAAGAGTAATTAGGTGCGGGGGCTTAAGAAATTCTCTTTCTGGTTTCTCTGTTTACAATCTCAGAAGCCCTCAAACTCTCTCTCCCTCTCTTCTTCTTGATGGCGTCCCAAGCAAGCCTCCTCCTTCAGAAGCAGCTCAAAGGTACATCCCTCACTCGCCTAATCCCTTTTTCCTGCATAGCTTATTTTGATTTCATCGACGTTTTTATTTTTTCGCGTAGATTTGCCGCGATGTTCTGATTAATTTTACTTTCGTTACAGATCTTTGCAAAAACCCCGTCGATGGCTTTTCCGCTGGTTTGGTCGACGAAACCAACATCTTTGAATGGAGTGTCACAATAATTGGCCCTCCCGATACTCTTTAGTAAGCTCCCCCTTCTTTTATCGGGATTAATACGATTTTCAATTGTTATTTGGGGTTTTAGATTCTGTGCTTATATAGTGATAATTTCTCTGATTCTGTCTGTTATGGATTTGTCTTTCCCCCTAAAGATCACGTTTTTAAATAGCATTTATTAGGAGCTCTTCAAAGTTTGGTTCGATTGCTTGGTTTTTGTGTTTTTTTTTCCTGAATTGAACTCGATGAGATTTATCTTGTCTTCCCTAACTATGAGGGATTTGTTAATTGTGAGCCCTTCCGTGCTGCTTGTTGTTGTTGTTTTGTTTAATTCTCGAGATTGAAGATCAAGTAAGAGAACTGATGATGATGGAGAATGATATTTGCAGGCTTGATCAAAATAATACTGATTATATTTCTGTCCAATGTGGCTTATATTTCTTTCCAATGTTGTAAAAGATGATACTTTCCTGGTTTATCGATTATGCTGTTTATTCCATTCTTTGTTGGAGTCATTTGGTTACACTGGATTCTCCTTAGTTTTTTTCTTTCTGATAAGCAAATGTTAGAGGGGGTGGGAGAATGTTAGTTTCCAGGATTTGAACCTTGGACCTCCTTCTTGCAACTCATTCATATCCCTTAGCTCGCCAACTGAGCTACCTTCTTGCCTTTGCTTATTGCCTTCGCTGTATAAAATGTTCTAAATCAATAATTTTGTTTTCCTCTTATTAGATTGGCTTTACTAGTTATTACTTATTAATGTACTTTCTTTCTATGATCTTTGTAGCACCTGAATTTGACTGACGACTTGACTGATTTGTTTGTCATTCTTTAAATTTGTTGTAGTGAGGGGGGATTTTTCAATGCCATTATGAGCTTTCCATCCAACTACCCAAACAGTCCGCCATCAGTGAAATTCATCTCAGAAATATGGCATCCCAATGGTTGGTTTTTCTCATTCGTTATCCGGCTTTCATTAAAAAAACGTGACGTTAAATGATTTTGTTTGGTCCATTTGCAGTATATCCTGATGGGCGGGTTTGCATATCTATTCTTCATCCTCCCGGTGATGATCCGAATGGTTATGAGCTTGCAAGTGAGCGCTGGACACCTGTTCATACTGTACGTGAAAACATAAAACCATAATTTCAATTTATTTTATATCAATAATGGGAACTCTTCCCTTCATTATTCAATCGTTGGCCTTGCTTTGATATTACTGACTAAATCAACTTAGTGATAGAAATCTAGATTAGTAGTGTCTAGTATCCATACAGCATGCTTTTGTTTAATAATCACATGTTTAAATATAAAAATACATGCTAGATGCCCACCATATGATATAATGGTTTACCAATAAGGCGAAAATAGGCTAGATTGAGTCATGCTTTCTAAGGTATGAGTATGATCCCATTACCTGATATAGATTTTTTTAAGACTTGGCCTGCCTTTTTAAAAGCCAGGCCTAGCTTGAAAGCCTATTTAAAAATCTATTTTGTAGTAAATTCTTTATCCTTTATTCTTTACTCTTTAAGTAAGCCATAAAGTAATCAGTAAAATAAACTCTTAGGCTCAACTCGATATGCCAACTAACATGCTTAAATCTTTCAATTGGTCAATAAGTCTATATGATTTTAACACTGATAAAAGCCATTATACTAACGGTAACAATAAGAAGTATTTTTATATTATTCACATTTTTCTTTTATAGAATGACTTGTTGGGCCCTAAAGGCTTTTTGGATGGTATAAGTTGGTCCTTTAAGCTAACTAGACTCTTAAAATGTCCTGAACTAGTTTATCTTGTAATTAAGTGTGACATGGCCTAGGTATGTTAGAGGCTAGGCCATACTTTCATCCCTTTTAACTAAATTTTCCCTCCCGTGGTTTTACTGTGTGCATGGGGTGGGGTTAGGGTGGAGACTGGAGAGGGGGGACATAATATCCGTATATGTGGCAGAAGGAGGCCATATAATGGCACATACTGGGCTTTCCATAATCCAGACACAGTCTAGAGGAGATCCATTTGTGGTTCTGATAATAAAAAACGAAATTTGGACTTTTAATAACTAGTAGATTAGTTGTTTCCTTTCCAATGAAAGTACATGGTGCGGAGAGTTCCATCCTATGATGACCGCATGAACTATCATTAATACAATGCTGATGCTAATAACCTCTGGATATAGTTAGACAGAAAGGCTCATGAGTGGTAGTGGTTTAAGCTAGCTCAAATTTCGAGTTTGTGGTGGCTCATGGAGAGCCGTAAGTTAAAGTAGGTTGAAGGAGGAGCTTCTCGGCTACATTTATCAAATAGAAATTGCTGAATTGCTTGAAAATCAACGTATTAAATTCCTTAAAGCTAGTTTGAAGTGTTAAAGATTAAGGTTGGTAGTTGTTTTGCCATTAATGATAACTTTGCTGTATGTCTTTTCGAAACGGAATGCCACTTATTGTCCACCACTAGTGATTTGACCTAGTACTTGACTACTTGTAGAACTTTAAAAACCTGCTTATGAATAAATATCATGTATACTGTTTTGCAGGTAGAGAGTATAGTGTTGAGTATCATATCAATGCTTTCTAGTCCTAATGATGAATCTCCTGCAAATGTTGAAGCTGCGGTTAGTTTGACCTTTTTTTAATTTAAATGATTTTGTTACTGCAATCTCTTGCTTGCTCCTCTGTCTGTGCTTATTTACATCCTAGAGAAGGAAAAATAAACCAATATTGATCATGAGAAGCATGCAAAGTTTTAGTAACTAACTGTAGAACAAATTGTTTTGCCAATGTTTGTATCTTATAGAGTTAATTACTTTATGTACCAGTAAAAAAACTTTTATCTTTGGATTGCTTTAATGCTACGCATTCTCCAGTTATTTCGGTAAATATTTTACTTAAGATTAGGTATTTAATAGTGTTAAGTTCTGATGTACATTAATACATAACTACTTCGTGTAAAGAATGAGATGTGAAATTGCATGTAATACAAGCCTGTATAAATAATTGAGTAGATAACAGTGAGATAATTTCTGTTTTTAGTAAGGACGAGTTTGATTAGTGATTAAGTACAATGGAAAAAATAATATTGATATGGTAGTTTACTAGTTTAGGCATTATTCAACTTGCTTTGGTTTAAATGAAATGTGGAATGTTTGTAATTAAGTTAAGGATCACAGAAGAAAATGAGTGTTTTCTCACGTAGCACGTCAGGAGGCTTGAAAATGAGTCCAAGTAGGTTAACACAACCCTGGCCGCCCTTCAAGATAAATATCACTGATGAATATTTCGTAATATTTCTTATAAGAATACTTATGAAGATATTTATACAGCAACCAACAAAAGTATTATAATTAATCCATCATTTCATAATTTATTAGATATGTGTGTAAGTAGTACAAAGTAATTATGTTTTACAAAAAATACCACTTGAAATGAATGAACAGTGTCATTACTCTTTAGTACTTCAGTATCAGTAGTCTGTAGTAACTAGTAAGATAACTAGGCATGATACCTATTTATATGAGGAGTGCTGGGGCGGGTCAGATTGATCTTTAGCCCAGAGGGGTGCACTGTGGCACTACGCTGCCTCATTGCGAGGGCAGTTTTTAACCCTTTCGAAGTGGCTTGATGAACTTCATCGGGCATACCTTTCGTTCGACCTCACTATAGCCTGATTACGTTTTATATACGCTGCTTGACCCAAAATTTAAGTCTAGGGTGTGTCCTACCCCAAAAGTGAAAGGTACGGTATGATGAATACGTCTTTTTTTAGTACTTCTAAGCATCACGTGATCCTTTAATTTTTTATTCTGGGTAATATCTTGATTGATTGAAATGCCACATCTGGCGTTATAAAGAGATTCAATCTTGACAGTTAGAATTTTCTTTTGAAGTTTTTCTTAAACCCATATGACCTTGGTATTGCAGAAGGAGTGGAGAGATAGGAGAGATGATTTCAAGAAAAAGGTTAGCAGATGTGTGCGGAAGTCACAGGAAATGTTGTGATTCACAGCCAACTACTCATCCTGCTTCTGTGAAGTGACACGTACAACTTGATGTATGGATTAATTCGCCTATAACCTTCAATCCGTGTAGACTGTTACTGGAAGTTGTCAACATGCTTCTTTCTTCAGTTGCGCAATGTGTCTTCTCTACATACATGGTCGCATATCATAACTTGGAAAAACCAACTGTATTCTATGTGTTTTTGCTAGTGTTTGGTGACTAGTTTATTGATAATTTAGTTTGTTCATTTGCATGACCTTTGTTAAAATTTGAGATCAGGCTCCAAGTTGTGATGTGGATGTTGCATTTAGATTTTGGCATCTTGCCTTTTGTTATATAGGATTCTTAACCTTGTATAGTTACTGTTTTGGCTTGCTCCTGATCACGCAATTTGGTAGCAGATACCAAACTTGTGCTTATATGCCCCATACATTTTAGATGCTAATTGCATTAAATACCTCAATTCATATGATATTTAATATGGATGGCATTACTGGATATGGGATACCATGTGTATAATACATTTCTAAAAACACTAAATTGAATTCCCCTAAGTACGAAGTGTTCATATCTTTATCGTATCTATTAAATTGTGAAATATTTGTGTTAATAAATTTAATGTAGTATTAAAATTGACTCAATAAAATGTACTGCGTTAGGACTATAAGTTCAAAATATTTGGTGCTATATGAAGCAATAATGAAATTGTGGTCTAGCAGCTAGTTTAACAAAGGATTTACCCTAAACGTAGGTGCATTTTTTGATATATTTTTTTTGTAAGTGTACTTTTTTTTATATAAAAGGTTGCAAAGACTAGGGGTGGACAAGAAGTTACAACCCGAACGAAACCCGCGTTACCCGAGACGACAGTGTCTCTTTCGGACTACACAGATCGGGTCTCGGTTACCCGAATCTTTAAAATCGGTTACTTTTGGGCTCAAATGGTCGGATTCGGACTTGGAGACTGCATCCATCGGTACCCGACGCTAACCGAAACACTATTTTAGTGCACTATTCCTAAAAAGTTGGTTTGAATCACACTGTATTTTTGCACGGTCTGTGCGCAAGTAGACTGTCACAGTCTGCAGTCTGCACATAGACACTTCACACCTTCTACTTTTTCACTGCACATAGACACAGTTTACTTTTTCACTCCGCACGTAATCTACTATTAATTTATATTAATATATTTAAACATAAAATAACATATTAAATAAATGTGAATAAATGTAATATACTACTACTGTTCATCTTCTCCATCGATTAACCCACGCAGAAAATTTTCAGAGCATTTCTCCACCTCCTCCACAACTACACCAATCCGTTAAACCCGCCCGCGTAATCCGAGTGACCCGCCAAACCAAACCCGACTTGTCCGAAACTTGTTATGGTTAAAACTGGGCCTCATAATGTCACCCGCGGATTTGGTCGGATGGTGGTTTTTTGGCCCGAATCCGACCGGCCCGACCGCGTGTCCACCCCTAGCAAAGACTGTGGGCTTCCTAATGTATGATTCACCATTCGTTTGGTCTGACCTACGAGGGTGGATATGGGTAGATATTTACAAAGGCACTCTTAGGCTCAAGTCACTAAGAGTACGTTTGGTAGCCGTGAAAGTGGGCAGAAAAGAAATGTGAGAAAGAAAAACACGTTTTTCAAAAAGCTTTCCACCCTTTGGTTAAGAAAAATGCAGGCAAGGGAAGGAAAAAAACCATGCGGGCCCCACGAAATTGCAATCCTTCCGATTTGGAAAGAAAACGGTGGAAAGTGAGTTAGGCTACTGAAATTACGTTCTTATCCTTCTTCATTGTGATGTTCTTTTTTATTTTATTATTATTATTTCTTCTAACAATTAAAAAATTGTTTTAAATTTTGTTAATATTTTTTAAAAATCTTTACCATGTTATAAATTATTCTTTGTTGTTCTTTCACTGCTAAGAATGTATTTTATAATTTTTATTCTTTTTTAACTTTAAGGCTAATTTTGTCATTTTACAACAAAATAATTTTCTTTCCTCTCACTTTCTATTCCATTTTATTCTCTACCAAACAACCAAAAAATCATCTCATTTTCTACTCTTTTTCTCTTCTTCTCCCTTCCTTTCTTTTCTCTCCCTTTCCTCTACTTTTCTCTTCTAAACCAAACATAGCCTAAGTGTTTTTACCTTATGTTTGAGAATAACAACACTGTTTTGTGGTCATAGCTTGAAACTAGACCACATTCATGTTTTGGAATGGATATTCATCTTTGTTTGTCTTACTCATGAGACAACAAGATCCTCTTATGCTAAGGTCACGTGTTGACCTTCACTTTCTTGTACTTTTTTTTTGTCAAAGATGCAACATTACATTGATATCGGGCAAGGCCACAGAAACATTACACAGAGAGTGAACTGGAAGCTTACATAGAAGCAATTACAGATCCACGCAGGGATATCATTCAAACAGGTATAGCTGAACATCCTAAGGGTAACAATACACACAAGAACAGCACCTGAACCAATAAGATCCTAAAGATCTAATTAACATAAAGCATTAGAGCCTCTAAACATTTAAAACTACTAAAAAAGAAATCATTACAGCACCCTAATTAGTCCATAATCACCATCACCGAAAGAGTCTGTACGATAGCCCTCACGAACAGCTGACCAACCAAACCTTTCGCCAGACCCACCACCAGGAGAGAATAGAGACACCATAGTAAAGAAATGCAAGACCCACGAAGTTGGTGTAGGGGGGAGACGGAAAGTCCGGACTTTCCCCGTATTTGAAGGCCAACTGGCCCCGGGATCTTGAGATCTGAAACAGCAGGCCAGAGATGTTAGAGTGGGACTGTTGAAGGGTGAACGGCATAGCCAACATGACTTAATATAGAAAGGCAGCGACCAGGGATCGTGAAGAGGATCAAATGAATATTAGGGTGGATCAGTAAACAAAGGAAGAAGCGCTAGAGACCCAGATCTAGGGGATCCGGTGGTTCCGGAGGAGGGCGAGTGGGGAACAAGATGCAGGTGGAGCTCACGGTTGGATCTGGAGGACGCGATGAGGGGCGAGAGGAAGGAGTACGGCGGGCAGAAGGAACAGTGACGGATCGGAAGTGACGACGACAATGCAGAGCAGAACTCGCAAGACACATCTTCTTCGCAAGCTCCATCTGAAATGGAAGAGCTGCTCTCAGAACAACAACATCAGTCGTGGAAGCCAATGGAGGCGCCGCTGGCAACGGAACCCTAGCGGAGCCTAGGGAACTTGAGTTATCTTGAATTATTTTTTGGGCCTTGTTGTAAGAGAGGTCTCTTCTAGATTACTCATTCTCTTTGCTTATATAAAAAAATGATGACTCATTCTGCAATGAAATGGGCGTATTTGATAGCCCATACTACTATGACCACTTAAGCAGCTATCTAAATGCTTCTCCCTGTTGGACCATGAATTCATTTTACATTTTTATCCTTGTATCACTTTTGGGGGAAAAAAAATCTCCTACCCAATATTGTGTACACTACACATAGGTTAATTATTTCATTATTTGACCATAAGGTAAAAAAATTTGCTACTTGAATGTGGAGTCAATTTTTTTTTCTTTTTAAGTTGCATTTGTATCCATAAATAAAGCTCAAATAGCACAAGCATGGTCTGTAACCACTTTACAGAGGATTTTTTTTAGAGCTTGTTTGCTGTGAATAGTTCAATCTGCTACTGTAAAAAAGTTTCACTTCTGGCCATTATAAAATATTATCATGGAAATGTTTTACCATTTTTTTAGGAGCCTTTAATTCAGAATCTTCATAGGATTTTAGAAGCCTTCTAAAGGCTATCTTGAGACCCACTGAACCAGCATATTGTTCATTATCCTGTTGGTTTTGGGTGGAGAAAACATGTAATTTGATGTTCAGATTAGGTTTATTACCTCATCATGCCTTGAACCAAACTTGCACTATCTCCATTCTCCACTATACTTAACAAAGGGTGTGTAAATTTTTCAAATGGCTTTCATATTTAACAGAATTTTAACAATGTGAACTTTTAAAGACTTGATTATAAAAAATGTAAAATTATAAGAGCTTAATTAAAATAGTTTTAAAATATATATATATTTTGTAAACTTTAGTGAAACTATAGAGACTAAACAAAATAATTTAACCTTAATTTTACCATAAACCGCTAACTCAACCAATGGTTGGTTCAAGCGATAACTGGACTCGGATTCTAACCCAAAGTCTCGTGTTTGAATATTGGATCTGGCAAAAACTCTTTTGGGATGGAAAAACCACACAGACCGACAAAATCGAGTATTTGGAGAGAGCTACCGGTCTACTTTCTTACTTTTAAGATTCCACTAAGATGCATATTGCTGCTTCCTAGTTTCCATGAAATGAAATCTTTCTAAATCCAAATAAATTATCGTCAGCAGCATCACCCCCCATAAAGATTGTGCGTGGGAGGAAGAGTGGGTGGGTGGAAATAATTTTTCCCTTTATGATTTCCTTTAATAAAAATTAGGGCTGAAACTCTAGCTAGCTAACAGAATTTTAACAATGTGAACTTTTAAAGACTTGATTATAAAAAATGTAAAATTATAAGAGCTTAATTAAATAATTTTAAAATATGTATAGGATTTTTTTAAAAAAAAAAAATTAGTGAAACTATTGAGACTAAACAAAATAATTTAACCTTACTTTTATCATAAACTATTAATCAACCAATGGTTGGTCCAAGCGACAACTGAACTTGAATTCCACGCCAAGGTCTCGGGTTTGAACATTGATTGTGGCAAAAATTCTGTTGGGATGAGAAAACCACACAACCGACAAAATCGAGTATACGACGATTACACAACTAAATTTGGAGAGAGCTACCAGTCTACTTTCTTACTTTAAGATTCCACTAAGATATGCATATGTGATATAGGCTGCTTCCTAGTTTCCATGAAATGAAATCTTTCTAAATCTAAATATCTTAATTATCGTCAGCAGCATGACCCCCAATAAAGCTTGTGCGTGCGAGGAAGAATGGGTGGTATTAATTTTCGTCTTTATGATTTCCCTCTAATAAAAATTAAGGCTGAAACTCTAGCTAGCTAACAAAAGCATACACACCTAATTATACTTTTCAACATTGTCATACTAAATTGTTCTAGAAATGACAATATAAAAATATGGACAGCGACTCAACTTTAACCAACTTATATAACCATTATACCATATATTTCCTGTGATAAGTGCACTATTGTTCCCCAACTTGACCCTTCCTAGTTCTCAAAGGAAACAATTTACAATTTTGGAAAGGAAATTATCTTAAGTGGAGGTCTAGGTAGATACCACTTTTAATCCAATCGTGCATCGCCGATTCCTTTATGCCCATAATTTATGGCTCAAATTTTCACGTTGGTTGAACCCATGCCACTAACAAATCGCACGAGGACACACACCAATTAAGACTTATGAATTTTTTTTATATTATTGAATATGACTGAATTAGGTTAGACCTGTAGGGGTCTCAATTAAGAAACCCAGGGGGTGTGAATAACACTTTCACAGCCCACAACACAGAATAGGGTAGGCCCAATATACCAAAATACCACAGCAACCCGCAACCCGAATTTGACCCGGTTTTAGAAACACAAAACCCTTGCTTCCGTTTACACACTTGACATGTTATTTCTCTCTCTACTCTTTTCTTTCTCTCACGCGTTTCTTTCTTCTTCTTCTCTGCTGGTTCTGATCTTGCTTTGATTTTGCAGCAATCAAAGCTTTAAACTCAGCAACGAAGCTTCATATATGTCAACAATCAGGTATTAATGAAAACCCCTTTGCTTTCTTTGTTGATTTCACTGTTTGTAGAACCCTAAACGCTGCGAATCTGATTGTGTTGTTTTGCTTCACTTGTATGTACGATTCTGCTACTGAGATGATGAACAACGATGATCACGAACGAGATAAACGAAGGTACAGAATCACCACTTGTGATTTTCGTTTATCTTTCTTTCTCACCTTCCAAAACTGATTTGTAACTTAGTTTGTGTATGTATATGATCTGATTATGAAACTTGTGAGGGATTTCACCACTTGTGAAATCACAACCAGGATCTTCAATAGCACAAACACAGTATTTGCAAGGTATATTCCTCACTATCTCTCACTGTTTGCTCTATTTCTTTCACTCTCGTTCCTCACCTTGAGAAATAACACTCACTCTGTTAATTTCTCTTCTTGCAAGGTACAACACTTGTTGATTTTGAGATGAAACAAAACTTAGCAACACACAGAATGGAGGAGAAGAACTGTGAACAGAATCTTGGAGCTCAAAGAGTATTAAAACTGTAAAATGTAATTTCTATTCAACTGTGAATTTTGTACATAGCTAGTAGATATTTATAAGCCTTGTATTGAGATTGTTATAGGCTGTTTAAAACTGTTATAACTGATTTGGTTTGTTGTAACAGTATTTGTTACAAACTAACTGTAAGCAACAGCCTTTAGATAGTAACAGCTATATCAATTTGTTAGAAATATAGCTGTTATACACTACAGGGTTTCTTTTGAATTATCATAATTCAACACCCTACCTTAATGAGAAAAAACCCAAAACTTAGGTTAAGCCTATAGGAGAGAATAACTAAAACACTGGTCAGGACAAGCCCCTGACATTTAGCCTTTAAAACAAAGATGATCCAGAACAAGCCTCTGAATAATAGCTATAGAAATTGCTTTCAATGGTTAGAAAGCAACTAAACCTAATTCTCTCCTAAGTTTAATAAAAGACTCACCCTTTAGTGCCTTAGTAAACACATCAGCCAGCTGTTCTTTAGTAGGACAATATTCCGCCACCAAGTTGCCTTTGGTGACTTGATCTCTTAGATAATGATACCTTGTCTCGATGTGTTTGGTCCTTCCATGCCCCATAGGATTCTTAGCAAGACATAGGGCAGATTTGTTGTCAATTAGGAGCGTAGGAGGTTGAGTCAGCTTCACTTTTAGTTCCTTTAGCAATGCTTCCAACCATGCTGCTTGTGTGGCAGCACTACAAGCTGAAACATATTCGGCTTCACAAGAGGAAAGAGCAACTATTTGTTGCTTCTTTGAACTCCATGAAACCGAAACACCTTGAAACTTAAACAAAAAACCTGAAGTACTCCTTCTATCTATGTGATCACCACACCAATCACTATCAGAATATCCTAGGAGTACATTTTTCCCTAAATCAGAACTATTAGGAAAAAATAAGCCATAGTTAAGAGTTCCCTTGATGTATCTTAGGATTCTCTTAGAAGCATTTAAGTGTATTTCCAATGGTTCATTCATGAACCTGCTAATCATCCCAGTAGCAAATAAGATGTCTGGCCGGCTGTGGCAAAGATATCTTAGTGAACCTACAATCTGCCTGTAGTATGTAGGATCCACCTTAGAGCCCTTTTCACCCTCCTTTTTGCATAAAAGACCTTCTGCTGGGTAGAGGGCAGAATTACACTCAGCCATTTCAAATCTTGTGAGTAATTCCTTAGCATATTTTGTTTGGTGTAGGATTAGACCTTCCGGCACCCTTAGGAATTCCAATCCTAGGAAGTAGGATAGCCTTCCCAAGTCTGTCATCTCAAATTCACTCTTCATAGAAGCTTTGAACTTGTTAATCTCCTTAGGACAGCAACCTGTTACCAAAAGATCATCAACATATAAACAAATTAGTAACAAATCAGAATCCATAGTGCCTTTTACATACACACCAAACTCATTGGTGCATTTTGTGAAACCATTTTCCACAAAAAATGTGTCTATTCTTTTATTCCAAGCTCTTGGAGCTTGTTTTAGGCCATATAAGGCTTTATGTAAATGACACACTAGAGTTTCTTTTCCTTTTATTTCAAAGCCAGGAGGCTGTGAAATAAAAACTGTCTCTTCCAAAGGTCCATTTAGGAATGCCGACTTAACATCTAGATGATATAAGTCCCATCCCTTACTACAAGCTAAGGCAGTCACCAACCTAATGGTTTCATGCCTAGCCACAGGTGAGAAAACCTCCTCATAGTCAATACCATGCTTTTGTTGGAACCCTCTAGCAACTAGCCTAGCTTTATGCTTGACTATTTTGCCATTGGGGTCCAACTTAAGCTTAAAGACCCACTTGACACTTATTGCCTTCTTGTTCTTAGGCAAGGGTGTCAAGGTCCAAGTCTTATTCCTTTCAATTGAGTTCAATTCCTCAATCATTGCATTTTTCCAATTTTTATCCTTTAATGCTTCCTTAAAGTCAATTGGTTCCATATCCGCCACCATTGCAAAGTGAATGAGGTCACCATGCTCATTCACCTCAATGTCAGTGGCCAAATCATATTCTGCAAGCCTCCTAGGAGGCTGTCTCAACCTTTGAGGCCTAGGAAGAGCCTGTACAACAGGTTCAGCTGCTTGTTCAGCCTCATTTCCTTCAAAATTATGATGATTAGCATCTGCCTCTGGTTGGGCAGGTTCTTCTTCATCAGAATTTTCATCACCAGTTTCTGTTCTTGTGTCTAGAACCTCTTCTAGGACTGTATTATCCACTGAACTCACTTGTTCAGCCTTATCCCAGTCCCATTGCTTGTCTTCAAGCACAACAACATCTCTAGATATCTCAATCTTATCAGTTTTAGGATCTAGCAGCCTATAAGCACCCGTAGGATGGTATCCCACAAGTATTAGAGGCCTACTCTTGTCCTCCAACTTTTTTCTCTTTGTATCAGGTACATGGCTATAGGTTAGAGAGCCAAATACCCTTAGATGAGCCACACTTGGCTTGTCACCAGACCACACATGTTCTGGAACCTTTTCTTCAAGCCCCTTTGTAGGACATCTATTTAGAATGTAAACTGCTGTAGCTACAGCTTCTGCCCATAGTCTTTTAGGTAAGCCTTTTAGCTTAATCATGCTCCTAGCCATGTCTAGGATAGTTCTATTCCTTCTTTCTGCTATCCCATTATGTTGTGGAGTGTAAGGGGAGGTCACTTCATGTAGAATTCCTTGAATGGTGCAGTATTCCTCAAAGTCTTTTGAGGTATACTCACCACCACCATCTGTCCTTAGTACTTTTAGCTGCCTGCCACTTTGCTTTTCAGCCATTATCTTGAATTGCTTGAAGATTCCAAAGGCTTCTCCTTTGGTCTTCAATAGGTAGATCCATATTTTCCTTGAAAACTCATCTACAAATGTCATAAAGTACTTGTTACCCCCATTTGAGGGTACATCAAGAGGTCCACATAGGTCAGAATAAACAACATGCAAAATATCCTTAGATTTATGCTTCATTTCATCTTTGAACAAATTTCTAGGTTGCTTTCCTATGAGACATGTTGTACAAGTATCCTTAGACATATTAATTCTAGGTAATCCCTTTACTAAAGCTTTAGAACTTAGATTACTTAGACTTTTAAAATTCAAGTGGCCAAACCTCTTGTGCCATAACATACTTTCAGAATCAGCAGTGGCACTTAGACAATCTGCCTCTGTCATGCAAATGCTGGTTTTGAAAGTTCTGTTAGTGGCTAAAGGGGCAGTTAATACTAGTTTATCTTTTGTATCAAAAAGTTTTAGCTTTAGGTCCTTCATAACTACTGAAAACCCTTTTTCAACTAGTTGGCCTAAGCTAATTAAATTGCAACTAATTCCTGGTACATAAAGAACATTATGAATTAGGATTACCTGGCCATTCTCCTTTGTAAACCTGATATTCCCCATACCTTCAGAAACAATAGATTTGTTGCTTGCACATCTGATTGTGGTTTTCTTAGTAGGATCAAAATCCACCAACCAGTCCTTGTTACCTGTCATGTGATTTGAACAGGCAGAATCTAGGTACCACACTTCTGTGATGGTTTTACCATCACTTGTGGTTATAGCAAGAACAACATAATCAGATTTTAAATCTAGGTCTATGTTAGTTACCACAATGTTTTCCTTCGGTTTTATTTCATCAATCTCATCAGTAATCATGCTGAATGCTACAGGGCCAGAATCTGAATCAGAGTCTTCCTTGGCCCTATTGGCCTCTTCCTCTGATTCCTTAGACTTGGCTTCCTTTCTAGTAGGACATTCAGTTGCATAGTGTCCGTATTTATCACATCTATAACATTGAACCTTAGATTTATCTTTCTTTTTACTAGAATCAGAATTTTTCTTAGTAAATTCACCCTTACCTTTGGACTTACCTCCCTTACCTTTGGACCAATTTCCCTTGCTTGGTTGGTTGTTGTCTTTAGACCATTTCTTGCCTTTAGACTTAGTGAGTAAAGCTTGGTTAGCCTCTTCTTCACCATCCCAGAGATTCAGCCTAATCTCTTTTGCTTCAAGTGTGCTTTGAAGCTTCTCCACTTTAAGATCATCCGGATTAGTAGTGCCTTCAACAATGAAAGCACAGTTCGCAAACTTTTTAGTTAGTGATCTTAAAGCCTTTTTGCAAACAACTTTGTCTGTAAGAGTCTCTCCATTGAGGCTCATTGCATTAGTGACTTTCTTTAGCCTTCCAAAGAAATCAGCAATACTTTCACCTTCCTTCATGTTTAAATTCTCATACTGCTTTCTTAAAGATTGCAGTTTCTCCTCCTTGACAGGTGCAGCACCATTATAGTACTCATCAAGGAGGTCCCATGCCTCTTTAGAGACCTTGATGCCTCTAATTTTATCGAAGTTACCCTCATCACACCCCTGGTGTATGAGGTAGATTGCTTTCCAATCCTTCTTAGTATTCTCCTTGTGTTCAGCCCTTTGCTCAGGGGTTGGGTTCTCAGGCAGTTTTGGAACCCCTTCCTGAACAATTTCCAGCACATCATGGAAGCCAAAAATGGCTTCCATTTGCAAGCTCCATCTATCCCAATTTTTGCCATCTAGCTTAGGAATTTGAGTAGACAAGCTAGCATTTGACATTTTGATTTTTGCACCTTAACTAACACCTTTAGCTATCCTGTGAAAAAGAAACAAACTGTCAAAAGAACTCACACACAGCCTGCTTGCTGTGTGTTAAAAGAACCTGTAAAGAAACTTAAAGAAAGTGAGAAAGATAGGTAAAGAAAGGAATTTTTAGCCCTGGATTGTCACCAGCTCTTAGATACCACTTGTAGGGGTCTCAATTAAGAAACCCAGGGGGTGTGAATAACACTTTCACAGCCCACAACACAGAATAGGGTAGGCCCAATATACCAAAATACCACAGCAACCCGCAACCCGAATTTGACCCGGTTTTAGAAACACAAAACCCTTGCTTCCGTTTACACACTTGACATGTTATTTCTCTCTACTCTTTTCTTTCTCTCACGCGTTTCTTTCTTCTTCTTCTCTGCTGGTTCTGATCTTGCTTTGATTTTGCAGCAATCAAAGCTTTAAACTCAGCAACGAAGCTTCATATATGTCAACAATCAGGTATTAATGAAAACCCCTTTGCTTTCTTTGTTGATTTCACTGTTTGTAGAACCCTAAACGCTGCGAATCTGATTGTGTTGTTTTGCTTCACTTGTATGTACGATTCTGCTACTGAGATGATGAACAACGATGATCACGAACGAGATAAACGAAGGTACAGAATCACCACTTGTGATTTTCGTTTATCTTTCTTTCTCACCTTCCAAAACTGATTTGTAACTTAGTTTGTGTATGTATATGATCTGATTATGAAACTTGTGAGGGATTTCACCACTTGTGAAATCACAACCAGGATCTTCAATAGCACAAACACAGTATTTGCAAGGTATATTCCTCACTATCTCTCACTGTTTGCTCTATTTCTTTCACTCTCGTTCCTCACCTTGAGAAATAACACTCACTCTGTTAATTTCTCTTCTTGCAAGGTACAACACTTGTTGATTTTGAGATGAAACAAAACTTAGCAACACACAGAATGGAGGAGAAGAACTGTGAACAGAATCTTGGAGCTCAAAGAGTATTAAAACTGTAAAATGTAATTTCTATTCAACTGTGAATTTTGTACATAGCTAGTAGATATTTATAAGCCTTGTATTGAGATTGTTATAGGCTGTTTAAAACTGTTATAACTGATTTGGTTTGTTGTAACAGTATTTGTTACAAACTAACTGTAAGCAACAGCCTTTAGATAGTAACAGCTATATCAATTTGTTAGAAATATAGCTGTTATACACTACAGGGTTTCTTTTGAATTATCATAATTCAACAAGACCTAGGTCTTATCTTACATAATATACATAATAGTTCAAGCCAAATGAATGACATCATAAGGTATGGACTTTGAACCAACACTCCTAGCTCAGTGGTCCGGGCTCCCTTTGGAACGTAGTAGGGGTCGATCCGGTTTGATCCCGGGTTCGATTCCCGTCCACGTAAAATAGGTGTTGGCCAGCGAAATGGTTAAGAGCCTCAAGTAGCGAGCGCAGATTAGTCATTCGTTGAAAGCGTTGGGACACTGCGTAGGTAGCCAGCAATGGTCCGAACCAAAAAAAATAAGGTATGGACTTTGAACTTTAAACGATAGACAACATATCTCAACCACAAATAAAAACTAGACAAGAGGACTCGATATCTCTCAAGAATCTAACATTTCTCAATTTTCCAGAATTTTGAAGGAGCTAGAGGACTCGATATCTCAGAATGTATGAGAGAAAAAGATACAATGAGTAAAAAAATAATATTCTAAAATAATAATATTTTATTCAATATCTCAATCTCTCTCCTACTGGAAAAAGCAACAAGGTGTATGAGTAAAAGATGCAATATTTTGTTGGAGACAAGGGACACACATCTAGGGGTCTTGAAGGGGAAAAACAATAAAATCATAAAGATAGATGTCGTTAAACATGATAGAAGGATGGGGGATCAAGCTAATTAGAAAAGAAGACTTCGATCCATTATTCAATCAGATACATGATAACTCTTAGAAGTAATAGACCAATAGTTATTTACCTTTTTGAAGTTTGAATTCGCAAAAGTAAAAGTGTGTTTTAATCGTCTAATTTGTGCATTTTAATTTAGTTTAAAATATGGTCGTTTGGTTTATAATGTGGGAGATGGTCGGAACCAAGGTTGTCAAAACCGGACCGGACCAGCTGGTTCCCCTATCCAGTCCAAATGAACCTCAGAACCCCCTGGGGTGAAAACCGGGAATTGAACCGGATAATCGGCTGAAAACCGGGAACCGGACAGGAAACCGGCCAAAAACCGGGAAACCGTGCAGAAAATCGGATTTGGTTTATTTTCATTAAAAAATGGTATACCAAGTTGATTTTTGGAAAAAAAATGATAAATGATGTTTATTTTTGGTATATGAGATATTTTTTTATCATTTTTTATAATTAAATTGATGTAATAAATAAATAAATAATTAAAAAACAAATGTGTACACTAATATTACTATGAGAGTATTTACATTATAATATCTAATTATCTATGATTGTTGAATATTATAGTTTTATTATGTCATATTATGATTATTTTTTGTTTTTTATCCTTTATATATTGTAAAAAATATATTAAATAATCTATTTAATTAATTCCGATTCAACCAGTTGAACCCAAGAACCCCTGAACCGCTACCTCTTCCGGTTCAATGTCCGGTCCGGTTTTGATTACCTTGGTCAGAACTGCAACAATGGGAATTCCATTTGGTTGCGAGTCTAGTTGCGTTAGAAATTAACATGTTTAAACGTTCCCTTTGTATAAACCAGAAATTTCATTAAGGCAAAAAAATAAAAATAAAATCATTGGGGGGGGGGGGGGGGGTGGACCAAAACTCATGCAGAAATTTAAAAAAAAAAACTAAAAAACACAAAAGTAAAATAACGCTACGTAAAGCGTATCTAAAGTTTCGTTTTCAAATTTTCTCATGTTATACTTCTGAATTTTAGATTTGACCACTGTGAACTCAATCACCCTTAAGAGAATAACACTCTATAAGATATTCTTTTCTTCAGCTTCAGCAGCCCAATGCTTCTTTAGAATCATTAAGTCAGATTTCACTATGTCTGAATGTGCTGCATTATTCAAATCCTTTTCAAGCGATTCTAGAAGCGAAGGGACATCTTGCACATGCGAAGCTATATATACAATTAATACCCTCCATAATATATATTTGACGCATTATCAGAATCCCTCATGTCATTCTCTTGATGAATTTCGTCTAAAGCATTCACAATAACATGTGAGGCCTTGGTTTCAACTAGCAGAAGTTCATTCTCTTTCTGACTTCCACCCAGCTCTTCTGGATGAGAAGTTTCCTTCACTATATCCACTATTAGGTCATCCCTCTCAATAGCCCAAGGTTCTACATAGTCCTCTACTGTCTCTCTCATTCGTGTTTCTGTTTTTCACATCGTTCTCAAGCTTGCATCATTTTCGTTGAAACATTATTTGCTTTAGTTCAATTTCTGCACTAAATACAAGTTGAACGCAATTGGTTGAGAAATGAGCAAATAAGAGCCAAAATACATTTTAGAGAAGCAAATTGATTTTTCACGATATTTTGCATTTTAGCGCTTTCCTAAACAAAATGTTTTGCATTATCTGATTCCTTGTTCAATTTTGAGCATTTTAGGCTCGAAAATCATTCAATGTTGTGCTCTATAGCAAAATCACAATTGTTGAGATTGAAGTTTTTTAACTTCAAATACAAGATTCCGGTTCCAGAAGTAATTTTGTGCATAAGTACTTTTCTGAGCTTATTTTTGATTCCATTGAATTCTTGGCGAAATTTTATTCAATATAGAGTCCAGTTTCATTCAATTTGGTCGCATATTGCATGAGTTATTCAAGAAACAAGAAATCAAAGTGTTCTTGAGCACATTCATAGTGTTCTTCATTTTTCTGTATTTTTGTTTAGGGTTAAATATGTTTTTAGTCCCTACAAAATTTCACTATTTTGTTTTTAGTCCCTATAAAATTTTTCATCGACTTTTAGTCCTTATAAAATTTCAAAATTTTGTTTTTAGTCCCTATAAATGCCAACTAGTGTATATCTATTGAATTTTTGAGTGATGTTTTGCATACATGTTGAGGACATTATAAGCATCTCTTCCAGAAAAACTTTGAATTTTTTAACAACGCATAAATTAAATCTAAATTTTTTAAGTGCAAAAGATTCGATAAACAAATTAAAAGAAATACCAACCTAGAAATCAAAATTTGAGTTTATTTTTTGTGAGGGAGATATTTTTAATATCTTTAACGTGTATGTAAAATATTCAAAAATTCTAAAGGTATACACGAGTTTACATTTTATAGGGACTTAAAACAAAATTGTGAAATTTTATAGGGACTAAAAGTTGACAAAATTTTTTATAGGGACTAAAAACAAAATAGCAAAATTTTGTAGGGACTAAAAACATATTTAACCCTTTTGTTTAAAATGACCAAACAGAAACAAATATGAAATATAAAGGACCAAAGTGAGGGGAAAAAAGACAAAGGACCAAAATGACACAGAAATGGAAGATGTGGGACCAAAACGAGAAAATAAAAAGATAAAGAACCAAAATGAAACTTTGGTCAGCTAAAGGACCAAAGTGCTATTTAGCCCACTTTTTACATGCCAATGTTCCAAAAAGTAGTTGGTAGTTCAACGGGTTAAGTCCATATTTTTGTAGTGGTTTCTTGCTAAGTCGCAAGAATCACAGTGTTGTTATTAGTGGCATGCTGATCCACTATTATGTATTAATGGTAAATAGTCTTGCGCCCTCGTTTCTGTTTCTCTTGGTGTATTGTATTCTCTAGGGGGTGCTCTTTGTCCTACTTGAGTCTTTTTCTCACTGAATTTTGATCTAGAGAGGTTTTAATAAAACCCCTTGTAATATTCGGGTTGGGCTTGTACTTCCCTTCAATATATTTTTGGGTTCTATTTCTATACCCTACCACTAGCCACCATACCCCCACCAGATATTTTTATTCCCATTTTATCCCTATATATTTGGCAAAATGAATGTATCTCATCAATTGGTAAATCCACTATGTATTAGTTACAAAATAGTGGATTTATGTAAAGATTTAACTACGGATTTATGTTACAAAGACATAAATCCGTTAGCCAATTTTTACAGACGGATTTATCTATTTATTAGATAAATCTGTTATGAAATATTCAGCTTCAGATTTATCTAACAAATAGATAAATACGTTTTGTAAAATATTTAATAAATTATTCAATTTAATTTAATTTATTACTTATCCAAATTCTCATAAAAAATTAATAAATTAAATTCAGCATTAATTTAATTTACAATTTTATGGCAAATAAATCTAATATATAAGGAATAGCATATAAAAAAATATTAAATATTAGGGTAACCTCACTCAGAATAAGCTGCTAAGTCTACAACTACCGGTGGATGAGTTTGTGGTTTGGGTACCGGAGCTAAAGACCTCCATAGTTGGATACACCCTCTGTAAGGATCCAACCATGTAGTAGTTGGGACATAGAAGTCACATTACCCACAAATTCATTCTTCAAAGCAATCATACTGTCTCTTGGGGCAACCTTCAGTATAGCGTGTTCATCCACCATAGCATTTTCCTACTTCGTTAACCGCCCAAAGAATGTGGTGTTGGGAGTCCACAAATAACCCTCAAACCCCAACCCCCATTACGAATCGTATATGTAGCTCTCAACTTAAATGTATAATTATGCTTTTTTTGAGGAGATTGCTCTAGAAATATTTTTGAATTTCCTATGCTTCTCGCAACCAAAAACAACTATATATTTCGTCCCCCTTTTACCTCTAGCTCTGCAAGATTTAAGGATGATAACGACAACTACAAATGCTGAAATAAATTCCAGGAGAATTTTTTGGGATATTTGAATATGACGGGTCCATTAATGGTGGGCGTATTAAAAATGGAACTCTATATTTTTCCTGCCTTTCAAAAAAAAGAAATATTTTTTTGCATAAACAGAAATATGTGACCGTATGGTCCCACATATACATCACCTCCATTATCTGATATTTTTAATCCACAAAAAAACAAAATTTTATTGAGATTCAAAATAAGAGTAAAGATCGTACTACGACCTAATTAATACATCACTTCACCTCACTTCCACTAACGTATGAATGAATTAAAAGAAATTTAATAGTAGTAAATTAAGCACCACTTATATCTGCTGTCAAAAAAAAAAGCACCACTTATATCTATGTATAAAACCAAGTTAAGAGCATGGCTCCAAAACTGCAATATAAGGCCAAAGCTAAAGAAAAGAAATGGACAAATCGGCACTGAAAATGATGTTGAGCTTCATCAACATGCCACCTTTATGGCGAGAGTGTTTATCCTCTGCATTCAGAACCGCCTTAGCTTGCACCATAGTAGCTGCCGTAACCCTTTACGGACCAGCTTCAATAAAAAATCTCATAACCTTCCCAGCATTCTCCTACGTTGTAGTAATTCTAGTTATCATAAACGACGCTACTTTAGGAGACAGTTTCCGAGGTTGTTGGTTCGGACTTTATGCTACTATTCAAAGTTTAGGTCCCGCAACGTTGAGTTTGTGGATTATAGGACCGAACCGGTTTACTAAAGGAACAACCTCGTTGGCTGTTGCTCTTGCTGCATTTGTTGTGGTGTTGCCTTCTAATCAATCTACTCATTTGATAGCTAAGCGTATTTCGTTGGGTCAAATAGTGCTTGTTTATGTGTTGGCTTATGCTAATGGAGTTCATATTGATCCTCTTATGCATCCTATTCATTTGGCTGCTAGTACTGCTTTAGGAGTTTTGGCTTGTGTTCTTGCATTGTTGCTTCCTTACCCTCGCCTTGCTTGCCACCAGGTAATAATTAATTTAATCAACACTTTCTCTCCTTCTCCTTCATGCTATTAATGCTATATGATTGGATTTTTTTTATTTTGTATGGCTAAAATTGTGTACTTACATTCATGCTATACATAGTTGACGTTTGTCATTATTGATTGGCTGCATTAGCAGTTTCAATGAGGATGCTAGCTCCCGCGTTCAAATCCGAGTGTGAGCAATAATAGTGTGTAGTGTTTATTTGTTATTTCACTCAACCTAATAAAAAAAATACATATTTAATGCTTTTTTTACATTCATAATTATCTGAAAGAAATTAAGTTTCAAACTAATAATTTGCACTAATTTTTCCATTGAATATAAGATAAAAAATGCACACCAACTTTACTACAAGTGTGATAATGCATGTTATAATGTTCAAAATTTTGTGTTAACCGTATCTATTTTATTTTATTTTTACAAAATTGTTGATATTTTTTTTTTAATTGTTGGCTACCCACGGAGCCTCTCAACCTTTTCAATGAAATACCAAAATTCGCTCGTGTAGAAGTAAACTTTGCACCAACACCGAGTTTATTTGCGAGAATCAAACCGGAGAGCATCCGGTGGAGTAGTTTATGCCACATGGCCAGTGTTAATGTTGTTGGTTACAAACCTATTTAACTATTTGTTAGTAAATATTATATTGATGGGACTCATTTTACCATTGATTTTTTTGAAGACAAAACATATTTTAGCATTAATTAAGAATGATATAACCCTCTTATAATCCCAAGGCTTTTTTTCGTACCCCTCTTCCCTCTTGTACACCCCACTTTGACCAAACTGATCATTTTACCCGCACTCCAAACAAATGGCTTCCGGAATTATCTCCTAAGCCAGAGATAATTCTGGAAGCCATTTTGATGAAGTTTTCCGGAATTATCTCATAGGAGGATAATTATCTCATTTTGTTGAATTTGACTTCCGGAATTATCCTCTTATGAGATAATTCCGGAAAACTTTATCAAAATGGATTCCGGAAACACCTCAAAGGAGGATAATTCTGGAAGCCAAAATGGCTTCCGGAGTTATTCTCGTTTGAGGTGTTTCCGGAAAGTTTAAAAAAAAAATCAGTTTTAACTTAAATTTTGATAAAAAAGTGAGGGGTATTTTAGGGATAAAACCTAAAATGGGGTACAAGGGGGAAGAGAGGTACGAGAAAAAAACCCTAATCCCAAAGAGTTGGCCAGTAGAGCAATACAGGATTTATAATTGGTTCAAATCTCCATTGATTAGTCTCCAAACGGTTCTTGAATCTGAGGGCTTACGCATGGGCTTAGTGGCCTCAATACAACTTGTGTGAATTTCTTAGTCACCATGAAGCAATATAATGCTGGTGTCATCCACTGAAAACTTCTAAATTTAATTAAACAACCATCCTAATGGAACAAAAGTTGCTCATCAAAACATAGAAAATTCTTACGAAAAATATTATACTAGAACTCACTTTCAGAATTCCCCAAACATTTGGCATTTTAGTGGAATCTTCACGTCATCCATCTATCCTGCTTCCTCATTTCCCTATCAAGTCTACATGAGTTTGAAAAGTAATATTTCTTCATTTGTATACTTTTTTATTTATTTTGGGTTCTAGGTGCATGGTTATTTTGATATAGTGGATCAAATCGGAGAACTATTAATAATTGTAAAATTGTTCGAAATTTTAGCAATAATCGGCGATGTATATGCAAAAATTCATAGTCCTCTTTGTCCTCACGAATCGGTCCACATAGCCTACAATACTTTGCATATATAAGAAAGCAAAAATGTAAATATAGGAAAATGTGTATTATTTCAATTCAAAAAAAAAGTGTATTATTTTTATTAATCTAAAAAACTTTTGTAAAAAATGGCATAGAACTTTTAATTAGCATGGATCCGTGATGGTAATACGCCTATGTCCTAAACATGTTGGTAAAGCATGTCACATGAATTGTGTTTCCGCTGTCAATTGATTTTGGATCTTCTACTTCTATACTCTCTCACAAATTTGTATCATCTCTGTTACTTTCGATCTCTCTCACTTATATATTTTATTTTATGTATTTATGTATTTTAGGATCCAAATCCAAACCCTTGTCACTAGGCAACAACAATTAATTGAATGGAACATGACTCATAAGTCATTAGTTTTACTTGAGTAATGACATTTTGTCAAAAAAATTTTGAGTAATGACAGGCTTGAATAATTTGCAAACTTATATGAGTTCCACTTTAAGGAGGAAAAGAAAAAGAAAATTATATTTTTAGTTCCTTATATTTATTGGAGTAAAAAAAAGTTCCTTATATTTATTTTTGGTTTTAAAAAAATTCAAATTAGTTCACGTAAAATTGATATCAATTTGGTTCCTTCTGATTTTTCGTTCAAAAATTGTCACTCATGTTGTAAAAATCATATCGATATGGTCCATTTTTTGTTCAATAAAGAATCATATTTGTTTAATTTTTGTAACATAAAAGATCACTTAAAAACAAAACAAAAAACAAAAGAACTATATTGATGTAAAGTTTACACATAAAAGAATGAATTCCGAACTTTTAATACATATATAACAAACAAAATTAACATATCAAAACCTAAAATAAATATGAAAACAAAAATTATATATAATTTTATAAAAAACATCTGTCGTACAAGTACTTTGCAACAACTACTGGGACAAAACATTAGTGGATGGCTTACTTCCAACATATTGGCCCACGTGGATATAGTGCCCAACAAGTATATGTCTAGATTTTCTTGAGAATTCTAGTTTGCACGTACGAACACGACATATATAACCATAACCCAATAAAATCTCAGAAACAGTATATGTAAGATTTTTTCTTAAAAAAAAAAACTCCACAATCTAACTTTTGTTTCGTGTTGAATGCAGGTGAACAAAAACTACAAGCTATTAACAAACAACATCTTGAAGAGATTGAAGCTTCTTGTTAAGGTAATTAGCGAGGAGGAAAAGAATTCTGCACTTGGTTTACTCTCTCATGCTAAATCTTTACTAACCAAACGAACCAAACTGCTATCCATCATCCTCCGCTTAAGAGTAAGTTTCACGAATCCTGAAAACTAACATTTTCGCACATGTCACATGTCACGCATGTGTATAATATAAACTATATTTCTCTTTTGAACAGGATGGCTTGCAGTGGGAGATGGTTCCAGTTAAATTTTTAAGACCACATTGCATGAACCTTGGAGAGAGACTTGAAGAGGTAGATACAAATCTAAGAGGAATGGAATTGGCTTTAAATTGCACCAAATCATTCCCCGTCAATATTATTGACCAAGACCTCAAACATGGTCTTACTAGGCTTGAGGAACATGTCAACTTAACCATTAAAAATGCCAAACATAGTTTCCTAGGTGGAGGTTCATTCACTGTTCCTGAATCAAGTGCAAAAAACATAACCCACTTTCTCCATTCCCTTCACACTATCCCAACAACTCACCAACAATTACCCATCTTTTTCTACTTATTTTGTGCTAAACTCCTTCACAAAAAATCATTGGCCCAAAACCAAACCCCAACTTCAGCCCAAGACAGGCCCATTAAGAAAATTGAAAAAATCCCCGAAGATAAATCAAAGTGGGCTAATTGGGCCGCAAAATTACAAAACACAAATATTCTCCCCGCGTTAAAATTTTCTCTTTCATTGGGTCTTTCAGTTTTCATGGGCCTATTATACAGCAAAGAAAATGGGTTTTGGTCTGGGCTTCCAGTAGCCGTGAGCTATGTTTCTGGAAGAGAAGCAACATTCAGAGCTGCAAATGTGAAAGCCCAAGGAACAGTGATAGGAACAGTGTATGGGGTCTTAGGTTGTTTTGTTTTTGAGAGATTGTTGCCAACTAGGTTCTTGTCTCTCCTTCCATGGTTCATTTTCACTAGCTTTCTTCAACGAAGCAAAATGTATGGGCCTGCGGGTGGCATTTCAGCAGTTATTGGGGCCGTTTTAATTCTTGGTAGGAAAAACATTGGCCCACCAAGTGAGTTCGCTATAGCACGAATAATCGAAACCTTTATTGGGCTTGCATGTTCTATTTTGGTGGACCTTCTTTTTTGGCCCAAAAGAGCTTCTACGTGTGCCAAAGTGGAACTCTCTCAATGCTTTGTTACACTCAATGAGTCCATTGGGTCATTAAGCCTAACTGATTTGCAATTGGAGAAAAATCAAAGGATGTTGAAAATTCAAGTTAATGAGCTGAAAAAATTTGTTATAGAAGCAGAAGCTGAGCCTAATTTTTGGTTTTTACCATTTAATGGTGGTTGCTATAATAAGCTTTTGGGGTCATTGACAAAGCTGGTGGATATTTTGCATTTTGGAGCATGTGCGTTGAAGTCGCTTCAACAAGAGTTTCAAAGAAGTGAAGCTTATGGGAACGAGGAAGTGATTATGTTACAAAGTGAACTTGGACATGTTAAGGAAATTATTTGTGCTTCATTAAAAAGTCTTGAGGAGATTTCTAAGATGAAATCACTCAAGTTTGTTGAGAAGGAGCTTGAGAAGAAAAAGAATGTGACTTGTGATATTGAATTGGGAAAGTCAAATGAGTTTGGAAATTGCATGGTTTCGGGATTGGGAGAAGATGGAATAGGAGAGATTATAAGCTCTTTTCTTCAGCGATCAAGGGATGTTGTTGAGAATTTGTATGGTGATGAAGGTGAGAAAGAGGTGAAGAGTGAAGTTGTTTTGAATTTAAGTGCAATTGGGTTCTGTTTGAGTTTGTGTATGCATGGGACTATAGAAATTGAAGAGGCTATGAGGGAACTTGTTCAGTGGGAGAATCCCTCTAGTGGGATTAATTTGTGTGAGATATCTTGTAAGCTACATGCTCTAAACAAATGACATTGAAAAGTTGAATTTATATTTGTGGCTGTGCTGTATTGTTAACACCAGTCAAAATATATATATAATAATATACTGTTAACATTTCTTAAAATATTTAAACCACTGCATATCTGAAATGCTAAAATCAGTATCTTTAGGAATTTACTTTCAATCATCATTAAGGGACGTGATGTTGATATTTATCTTCTTATTCTTGTAAATCTTAGTCAAATATATATCTTTAAAGTACTTTTACATAAAATCAAAGATTTAATAATATTTTATCGGTGATGAAACTATAGCCAATAACATGTTAAGTTTCTGGGTTATAACTCAAAAGCATAATATAAAAAATAATTATTTTGAAAAAGTTTTCTCATCTTGACTAAGAAAATAATCATTTATAAAAATAAAAATTAGATACATCCATGAAGACAAAATATAATAAAGTAGTTGAATACTGATGTATATGAATTATAATATAACTCAAATATATTAGTTATTCAATAAATTTAAACTGCTATTTTTTTTCTTATAATAAGGATTAAAGTAGTATCGTGAGTATTTCTGAAGCCATGACATGAGTACATGGCCCATATGACTGATAGTATTCGAGCTTTTTGAGAGTTTGCGAAGGGAATTACATATGTCTCTGAGAGAACTAACGGAAATTTAACTCAAACATTCTAAATAGTACAAGTTATGTTGTGCTCTATTAAGTCAACCCCTTAGAGTTGCCTAAGTTAGATAATTCAACTTCAACATTTGGTTTGCGAATCCAAATATTTTGATTTGATATCTTTTAAGAAAGTTCATTTCGATGGGACTTAATGGGCGATATATAAACAGAGAAATTGAATAGGATTTATTTACAAAAAAATTGTAAATTATAAAGTATTCATTTGAACAGCTTGAAACTTAAAATCTATTTTTTTTTGACAAAAAACTTAAAATCTAATTGAAAATTAGATAAATCTATAGTGACTAATGTGTTATTTTTTTCCTGTTACAAAAAATATATTATTTTCCTCATCCATCCTTACAAATTTTAAAATCAAATAAATTAAAATAAAAAGTAAGATTTAAAAAATTATATGGTTAGGGTAAAAATATATTATTCTATCATTTGCATTTGGGATACATCAAATAACAGTATTTTTTTTTGGTTCAACACCAAATAATCGTATAATATAAAATGATTTTTTAGAAATATTTTTAATACTTATTATTAATTTACATATGTGCTTCAAAAAAATAATTTAAATATGTAATTTTAAATATAATTTTTTGATTTTTAGTTTTTTTTTAATCTTTTTTATATTTCCTTAAATTTAGTATTGCATAATTTTACTTTAATTAATGCATAGTATATTTTTTATTGTAAATTAGGTATCCTCTGCACGTAGCTATAGAGACTAATCCCTCAAACCAGTAGGACCACAATGGGCCGCAAAGTTCCTTCTCAAGAGATTTCACATTGCTGCATGCCCAATACTAGATTCGAACTTAGAACTTTAATTAAGCTGGAAGAGACACTTACTACCTAAAGGGAATGAATGAATGTGGAGTGTGGACCCATGAATTTTAATTTTCCGGTGTGGGAAAGATGGTTCATTTTGATATCACAAAAAAAAATTACAGTTCATTTTGACAGTATAGAGTATCTCTAGAGATCCGAATTGAGGAAGTCACTCAGTGAGATCGAGAGTAGAGACAAAGAAGTCATTTGTGAGTCAATTTCGTGTCTTAAAAGAGAAGGCCACACGAAGACACGACATCACATGCAATTCCCAAATCAAACCCAAACATAAAATCTCTGTGCATTGCTTTGCATTTGCATTACATCCGATTCTTAACCTCAGATCAGATCCGGAAATTCATTAACCCTCAAATCCCCTTCTTCTACTAAACCCTTTACACCCAAAAGGTAATTCCTCTTTTCCTTGCTGCTACCAGGTACCTTTCATCATGCTATATTCAATTCAACTTTCCGTGACTTTGAATTGAAGCCTCCGACACTACACTACTGATCATTGTTCTTTTATAGTTTAATTCACTTATTACGTTTTCTATGGGGTCAGTTTTTGTTAAAAAATAAATTATTAGCGTTTGGTGGGAAAAAGTTTCAATTTTTTTGATTTTACTTTCCCTATATAATGGTGTGTTAATCAGATCGTCTGTACAATACAATACAATAATAACTGAGATTAAGGGTTTTGGATTGGTCTTTAATTAGAATTCAGTGTTTCACTTTCAGGTGTTTGCTTTGTATTCCTTATAGATTCTGATTTGGTTTATGTAAAATTTTGGTAACATGTGTGTGAGAGTTGACTATTTGGAAATTGGTTCAGGAATTGAATTTCTAAGGTTTGGACAATGGCAACGAATTCTTCTAATGGAGACCAACAAACTACAACAAAGCAACCTCCCTTGCCATCTCCTCTGCGCTTTTCCAAATTCTTTCAGGTAAATTGCAGTGTAGCATCTGTTTTATGCCACTTTACCATTTTGATTGTTGCATGTTGTGGGGCTTGAATCATGTTGTGCCAATTTCATGTCGATTTTATTGTCGTTGGACAGCGCTTTTCCCTTTCAGCAATGTTTTATTTTGATACTGATAGTTTGAATGAATCTTTAGTTTTCTTCTCAGAAGTCTGATTACAAGGGCAATGTTGTTGTCAGGATCATACATCATTATATATCACTGCTATTTTATTCATGGATTCTTATTCATATTTTCTTTTTTTGTATCTTTCTTACTGCCAGTCCAATATGAGAATTTTGGTCACCGGAGGAGCTGGATTTATTGGTTCTCACCTAGTTGACAGATTGATGGAAAATGAAAAAAATGAGGTTTGCATGACTGATATCATTGTGTATTTATAGTATTAAAGTTTGTTAGTGGTACAACATGACAATATGTTTGTCTGCTCAGGTCATTGTTGCTGATAACTTCTTCACCGGATCTAAAGACAACCTTAAAAAGTGGATTGGTCATCCGAGATTTGAACTTATTCGTCATGGTATAATTTCATCATATTTTCTATTGTAAACAACTGCAGCCTGATGACTCTATTGCACATAAGATGCAATTGAGGTTAAATTTTTTGTTGTGTGCTTGTACATTATATTATAATGTATTTGGGGTCTTAAATATAGCTTGTTATTGGTCTTAAATACTATGAAGGATCATGCAACATAACCTTGTTGGTTGTAAAATAAGATATTAAACTCTTAATATTTTTTTTAACATTCCTCGATACTCATTTATTTTCTTCCTCATGACCAGATGTGACAGAGCAACTATTGGTTGAGGTTGATCAGATCTACCATCTTGCATGCCCTGCTTCTCCAATTTTCTACAAATACAACCCTGTAAAGGTGGGTTTTTTTCGGTCTGGATCTGTGATTTTTATCCTTTACTCCAAGGTGACTATGTATACACGATCCTCCGAACTGACAAAAAGGCTATAAGGTTTTACATATATGTTGTTGTTGTTATGCTTCACAATATGTCTGTTAACTCAGATTGTATACATTTGTTGATTGTTTTATCTGTCTAGTGAACTTCACAAATTATCTAACATTTAAAGGATTGACTTTACAGACAATAAAGACAAATGTAATTGGAACACTTAACATGCTTGGGCTTGCAAAGCGAGTTGGAGCAAGGTTGGGACTTTTTTCCTTCTTTTTTTGAAGTTTTTTTGTTGATTACTAAACTGCTCGCATCAGTCGATTTTACCAAGTCACGATTTTTACAGGATTTTGCTTACATCTACTTCAGAAGTGTATGGGGACCCACTTGTGCATCCACAACCAGAAGAGTATTGGGGAAATGTCAATCCTATTGGTACATACTTGTCCTGTATCCAAACTTCAGAGTTTTTTGCCATTTTCAACATATTTAGCCATTCAAACCATGTATTTTCAACTACGTAGAGCTTGAAGTTTTAGTATATGTTACCGTTGAAATTGGATTATGTTTTGATAAAATAATTGCATCCATATATTTCCAAAACTCTAGCACAAAATATACACTTTGTTTGATATGCCATTTAAGTTTTGGCCTCATGATATGCTAGATTCTCCTCATTTGCTTTGGATGATTTTATATTAAACATTTTCGGCAAGTAAAAGAACATGTTTTTGTCTAAACCCATGAGGATATGGTGTAATAGAAAGAACTTTGCACAACAGGTGTCAGGAGTTGCTATGATGAGGGCAAGCGTGTGGCAGAAACTTTGATGTTTGATTATCACAGGCAACATGGAATTGGTATTGCAATGTCTTTACCTAACGAGTAACTGCTCATTTATAGAAGATATTTCCATTTCGTTGTTTTTTCCAAGTTTTATCAACTCCACAATATTTCCATATTTTTAGAGATACGCATTGCCAGAATCTTTAACACATATGGACCTCGCATGAATATTGATGATGGGCGTGTCGTCAGCAACTTTATTGCTCAAGCAATTCGGTAAGTCCTTAAATGATGTTATAATCCAGTTGACTATCGTGATTTCTCATGGCTTGTTTATATTCTCAAGACAACAGCAGTTAGCTTCTTTGAGAAACATAACTAACAAAATTATACTGACAAACTCAAGTCTTTACAAACAACATAAGTTATCCGCTCAATGAGCTTCCTGTTTATTTTCTAGGTCAATTATGAACGATTGATTTGAATGCATTAAGTGTACTATCACAATTTCTTTTGCGCCATTTCTAACTGGATTTTCATCTGTTACTTCTCATGTAATCTTATGTGTTACAGTGGTGAACACCTAACCGTCCAACTACCAGGAACACAAACTCGCAGTTTCTGCTATGTCTCTGATATGGTATATATGAAGTGTTACTCATTGTGTTTTTTCTTGATTTGCATACTAATGATGATTTATGATTATATTTTTCAAATGTATTAGGTTGATGGCCTTATTCGTCTCATGGAAGGAGAAAATACCGGTCCAATCAACATTGGGAACCCAGGTTGTTAATTACGATACAAGCGATGCCTATGTGTGTTGTGCACCGATTTTTCTGTCAAGTTCTAGTTTGAATTTATTATACTTTATATTCTTTCAGGTGAATTTACTATGATTGAACTTGCTGAGAATGTGAAGGAGGTCAGTTATGAATTACTTTATATTACCAATATGCATTTAACCAACTACATGTGGCATTACTTTAAGGTTTGATAATGGAGATATAGGTGAAATATTTTAAGTTAATCGTTTATGGATGATTTTGCAGCTTATTAATCCAGCTGTGGAGATAAAGATGGTGGAGAACACACCCGATGATCCTCGGCAAAGGAAACCGGACATAGCGAAAGCAAGGGAACTGCTTGGATGGGAACCAAAGGTGAAGTTGCGTGATGGTCTTCCTCTTATGGAAGAAGATTTCCGTCTGAGGCTTGGAGTTTCCAAAAAGAACTAACTCAACTTGGTTTTGCTCCTTCCCTTAATATCATGAATGATGACTACTTGGATAATACTTGGGATGAGTTTGTGAGCATTAGATATTTCTCATCAAGCATTATGGTGTGGAAGGTTTTGTAGATTGCTTGAAATTTGTTGTTGTCGTTTTTGCCTCACCACATTTCTATTTGTCTTTGTTTAATTACTATTTACTGGTCATGTAGTGGCAGAGAGCAAAGGATAAAAAATGAGTAGGACCATGAAGGTTCACTTGGTCGTCTTCTGTAATTGATCCTCCTAATACAGTAGGATCACTTGTCTGTCAAAATTTTCATCCTGTTGGAAATGTTATTATTGAGTCTAAATTTCTTGTTAAACGAGTACAATACTCGTGCATACGCATCGGTGAGACGGTGTTTCTTGCCATGAATAGTTCTCAAACCGAACTTCTTGGTCGTTCTCAAACTTGTAAAGTAATATTCACAAATGGTTCTAAAAAATGTAGAGTAATATTCACAAAAAGTTTATGCAAATATTACACAATAATTATTCATTGAAGCAATTTAGAGTGACTAATTTCACAAAGACTACAAAGAATATGAAAGCAGAATCCAAACATACCCTTAGAAACATAGTGTTAGGGTTAAAGGAGAAACGAAATGTGGTTAACCCTAAAATCTATCCCCTTTCCTACCTTTGGTTTCTAATATAAAAGGCAGGAAATAAAGAATATAGCAGGGACCATTTTAAAAACCTTTGCCCGTCAATAATGGATGGAGACTTGAAAAGAAAATTGATATTTTATTGCAATGACAAGCAACCTTGTCTATGTTTGAAATCAAAAGGATGTTTATGTTTGAATTTTGCATATGGGTATTTATGTAAAGGTGAACACTCTCATATCCATTCTAAGTTGGATAGGTATGATACCTTCTAGGCAAAACTAGTTCAATATTTATTTTTATTTTAAAATATTTAAATAAGAAAAAAAAAGGTGTCATTGAGTATTTTGTCTATAAGGTATCATACCCACCCAACTTACAATGGGTATGGTAGAATTTACCTATCAAAATCAAAATTCAAAACATTGTTTCCCGATCGATTCGAATTCGACAAAAAACATGGGTCCATGTCCCTCTCCTCACTCTCACTCTCACTCCCGCATATTCAGTTCACACTTCACAGTCTCTTCTCGATCCATGTCACATTCTAAGCATAGACAGAGAGTAACACATCACATTCACAATTGAACTGCATATTAATCTTTCCCATATTTCTTTAACCTTCCTTCCATTCAGATGAGATTATTATTCGTATCGTTTTTTTTTTGTTTGGTTAGGTGATTCAATCGAATTTCCATACAGTCACAGACAGACACAATATTCAATGTGGGGTTTGGTTGCATTTTGTTTTCTGCATGTTTACTTCAGAATAATAGTTTCGTGTGATTTCCATTACTGTTGCTGTTGCCTGAGACCTTTCATTATTTCCTTCAGCTTTCCGTGACTTTCAAGGTTTCTAAATCCAGACTCCCTTTTTTATTATTATTTTTCTCGTGGCTTTTACATCATTTTTTTCGTGGCAAGTTTTTTTTATTCTATGTATTATTATTATTATTATTATTATTATTATAAACTTGTCAACTTTTCCCTTCTTAATTTTAGCGTTTGGTGAGAGTGAGAGAATTTTCAAACCTTGTTTTTTTGTTTTCTATCTATATAAATGGCTCTAAGGGTACTTGCATCAGAAGAAGAGTGGTTAGGGTTTTGGATTCACACTTCTTGCTCTCTCACTATTTTCTTCAGCTTGGGTAAATTATTCCTTATGAATTTCGTTTGTTCTATATAATTTGATATCCCATATAGTTTATCTGATCTGTTTTGCAAGACTTTGGTTGACCTTCTTGGAAATTTGTGCAGGAATTGAATTTGGGAGGTTCTGACAATGGCAACTGATTCTTCTAATTCTAATGGACATCACCAAGCAACAACTAAGCAACCTCCTTTGCCCTCTCCCTTGCGTTTTTCTAAATTCTTTCAGGTCAACCATCAAATCTTTTATGTCTCTTTATTGCTTTCTTGATTCCAAATTCATGTTTTTCCAATTGTTTTATTATATATATCTCTTTATTGGTACTAGTACACTAATGATCATGGCCATAAGACTATTGCCAATGCATCACTCTTAAACTATAAAAGGTTCTCTTTTGGATGGATGGCACTAACTCTGGTTCTGAATTATATGTATGAGAATATTTGAGCATCTTACATCCATTGTTAAAAAAATTCAGATGTCTGAAAATATGATTTTTTGTCAGAATCACTTGTTTGTTTTACATAGACATTTTTTCTTTCTTGTCTTGATGCCTTGTTTACCAACATTTCTTCATTCTTGATAATAGTCCAACATGAGAATCTTGGTTACTGGAGGAGCTGGATTCATTGGGTCTCACCTAGTTGACAGATTGATGGAAAATGAAAAAAATGAGGTCAGCAACTCAGCATGTTTACTTTTTGATTTGATAAAGTTCTTCCCAATTACCCTTTTCAAGTTGCTCCAATATCCTTGTGTTTAATCAGGTCATTGTTGCTGATAACTATTTCACTGGATCCAAGGACAACCTCAAAAAATGGATTGGTCATCCAAGATTTGAGCTTATCCGTCATGGTATAGTGTCATCTTTATTTACTATTAATTATCCATGCCATTGAAATTGTCGCACATAAGATGCCTTCGAAGTTTTTGTTTATTTATCTTTTGCTCACTGGGCTGTATATATTTTGACTTTTTAAATATAGTTTGTAAACTGATTTCTGTTAACTTACGGCATGCAATCAGTTTAAGCTTCACAGTTCTTACACCTCAAATCAAAGCATTTGCTATTTCAACTGTTTAGTAATTAACCACTGTTAAGAGTCCCACATCGGATGTTATATTAGATGTTATATGGCCTCAAAAAGAGTTTATAAGTGGGAGGCATCCCCGCTCTACAAGCCGGTTTTGTAGGACTGAGTTAGGTCCAACCCATGTTCTACTTGATTAGCCATCTGATGTTGTTTTCAGCAAACAATGATGATGACACTGTATTGTCTACATAGTGTACACTATGTTCATCATTTTCCTTTAAATCTGTTTCTGAACTAGTGATGTTGATGCCAATTCTCACTTTGATCATTTTATAGATGTCACGGAACCTTTGTTGGTTGAGGTTGATCAGATCTACCATCTAGCCTGCCCTGCCTCTCCTATTTTCTACAAATACAATCCAGTAAAGGTATGGCTTTCAGAGTCTTATTTTGTCTTTCTAACCATTTATTTGACGTATACCTGCCAATCATACTTATTCATGTTCATGCCAACTGCTGAAGAATTTGTGCTCTAGTTTATGGCATCCTCGCTGGTATGGTTGCTTTTAAGAAAATTATGTTGAGCCTCTCTCTCCTTCTCCTTTTCCTCAAAGCAACTTCCTTCCCACGAATATCGTTAAATACTGCCCATATTTGTGTCTAGCTCCTGTCTTGCATCATTGTTTGAAAGTTCTCTTTGTCTATCTGACTTTGAAAGACTATCTTAAGTTGTAAGGGAATGTTTACTTTACAGACAATAAAGACAAATGTGATTGGCACACTGAACATGCTTGGGCTTGCAAAGCGAGTAGGAGCAAGGTTGGGATATTTATTGATGACCATAACTGCTGCTATCAGTTGGTCTTTATTTAATTCGAATTCATTGACAGGATTTTGCTTACATCAACTTCAGAGGTATATGGAGATCCTCTTGTGCATCCCCAGCCTGAAAGCTATTGGGGCAATGTTAACCCTATTGGTAAGTTCGAATATGCATTTTGATTTATATTCGTGAAGAATTAATTTTAGAACTTAAATTAATTACATGATAATAACAGGAGTTCGTAGTTGCTATGACGAAGGGAAACGTGTTGCTGAGACTTTGATGTTTGATTATCATAGGCAGCATGGACTTGGTAATTTCTTGTCTTCTTTTCCTTATAATCTCTTCTCCTTTCATTGATAGAATCTTTCGTTTGTTATTTAACTCCCTGAGGTGCTTATTAGCTTATATCCTTTCAACATAGAAATACGCATTGCAAGAATCTTTAACACATATGGACCACGCATGAATATTGATGATGGACGCGTTGTTAGCAACTTCATTGCTCAAGCACTTCGGTAATTACTTTGGTTTTTTCTGGTGTGTGCGCGTGCACTTCCCTTGCTAGAACAATTACTGATTTAATTATCCCACTTAATCTTTGGTTCATTTTAGTGGTGAGCCCTTGACAGTCCAATCTCCAGGAACACAAACTCGGAGTTTCTGCTATGTCTCTGACCTGGTATATATCTCATATATCCTTTGTATCTTTGAATCATTGCCTGTAATGTGATTATTGTTATTTATGAGATGTGTTAGGTTGATGGCCTTATCCGTCTCATGGAAGGACCCCACACTGGGCCAATCAACCTTGGAAACCCAGGTTAGATTTCCATTGCATGGCCATCAAAAGTATCTTTACTTTCTTTACCCTCAAGTTACTTATTTGAGTATCTTTTAAATTTTCAGGTGAATTTACAATGAATGAACTTGCTGAGACCGTGAAAGAGGTCAGTTTTTAATCTATTTTTACCCTCCTTCACTTCCATTCATATCTCTTAGTTTGGTTTACACACTTGCTTCTTTTTTAAGTTTAAGCTGTGATTAGTAACTGCATTAGTTAATATTTTGTTAATGGTTTGCAGCTTATTAATCCAAAAGTGGAGATCAAGGCAGTGGAAAACACTCCCGATGATCCGCGACAGAGAAAACCAGACATAACAAAAGCAAAGGAATTGTTAGGTTGGGAACCAAAGATCAAGTTGCGGGATGGTCTTCCCCGGATGGAAGAGGATTTCCGTCTGAGACTTGAAGTTAACAAAACCAGTTAACTTATTTTCACTCCTTTGGTGTCATGTCAAAGTAGATATTAAGTTGGATTTTTCTGGCTGTTTTCATCTTCATGGTTATGACAACACTGAGGAAGTTGGGGTGCCTAAAATTTGTGGCTTCTGGAAGTATCAATATCTTGTTCTTCCTTTGCCAAGATTACAGAATGTCACTCCAAATTTTGCGGGTTGAATGACGATTGAATTATAATCTGTTTTCCTGTTTTCATGTGTATTTGGGGTCTGACTGTCTGAGTCGAATTTCATTTTGAATTGAATAATTGTTTCAATGAAGAACATTTGATTGTAATAAAATTCTATTCTATTCAGAATTTCAGAATTTTATTCTTTTTTCTGGAGTCATTTTTACATAATTAGTTTCTGCAGTTTTGAGGGTTATGAGAAAAGATATAGGACTCTAATGAGAGAAAAAAAAACTGGTTTATTTGTCTTCTTGATGGAAAATTTGAAGATATCATCATCACATTGTACAATGCCAAATAAACCACAAAATTTGAAGGCCTGAACAATTTTTTTAATTAAGGCTCTCTTTTGTGCTTCCGATCCACTAGCGGATGAAACTAGCATGTGAAGAGTATACGGTTATTTGGTAAGCACTGGCGTTTACCGTTTTTCAGGTAGCGTTTAGCGTTTTATCATAATTAAATAATTTAATCATTAGTTAAATATCCATTAAACACATCATTTGCTATCAGCTAACTTATCTGGTATCCCCTAGCTCTTCCGCTATTCGCTCATCTGCTATTCACTAGCTTATCTGCTATTCGCTACTTTTTACCAAACAGAGCCTAAATCCAAAACATTGATTTATACTCCCTCTGTCTCATAATAATAGTCGTTTTAGCAAAGAAAAGTTGTCCCAAAATAATTGTCATTTACGATTTTCAATGCAATATTAATTGCTTTTTTCCAATTGTACCCTTTAATTAAAATAATATTCATCCCTCCCAAGTTATTATATTCATCACTCTCAATGTTTGATAAGGATAATTTGGTAAAATACTATTCCGTCTCATTCTTTTATGTTATTTTCTTAATATGCGTGAAATGAGCTAAAACGACCATTATTTTGAGAGGGAGGAAGTATTTTTTATGTAAAAAACACTATTAATTTTTTAAAATTTACTAAAATAAAAAACCCCAAAACTTGAAACTTTATCCTAATAATACATTCACAAGAAAAATGGTTTAATATACCTTAGGACAGAGAGCTCGACCCGATGCTCCATCCAACAAAATGGTTCAACCAGTTAGAATATGAATAGACCATTCAACAACAATTTCATCCTACTCTGATCCAGTTTTAAAAACATCGACTAATAAACTCCAACGAACATGAAGTTTTAGCCTCAACAAGAAATAAAAATTGATTATACTACTCTGCCACGTTTCACGGTTGTACCTTCGCGAATGCTGACGTGGACTTCTAGAATCAACATATATAACGACGACGGCGTCGGAGTCTCTCTGACTCTGATAATAGATTTCTGCTTCCACTATCATCACTCCTTTTCCCTCCTTATCAATTATCATCGTCCTCCGTTTGACTTCTATGATGGGAGTATCGGGCGGTGACGACGACGACGTCGTTCAAATTCAGAAAGGAAATAAATCCGACGATCCTCTCATCATCACTGTCAATTGCCCTGACAAGACCGGTCTCGCTTGTGATATCTGTAGATTCATTCTTGACTTCGGTCTCCGCATTGTCAAAGGAGGTATCCATCCTACTTACACTTCCTTTTTCTTTTTTACTTCCATAAGATTCGATTCCATGGATTCTCTCTGCTTTTGTTTTTTCTTACAAAATTGGAATCGGATCATATTGGCAAGTTTCAAAATCAATTCCTAACACTACACTCAATAATGTGTAGTACTCAAATAAGAAAAAATAGTAAAGAGGAAACAAAGTAATTTGGCATGAAAAGAAATAATATAGACATTAGTGGATGCCTGCACTTGGTTTACATGCTTTATTTGCTCAAACATAAGTATGATGCACCTTAGTGAATGAACAATTTTTTTGTGAAGACTAACTTTGATAGGACTATAGAGTAGATGAGATTTGATGATGCTAAAGAATTAGCACTCCATGAGTTTTTACAATCTCATGTGCACTTATAGTTATAGACCCGAGCAAAGTTATGTTGATGAGAGGAAACGTCAACATTTGTTGAATGTAGCCCGACATTTCTTATTTCAGTCCAAGGCACCTATTCAGTGGCAGACCCCGGGTATAATTAATAACAACTATAATATATTTAAATAAATAAATTATACATGTCATAATTGTCCTCTACGTGATTTCATATTCTGAAATCGTTGCATAATAAGCTCAGAGTCAATTTTATTGTAAATACACCACTAGTACAAATGGGTAAGTGAGTGTTGGGTTTTTGGTGCAAATGGTGCAAAACTTGGTCTACTACTGCAATTTAAATTTTTCAGGGGGTTCAAAAAAATTTATATAGGGTGGTAAGTGCAATGTTTTTTTCCCCTGGGGGTTCAACTGAACCCCCTCAGCTATAGCTGGGTCCGCCAGTGCACCTATTACCTTTTGGGTAGAATGTCTCATGAACACTAGAATTTGGGGTTGGGTTTCAGCCTAACTCAACCCCAAAAGCTAAATTGTCGGGGTGAGGTTTTCCCTCCATTTATAACCACTCTAATCAGACCATCTTGTTCTTACATGTGGATTTCCAACGCACCCCCCATGTCTGGGACTAGACATCTAGTGTGTGACCCGAATGGCCAAAAAAACGTGTGAACCAACAATGGATATATGATGGCTTTGATACTACATTAAGATTTTGGATCTTAACTCATCCTTACAAAACCAACCAACTTATAAGGCTTACAAATTATAGGACATCTCTACCAAAAGGTTTTTCATTTCCAGGGATGTCACTTTTGTAGAGTCTCAGGTTCCCTTTGAAACCAATTCTCAGAATGTTACCCCCGACTCCGTTAGGGGTATTTATATATGTATTCAGGTCCATTGTATTTGATTTCCAATCATTGAATGAAATTCATCATGGTTTTCTCTGCTATTCTCCCTCAGGTTCTATCCCTCAATGATAACATGCACTTATTTTACTCTATGAAATTTCTTTTCCTTTTTGGAATTTAAATTGCCTTTTGTTCTATTGCTTGCCTTGCATTCAGTTCTCATCATTAACTGAAATATCTGTTTGCTAAAATTTAATGAATTCAACATGTTACTTCTCTTTGTCAGTTCTAAAACTTGTTACTAGTAGGTTGAGTTTTGAGAGTTTTAAACTATCAACATATTAAATGACTTTTAAAACTTTAGGTTCTGTGCTTAAAGGATGCTAATCATTATATTCCTGTTGTGTGAATATATTATCCAGACGTTTCAACTGATGGTGTGTGGTGCTACATTGTAATGTGGGTCATTCCACACTCTGTATTGCTTCCTATGAGTTGTTCTTATCTTAAAGACCGCCTTCAGGCAATTTGTCCACCGTGTTTACCTTCATTCTATCTTGCTCGGCAACCTACGACAACTTCTCCTGTTTATCTATTGAAGTTCTGTTCCCTTGATCGAAAGGGATTATTACACGGTAACAGAAATGCACTTCACTTGAAATTATTATGTTTAACAGAAATGCACTTCACTTGAAATTATTATGTTTGCATCTGTGATTGTGTTGCTTATACTGGTGTTCATATTGTTCAAGATGTAACAAAAGCTCTGTGTGAGCTAGAACTTACCATTCAAAGGGTGAAAGTGACTACAACCCCAGATGGAAGAGTCTTGGCCCTCTTTTTCATAACAGATAACATGTGAGTGATATTTTTTATTAATAAACAATAACATATGAAGTTTTTCTAAATGTCTTGGTGGATTTAGAAGTAACCAGACTTGCTTGAAATTTCTAAAGGGGACTCTTACACACAAGAAAGCGACAAGATGACACATATGAAAGATTAAATGCTGTTCTTCAAGACTCGTGTATCAGCTGTAAACTTCAATTGGCAGGACCAGAATATGAATATAATCATGGTATCTCTTCTCTGTCTCCTGTACTAGCTGAGGAGCTATTTCGGGGTGAGTTGTCGGAAAATGAAGTTCGTTCTCAAGCTCTTAGCCCAGATATGACAAAGTTGAAGAAAGCCAATGTAACAATAGACAATTCCTTAAGCCCGGTTCATACGCTATTGCAAATACGATGTGCTGATCACAAGGGTCTTCTTTATGACATTATGAGAACTTTGAAAGACATGAATTTAAAGGTCTAGTTTTTCTTTCTTTAACAAAATTATATCTGTATCCTTAGCTTCTCATTGTCCTCCAAGCATTGTCATTGTAGAATTAGATTATTGTGAATTTGATATTGTATGAAAATGGAGATTGGGTTCAATTTGTATTTGCACTGGCAACTATAACATTGTAGCAATTGGCTGACACTTATGAAATTTCCTTCTCAGATTTCATATGGCCGATTTTCACCAAATGCCAAGGGGTATCGTGATTTAGACATATTTATTCAGCAGAAAGATGGGAAAAAGATTTTGGATACTGAGAAGCAGAATGCACTATCTACTCGTTTGAAACTGGAAATGCTTCATCCATTGCGAGTTATCATTGCAAACCGAGGACCAGACACTGAACTATTGGTCGCTAATCCAGTTGAGCTATCTGGAAATGGAAGACCTCGAGTTGTTTATGATGTTACATTTGCTCTCAAAACACTTGGAATATGCGTTTTCTCGGTAAGAAAATTCAGAAATGTGATGATAAATCCATAATGTCTTCATTGCTATAAAAAATATAACTGCATTTCAAAATAAGCATTGATTTATCAGGCTGCATAATTTTGTATTGTCAAGGTTTATATTAATTTTCATAAATGTGGGTATGGAAGGTTGTCATTAATCATATACTTCGTTAGTTTTACATAAGAAAGAAAAATCTAATCATTTAATTTCCTTTTTGTGCTAGGCTGAAGTAGGAAGGCATTCAGCATCAGAACGTGAATGGGAAGTCTACAAATTTCTTTTGGATGAGGATTGTGAATTTGAATTAACAGGCGTTGTTGCTAGAAATCATATTGTAAATAGAGTTAGGAGAATCTTAATGGGTTGGTAACTATAATTTATTTTACACAATACGTAGCATCTGGTGTTGTAATGTGCATTATCCTGAAAGTGTGTCAATTTTTAATTTCATTATAAGAAGCAACTCCAGATGTTTAGTTCAACCTCTTATTAATACATTTAAATTTCGCTACTGCAAATTGTTGCTTTTACATTGTTTAACTTAAAAACAATGAAACAGAGACAGAAGCAGAGCAATAGGAACATAAATTAGTACGAGAAATGTTGGAAAAATGCCAGAACATAAATTAAATAACCAACCTCATTACAAAATAACATATTTAATGATTTTACCGTGGTACTTTTTTTTTTGGTAAAGATTTTACCGTGGTATATAAGTGAATAAATCTAATATCAAGATTTTATTTACACAGAACAAAATTCAGTAAGCTAATAAGCTAGTTTATTACATCGTAATAATGAAAAAGCGAATTCAAAGTACTACTATAAAACTAAGAAAGAAAAATAAATGTAGTACATGACTTACGCAGAGAGCAGAAAACGAAGGAGGCAAGTTGAAGAAGTAACAAGCAAAGCAGCGAACAACGTTGGCAAGAAGAAATCAAAGTGGGACCTACTAACCACCGCATATTCCGGCAAGCACACAATCTCTCTCGGAGAATCCAAAGGAATCCTTACAAATCCATGATGATGCTGACAAGGCTTAGAGAAAGAAGAAAATGGAGATACGGCATACGTAAAGGCCACCCCTGGTGCCAACGACCCCAAAACCGCAGTAACAACCAAGAGAACCGTCCATGTGGTGGTATAGAGTAACGGAAAAGCCATGACTCGCCGGAGAAATGAATGAAAATGAATGAGTGACATTATCCTTGAAAATAACAACCTACGTACTACACGAACAAACAGAGGTTTTGTTTTCCCTTTTATTTTTGTTAGTTAATGAGTGAGTGGCACTAACGTTGGAGTTTGAGAGTAGAGTAGGTGGCGTGGATGCACGTTTGTTTACAAAACTTGTTGCGCTTGCCTTTGGTATTTTTGGATTTAGGTCCTTGTAAACCGGCACTTAATTTTTGGGTTAACGATTTTTTTGGGTATTGGGCATTTGTTCACGCATAAATAAACTCATAAAACGTGCATAACCAACTCCCTCGGAATAGAACCAACTCCCTCGGAATAGAGGCTAATATTCCAATTTAGTTTTTTTTTTTTAAACAAAAGAAAGAAGGGATGTGGTGTCGTCCGATGCAAAACTCGGAAAAAAACATTCGGAAGGAAAAATGGTACTCCCCTAAATTCTATTAATAAAAAAAGAAAATAAATAGAAAACATAGGAACTAGACAAATACACATGAGCATAAACAACATTATAATTAAACGGAGGTAAAAACAATCTTATAGTGGTGTGAAAAAACATCACTATAATGACTCTCGTCCCAACCACGCTGATACCAAAGTCATTAACAATAATTTGCACCACACCATAAACATGAAGCAAAAGAAAAATTCAATCCATCAAAAGGAAAAACAATAAGTTCAAGAAAAACTAGCAAAACTTATAGCTAGGCAAACCTAGACTATTCCTAAAAAAATCCTCAGCTAAGAAGTGTGGAATAAGATCTCGCCAAACAAAACCACTTATAATTTGAAGATTTAACCGCCCCATTAGTGTTAAGACAAACCCAACCCTCCTTCTAGGGAATCCAACGCACCCCACTCTACACCACGATCTTGGCATCCACCATGAATAGCACACTTTGCATTATAATCCTTGACCTACTGAATAACAACACGCGCGAGCAAATAAAATAAGCCTCGTGCTGCTCCTTGATTCTCCAAGACCAAAGACTATGGCAAGTCGTGGCCCAAACCGAAATCCAATAACAGTTGTCGACCTTCCAGTTAGCATGTATCATATTAAATTCTAGCCAGTGTCTCAAAGAACCCCCCAAAGAAATCATTTCTCTCTTCAATGTGAACCAGACTCAACAACACATAAGAAGCAAGCAGACAATCCCGTAAAACATGAAGCACATCCTCCTGCACATCATCGTAGTGATTGCATAAAGAGTCACCCAACCCCATAACATGCTTCCTTTTATTAGTAAGTAATATATTATGCATAACAAGCCAGAGAAAGGAATGAACTCTTTTTGGAATATGGATTTTCCAAATTCGAGCCTGAAGGGAGTCCACAACGTCCTCTGAATTGTTCTCAATCAGCTGATGACCACTATTAATAGAGAACTTACCTAACGCCTCTCTTTGCCACAGACGAGTGTCTCTACCATGATCAGGATGAGGACGAAGCAGGAAAATGATTCTATTCACCATATCAACAAGAATATTGTCCACCATAAGAGATAGGTCCCAATCACCACTACTATCAACAAGGTCACACACCTTTAGCTCATGTAGCTAGATGATTTGTTGGATGATTTATAGTAAAAAAAATTAAAGATTTGTTGCATGATTTAAACTCAAGATTTAAAATCAATGAACATGAAAAGATTGTAACCAATTTTCATTAAAAGCTAATTAATATAATTAATACTAATCATAATAACTTCGAGAAACCAAAAGACGACTAAAATCAATACATCAATTAATAAACTAAGATGTAAAAAAAAATGAATTAAGAGTAATCAATATTGGAGAAATATTGTTAAAAGCAAAAATAGAAAAAGGGTGGAAAGCTCACAATATAATATTATATTATATTATATTATATTGCTAATTCTTATTATAAATTTCTTTTTCATAAGGAAAATATTATTTTAGTGTAAACATAAAAAGTGTTAATTAAAGTTTTATTTTTTGTGCAAATTCTAAATAAAATTTTTTATATATATATAATCATGAGAAACATTGAAGTTAACATCTTTTAATTTTTTATAAATTTTTTTAATTGTAAATATATGAATTTGAATATTAATATATTATTTTAATTTGCTGTTATGAAAAATAATTTAAAAAGATATAATGATATTTAATAATTCTTAATAAAGTGATATTTAATATCAAAAATTTGATGTAATAAGTGCTGAGTGGACATTAATTAATAAAAGAACAATGTTTTTTTTGGTAATTCTAGGTATCCTTCACTGCGATTGTAGAGACTAATCATTCGAGGTATCGAATATCCATGTAAGGGATTGGCGACTCCTAACAAATATTTTTCCACACACACTGGCTAGATATCGAACCCAAGACCTAATGGTTAAGAGACCCAAGTGTCTACTACTTGTGTCACATCATGTTAAGATTTAATTTTAAAAATAAATGAAAATATTGAAATGCAACAAATATTTTGTTATATTTCGTTGATAAGTTATATCATATATCTTGATTTTTTTCAGTAACAATAAAAAATACAAAAATGACACAAGTGTGGCATTTCTTATGAGTTTCATTCAAATCACTCTCAACTTTACTTTTTTGCCTAAATTGGTTTTTGAGAATCTAACTTTACGTATTTGTAAAGCTAATTTTTTTTCAAACATTAAAGCACCCCAAAACACATTGAGAAACGTCGCACTTTACATATATTTTCAAAAAATTATTATTTTTTTGACGTAAATCGATTATTGCGGAACAAACTTCGCATACTTGAATAACTTAAATTTTTTTGCCAAACTCTAAAGTAGCCAAAAGAAGAATTCTCAGTATCGCGTTTTACATATTTTATCAGTAAATTATCATTCTCTTTTCCACAAATTGGTTACTAAGGAACAAACATCATGTATTTGAACACCTATATGAATTCCACCTTATTCTACAGATAAAAAATGTTATTGATTTTTACTCAAAATTTAATGTTTATTATTGTTATTATTATTTGACTGAATTAATTTTTTTACCAAACTGAATTCATATTATTTTTGACTGAATTAATATTATTAACATCTACAAGATGCTATTAGAATAAAAGGAAAAATCAGTTTGACTAACCACGAGATACAAATCCTTGCCTACTTCTATTATACTATTGGTTCATTTAAAAGCACACAGATCAGTAAGAACCACACACATCTGTTGATTAATCAGATCTACACACACCAACTGCTCAATGCCCAAATCTTACACTACTTGTACTCCATAAAAGCGTGTTTACTCCTTGTTCACTCAATGGAAGAAGAAGACAGCAGGAGCTTCCCTTTGGTCGGCCCATATTCATCGGTTCGGCTGGCTCCTGCAACCGGTCGGTCATCGGTTCTGCCTAACCGTTCGGCCACCAACATCGTTCGGTTCGGCCTATCCGTTCGGCCACCTACATCGTTCAGCTTGGCCTATATGTTCGGCCACCTACATCATCGGTTCGGCCTATATGTTCGGCCACCTACATCATTGGTTCGGCCTAACGGCAGTCAAGCATTTATTGGAATCCCTATAATTGCTCCTTATATCTTGTAACAGTCATGATGGGCATAATATGTAATAAATAGCATTAATTACTAAATGTACTATATATAATGCCCTTAGAGGCTAATGAAAAGACAGAACATTTTGGAATAGTTAGGAATACTCCTCATACCCTAACATCATCTCTGTTCCCCATACTCCCTGAATTCTCAGTAGAAAGAAATATAGTGTTCTCAGATCTCGCAATGGAAACCGGTGGAAATTTGAAGAAACTTGCCAGAGGAAGGAAAGGCGGAGAACCAAGGAAGAAGCCGGTTTCAAGATCTGTCAAAGCCGATCTTCAATTCCCCGTCGGAAGAATTTGCCGTTATTTGAAAAAAGGACGGTACGCTCCGCGCATTGGTGCCAATGCTCCTGTTTACTTGGCCGCTGTTCTCGAGTATCTTGTTGCTGAGGTATTCAATTCAAAATTGCTTCTTTCCCATTATCATTAGGGTTTCTTGACTTTTTGGAATTGCAACCTATTTTATCAAATTTATGTTTCTGACATGCTGTTTATTTTTGTGTATGAAGGTGCTTGAATTGGCTGGAAATGCGGTACGTGATACCAATAGGGTCAGAATGACCCCAAGGCATATTCTTCTTGCTGTGAAGAATGATGCAGAACTTGCAAAATTGCTTGCTGATGTTACAATTGCTGATGGGGGTGTTTTTCCTCTCATTAACCCAATGCTTTTGCCTAAGAGGACTGCTCGCAGGGCAATCAAGAAACCCAAGTCTCCTCATAAGGCCGAGAAACCCAAGTCTCCTCATAAGGCCAAGAAACCCAAGTCTGCTCACAAAACGGCTGTGAAGATTGATGAGGAAGTTGAAAAATTGCTTGCTGATGGTGTTCTTCCTAACATTAACAAAATGATTAATGAGTCTCTCAAGAAACCTAAATCTTCTATTTAGCTTATATATGTCACCATTTTCATGCGTATCTATAAGCTTTGGTCTGTCTTAAGTAACAGAATATCGATTTCTGTTCCGTTGAAGAATGTAATTCAGATCTCTCTAATCCATAAATGAAAACATTCTATTTTCTTTATGTTTGTTTTTACTGAGATTCATTTTGTTTTCGTATATCATTCTATTCGTTGTGTAAAGGAACTCTGGTTTTTAAGAGTCTCGTCTATGTTTCCCTACTGGCGTTGCTTACTTGCTTAATTGATTTCGGTTTGCTCCGCTTTTCCCCATGTTTTGAAAATTTAGGGGTAAATGAAATAAGATACAATGTTTTCATTTGAACAGAGTGGGAACTAAATAGTTGCTATAAAAAATTTATAATAGTTCTCTCTCACATGAATTATAATCATGGTGAATTTTCCTTCATGTTCTCTCACACCGTTTGGAAAATTGCTCTGTTACTGAAACAGAACTCTGGGGAGTTTATCACAGACTTTGTTTCGTTTGGGAAGAGGCTTCGAGAGAATTATTGTGGAGACAGATTCTTACATGGTGGTGGAGGTTCTCACTCCCTTAAATGTCTTCAACCACCCATACCAGCATCTCATCGAAGGAATTAAGGCCATTGGTGGTGTTGAGGCTTATTTCAAGTGGATGAATGTAGATAAAGATTGTAATTGTGTGGTTGGTATTCTAGTAAAACACTGTGCATTTAGAACTAGACTTTAATATTTTTTGTAACCCTCCGGACTTTCTGAACCAGGCCTTGAACTCTGATAGAACTGGACTGGTTGGATTTGATTTGTAGTCTCTTGCTTTCCTAGACTTCGGTCTTTTTTCTCATAAAAAATATAAATATTATAAGCCTTTGTCTTTAATTTCTTATCTACACTGCATAGTTTTTGTGTTGGCATTCTATTTAGTCATACAAGTACAAATAATGAATATTTAAAAAAATAATAAAACTCTCATCTTCACTATTATACTAACAATTCAACAAAAATTTCCAACCAATTCAATTTTGGCTTCTCGCCAATACATTTGTCTTTCCCACCACATATATTTGTGGTATTAATTTTTCCCACTCATTCTTAATAGGTTTAAATACATTTCTAGCCCCTGCAAATATATGTTTTATCCATTTTAATCCCTATAAAAATAAATATTTGTTTTCTGTTCTTGCAAATATGCGTTTGATCCAGTTTAGTCTTTGTAAAAATAAAATTTTATTTTTCGCCTCAGTAAATATACGTTTTATACAGTTTGGTCCCTATAATATGTAAAATATTTGATTATAATCTTTTTTCCACTCATATTGGAGGGACTAAAATCAAATATTTTACACATCACAGGGACCAAACTAGATAAAATGTATATTTGCAGGGACGAAAAATAAATTTTTATTTTTACAATAACTAAACTGGATCAAACTTATATTTGCAAGAGCAAAAAACAGAGTTTTATATTTACAAGGACTAAATTGGATAGAACGTATATTTGCAGGGACTAAACATATATTTAATCCATCCTAATATCAACTATTTTCAATCCCCCAACTTTGCTTTTGAAGTCACAATTCTTATATCAAGTATTAAAATTACTCAATTTTGCTTTTGAAGTCATAATTCTTTTCCAATGTAGTAAGGTTTGATGTACTCATGAAAAACCAAAACTCACCATTTTTTTTGTAATGTATTAAAGTTTAATGCATCCTTGTAAAATGACTCCGAAAATTAGTGGCAACCATTTTTTAAAAAGGTAAATTTGACAACATTATTAGATTTTAGAAAGAAAAAAAAATATCAGTTAGATTTTGATTTACTATGAATGAGAGAGTATTTTCAATATATGTATATTTTTTAGCCATCTTAATATCAAGGGCCAGTTTGGATTAGCTTATTTTTGAGCTTATGAAAAACAACTTATGAAGATAAATAAGTTCTTATGTTGATTCACAAGTTCTCACTAACAAATGTTATATCTCCATAAGTTGTTTTTCCAAAAACTACATTGACAAGCTTATGAATAATACAAAAAAAACTTATTTATTTGAATAAGTTATTTTGCATAAGTTTAAAATAAACTCTATTCAAACGGGGCCCCAAGTATATTTGATTTACTAAAACGTTAACTATTTTGGAATAAACGAAAAAGGAATGAAGGAGTAATAAACACATTAAAACATCTTTTTAGGCTCAGTCTACTAACATCCCCATCTACGCTACTAGCACAGCCTCATGAATCCATTTACCAAATTAGTCTAACAAATTTATCAAATTTCCTTTCTACGCTATTCCTACTCGCCCGCTTTTCGCCTCCGACAGAATGCCATTGTCACCTCTCCTTCCTCGAGCTTTGTTGTTACCCTTTATTCATCTTTGTCGTGTTATCCCTCCCCAACCAAGTTTCAATTTTTACAGATTGCTAACATTCACACATGTATAGGCGAACTCATGAACTGGGTTCGCGTATTGTGCCAAAATACAACTCTTCTTCGTGAACTCGATTCACAAAATTAAAAGTGAATTGACATCATGAATGAAATATGTGTAATCATGGCATGCATGAGCTGCATTCACTTTGCTACCTGTGGACTGAGTTCACAAAGAAGAGCTTCGTTTTGGAACTATACGCGAACTCAGATCACGTCAATATTGTACCCTCGTGAATTGAGTGCACTAGCAGCATGTAAAAAAATTGAAACTTGGAGTTTTTTTTTATAAGAAAATGATATTGTAAAGGGTTGTACAAGGGGTACCCCCAACCCGTACAATAACTTGGGACATCATTAAAACCCCCCTTAGCTAAAACTCCATGGAGAAAAAGACCCAAGGAGGAAAAAGAGTAAACCAAAGAGAACGAGGCGACGAAGTCGTACTCGTATGCACTATAATACACAAATTAATACAACAGAAGTAATACAACAAAACTACAAAACAGCTGAGAACGAGGACTGCATAACAGCAAACCAGTAACAACCAAACATCACTTCTACATAAAAAACCCACAACAGCAAGACAACGATCTGACAGAACCGTGACTACAAGCGAACAAAGACCACTCTAACGCACACAAAAAAAGCGACACCCAACAAGAGGCAAATCAGTTTGCTTGCGTGGAGTGAGTTCACACGTATGTGTTAAATTGCCCATCTCTGAGTAATATGGAGAAATGTGTAGTTTGGTCATTAAAACTTTATAGTGTTTGTAGTTTAGAGGGTAGATCGTGCCCTCTTTCTATCTTAACTTTATATTTATTTTGTTTCACTCGTCAATTTTAACGAGCATATGTTTCCTGGCCAAGACAACACGAAATAGAACGTGCAAAAGGAAGAAAAAGTAAAAGTACTTTTGAAGGACATTGACAATGTTTAGATTTTGTGCACTGATTATTACCCATAACAACACTACCTTTAAACTTACCCACACAAATCTCTAATAAATTTATGTCAAAAAAAATCCTTAGTAAATAATGAGTATATATATATATTTTTGACACAATAATGAGTATATTATAAATAAAGTTGTTTTTCTGGTATTTGGAGCTTTGATATTTTTCCCTTTTTGAGAAAAAAAATATTGTAGTTTTTTTTTTGATGAAAAAAAAATAAAAAATATTGTAGTTTGAAATAAAGTAAATGATATGATAAAATTTAAATTTTTTACTAGACGTCTCCATTTGCAAAATAATCTTGGGTGAAATGTCCATATAAGAAGAACGCAAATCCAACAGTGTGGTCGTATAAACGCATCGATTGGTCCATTTTGAAACACACGGATTGTCACACAAATGAATCTGAACCGTGGATAACATGAAATCCAACAGTCCACGTTTCGCTCATACAAGATAACACAGGGACCGCGACGGTGGTATCCGAAGAATTTATAAAACGCCAACGCATCTTCTTCCTCTTACATCACCACCACTTCCAATTATTCAATTTCTTACTGTAAATCACAAAAGTCTCAGCTATAATCTAGTGTTTGGATTTTCAGTTGGCAATGGATACGACCGGAAAGATTAAGAAAGGTGCCGGTGGAAGGAAAGGTGGAGGTCCAAAGAAGAAGCCGGTGACAAGGTCCGTCAGAGCCGGTCTTCAATTCCCCGTCGGAAGAATCGGCCGTTACTTGAAGAAAGGAAGGTATGCTCAGCGTGTCGGTACCGGTGCTCCTGTTTACTTAGCCGCTGTTCTCGAGTATCTTGCTGCTGAGGTATTATTCTACTCATAACTTCATTTCCTTTATTGTTAGGGTTTTCATTATAATTTGGGAATTACAATCGATTTTATTGAATTTGTGTTTCTGAAATGTTGTTTGTGAATGTGAAGGTTCTTGAATTAGCTGGAAATGCTGCTCGTGATAATAAGAAGAATAGGATTATACCAAGGCATGTGTTATTGGCTGTGAGGAATGATGAGGAATTGGGGAAATTGCTAGCTGGTGTTACAATAGCTCATGGTGGTGTTCTTCCTAATATTAACCCAATTCTTTTGCCTAAGAAGACTGCTGATAAGGCTCTCAAGGAACCCAAGTCTCCTTCTAAGGCAAAGAAATCTCCTAAAAAGGCTTAAATTTTATTTTCATTTTGTGTGAATACTTAAGCTTAGGTCTGTCTTTTTGTAATAGAGAGATATAATGCCTTTCAAAGTATGTAATTCTGATTTAGCTTTTCCACTATGCAAACATGTTCTCTCAATATGGATCTGATATCTCGGTTTAAGATGTAATCCATTTTGTTCCACTTGAAATAGATAGCAAGTTGATTTATCCACTTCTTCTTCTTTTCTAGCTTCCAATTTGATATTACTAATATTGTCATTTAATGATCAATAACATATTGTAAATCCTGTGGTAGACGTAAGATCGCTTCAATAGGATGTTAAGAAACAAATAATTCATGGGCTATGTTCGCACTACGTTAGGTTCACATTGTAATAGGTTATGTGAAACACGTGTGCTGCATAATTTCAAGTCTTAGCTGTTGATCCATATTCTTTGAGAAGAAAACCATTTGATTTTTAATTTTCTGACCAGAAGTTTGATAGAAAGTATCTAGCCAATGCAGAATACAATGAGCTTGCTCAACTGATGATGCAGAAAGTATCTTTACAGTTTACACCATGCCACAAAGATGTTCTTGGCCACTATATTAGCTACCCTCCTGTAAAAATTTGTAAGAGCTCTACAAAAATCCTTCCCTTAACTCCACAACAATTCCAAGTGATAATAATCATTGTATATTTTTATTTTTATAAAAAGGAATAGTCGTCTGCAGCAAACGATGCATTAGACCAAATGCATGTGATGATCCTAGTTCATCTTACCAGCATCATCATATGTATCAATGACTTTCATCACATTCGACGAGTCATATATACACATCTTCTTTTCTCATCCCCATAAGGCAACTAACAACATCGTCCTTTTGATTAAGGCCTGGGGTTTAGGGTTGGGTTGCTCCTTTCCCACTAACAAACTCTGCTTCTCATGCCATTAATGATTGCGGATTGCCATATATAACCTTTGGAGTTGAATGTAAAGAGCGTTGTTTGTATTGCTCTTTGGGGGTACTCTTTTACTTCTCGAGTATTTTTCTCAATAGGTTTTAGCTTTTGGAGGTTTTAGCGAGTCCTCCGTTTGTAACCATTAGCGTACACCTTGTACACTTATTCAATAAATTTTTGATTATAAAAAAATGTGTTGTTTGTATTTCCCATTTACTCTTCCCATGCTCCAGGCTCCAACTTTACCATATTTATCATAGCAATATACTCTCCCACATAAACTCTTGATGTGTTTAGAGTATAACACTTGGCTGCATAGCCTTCCAATTTTGTCATATCATGCGTATCATTACAATGGCATTTCTTTTTCAGCCATACCTTTGGTGTATATCTCATGCTCTCCATCGCATGAGGAATCTCCAAGCTGTATAGGTTGTGTCACCTCAGTTAAAGAGTCCAAGTTTAAAGCATCATATCTGGCAGTTCGAGCTATATGTCGTGGTTCCGCTACATTAGTTCCATGATTGGCTTTTGGGTTACGCTTTTTACGCTCAATTTTAATCCAATTCCCAAGCAAAAATTAAGGAGAATTTTAATAAGTTATTTTTTCCACAAACACAGGTTCGGCGAGATGATTCCCTCCTTTTTTCGCCAAATTGTTCACAATATCAGGGTTAGGGTTTACCTCTAGGCCAACACCATTGTTGTTGATTGTTGATCTCGTCGACGCCCTTGTCAAGTTTCCAGTAACTGAACAATCTGTTAGCATACGACCATAGCATCCTCACTTAATGCATATGGTTTGGAGCACCTCGTGTCGAACATTATACCATTCACCATTGATTCCTACCTCGCCAACAACAGGAAGATTGGGGTGTATTTCCACACGTAGTCTAGCAAACTGACTTCTCTCTATCCTCAGGGTATGTAGATCCATTATGATTGGATTACCTATAGGTGAAGCAAGAGCCCACATCAAGCTTTCATCACAATAGAGTATATTAAAGTCATAATTATTTTCTAGTGGTAGGGTTTAATGTACTCATGAAAAACCAAAACTCACAATATTTTGCACGATATTAAAGTTTAATCCATCCTCATAAAATGAATATAATTTTATTCTTTATTATTAATCCTTCGAGGAACTGATTAGGAATACAATTTTGCAAACAAACAATGAATGAATATAATTTTAAGAATAAAATTATAAAATCTCATTTTCACCAAGCACAATAAATTCTTTACACTAGCAATTCAACAAAAATTTGCTACCAATCCAATTTTGGCTTCCCGATATGCCGTTTATAAAATCGTATATCTAAATTTTCAACTATCTACGATATGCAATTTATAAAATCGTATATCTAAATTTTCTATTCATGGTAAACATTTGAATAATGGTATATTGTAAATAACTAGTTTATGAAGAGAAAAAAGTATATACCATAAATATCTTATTTATGGAAGATGTAGAGTTTTTCTGAAGATCAAAAAATATAGTTACGGTGGGGGAGAAAATAACACAAATTTTTAGGGTTAGTTTGATATTTTCATATATTAAGTGTCTCTAAAAAATGAGGTGTGCTTTTAATATCAACTGAGAATGTTGGAGTGTCCTATTACTCAAGTTCAACCAAGTTTAATTAGAAACGAGTTTTCAACGCTTGTTGACCTAGTTTTCTCGTTTATGCTTTGTTTGCTAAGACCAAATTATTATCAAATTGCTTATATAGATAAGTTCTTAGAAACAAAATAGAAATGTTTAATAATCACTAGCTTATAACGTGTTTTTACTAGTTAATAATAATTTGTCATATATTATTTGAAATAACATTTGAACTATTTGCTTTTAACATTTATTTTTCACTTATTTTGACCCTATAATTTTAATTAAACTTTTTCATTTAATAATGATGCTGTTTTACAGGAAGTGAACTCACTGCAGTTAGCTCTATCATGTCCAAACCCACCATACTTAACAGGGAGTGTGCATGAGTTAGAAAAAGCATGATCACCCCTTTTAGCCTTCTTAGAGTTTTGCTCCTTTTGGTCGTCTTCTTATATAGATGTTAAAAGGCTTTTTAAATGTTTACAAAGGTGCTTACATATTACCCACCAACGAAGTCCTCAACTGGCAGCGGAATTCGAACCCACAACCTTGTAGGTGTGAGCTGAATCCTTACCAACTGAACCAATATTTGTTTTGGGCTAGGTTTGCTTTTTTAATTAGCCATTTGTGACTTAGCCATCATATAATTTTGTTAGCCGGCAAACAATTTTTTGATCGAGCAATGAATAAAAGAAGCACCATTGATTGACATATGATAGTAGCCTTGCTAATTTGTTTTCAAAGGCAAAGTGACAATAAATCTTGATGTTACACATAGAATATTATGGGAAAATTAAGCTACAAAATTTTACTAGAGGAATTTACCCCCATTGTCTCCAAAGGGGATCTATCCCTACTTTCATCCCATTCGAAGAGTCATACTATCTTCTTTTCTCATTCCCATAAGGCTATTAACCACCTCATCCCTTTGATTAACATAAGGGGGTTTTAGGTTGGGTTGCTCATCTCCCACTAACAAATTGTGCTATGCCAAGAGTGTTATTTGTCTTTCCAATTACCTTTCTAAGTCCTCCATGATCACGAGGTTATTGGAAAGACAAAAATATATAAGTTATTTGATGGTGTTGACGATGACCTAGTGGACTGAAAGAAAAACTCCAAGAAAAAACCTTACAATTAATTTATTACTTATATAGTGTAATCGAATTTCTTTATTTAGATTTTAATTTACTAAAACATGAATTGTTTTGAAATCAAAGGAAATGCTATAACTTCAAAAGTAAAAGTATGAGGGAGTCATAAACACATTAAAATACCTATTTATGGACGCATTTGCTAAGCTATGAGCAATCATATATTCGTATTAACATGTCTTCTAATGAATTTTATATATTTTTGGTTAACTTAGACAAAATGACAAATAAGCACCCCGCATACATACTATCACGTGCTCACTCTCGAGTTCAAACTCAAAAGCCGATGTCTTATTATCGCTAAAACTATCTTTGCAAGCGCAACCAAGAGTGGAGGACTTCTAAAAACCAAAATTGTTATTTACTCAAAATTTGACATTGTTTATTAATATTAAACTCTATAAAATATGGTAACAAAAAAACTCTAGAAAATATTATTAGAATAAAAGAAATGTCACTTTAAATGCAATTTAGTTTGACTAATAATTTTTTTGACAAACAGTTTGACCAATATTGTTATTTACTCAAAATTTAATGTCTTTACTAATATTAAAATCTAGAAAATACTATTAGAATAAAAGAAAATTTTATTTTAAATGAAATAAAGTTTGATTAATGACGCGACACAAATCCTTACCTACTTATAAGTTCTTTTATTTCATTGGTTCATTTAAAAGCACACGGATCGGTATAGAATCACACACATCCGGTGATTAAATCTAATCTGACGGACACTAACCACTCAGTGCCCACATCTTACACTACTTGTTCTCCTTAAAAGCACGCTTACTCCTCATACCCTAACATCATCTCTGTTCCCCATACTCCCTGAATTCTCAGCAGAAAGAAATATAGTGTTCTCAAATCTCATAATGGAAACCGATGGAAATTTGAAGAAAGTTGCCCGAGGAAGGAAAGGCGGAGGACCAAGGAAGAAGCCGGTTTCAAGATCTGTCAAAGCCGGTCTTCAATTCCCCGTCGGAAGAATTTGCCGTTATTTGAAAAAAGGACGGTACGCTCCACGCATTGGTGCCAATGCTCCTGTTTACTTGGCCGCTGTTCTCGAGTATCTTGTTGCTGAGGTATTCAATTCAAAATTGCTTCTTTCCCATTATCATTAGGGTTTCTTGACTTTTTGGAATTGCAACCTATTTTATCAAATTTATGTTTATGAAATGCTGTTTATTTTTGTGTACGAAGGTGCTTGAATTGGCTGGAAATGCAGTACGTGATACCAATAGGGTCAGAATGACCCCAAGGCATATTCTTCTTGCTGTGAAGAATGATGCAGAACTTGTAAAATTGCTTGCTGATGTTACAATTGCTGATGGTGGTGTTTTTCCTCTCATTAACCCAATGCTTTTTCCTAAGAGGACTGCTCGCAAGGCAATCAAGAAACCCAAGTCTCCTCATAAGGCCGAGAAACCCAAGTCTCCTCACAAGGCCAAGAAACCCAAGTCTTCTCACAAAACGGCTGTGAAGATTGACGAGGAAGTTGAAAAATTGCTTGCTGATGGTGTTCTTCCTAACATTAACCAAATGATTAACGAGGCTCTCAAGAAACCCAATGTCACGGTGCAAGTAGAAGAAGAGGCCCAAGATGAATCATTGGACCAAGAGGAGGACCTAGACATCCCTACACCAGTGGGTCGTCCAAAGAGAAACAGAACAAAGCCCAAATGGCTCAATGATCATATCACGTTCTAAAGTGGTGCCAATGTTTGTTACTGTTGCTGCCTTACTAAGAAATGTATTAGGTTTATCAATTCTCTTTTATCTTTTGTGAAATGCTAGATCTTTCCTAGATTTGGACAGTTGGTTTATTCCCTCAGTGAATGGATGACAGCTGTAGATATTCCTTGTACTCATCATTGGCTATTTATGGCCTCACTGAATAATGAAAAGGCAAGCAAGAAAGTTATGAATGTTAGATATTAGTGTAGTGTAGCTCATTTTCACTGCCCTTGCGTTTTGCTCTATGTTCAACATTTTTCTCCGTACCAAATCTTTCTGAGAACTTACACCCAAGTCTTCTATTTAGCTTATATATGTCACCATTTTCATGTGTATCTCATAAGCTTTGGTCTGTCTTATGTAACAGAGTATCGATTTCTGTTTTGTTGAAGAATGTAATTCGGATCTCTCTTATCCATAAATGAAACATTTTATTTTCTTTATGTTTGTTTTTACTGAGATTCATTTTGTTTTCGTATATCATTCTCTTCGTTGTGTAAAGGAACTTTGGTTTTTAAGAGTCTCGTCGATGTTTCTCTGCTGGCATTGCTTACTTGCTTAATTAATTTCGGTTTGCTCCGTTTTTCCCATGTTTTGAAAATTTAGGGGTAAATGAAATAAGATACAATGTTTTCATTTGAACAGAGTGGGAACTTAGTTGCTATAAAAAATTTATAATAGTTCTCTCTCACATGGATTATATATCACTTTTAGATATCACTTTTTATATAGCTCGTAAGAAGACAACTTTTGTGGGCTCTTTTCTGTCTTCTTTCTTTTTGTCTTTTTTAATAAATTCGGGGAATGAAGCCTGTTCGATTAAAAAAGGACTTAGATATGGCTTTTTACATAGCTTATATGTCACCATTTTCATGTGTATATCTAAGCTTGGGCCTCTCTTAAGTAACAAAGTTTCAATTACTATTTCGTTGAAAAAAGTAACTCAGATCTCTCTTATCCATCGATGAAAATATTTTGCTTTCTTTCTTAATGATTTACTTGAACTTTTTTATATATTGAGATTCATTTCGTGGTAATATTTCATTCTCTTTGTCGCGTATGGGAACTCTGACTTTTAAGAAGCGCAGAATCAATAGTATCTTTTATGTTTCCTTAGTTGCATCATTTACTTGCTTCAATGATATTGTTTTGCTCCTTTTTCTAACGTTCTTAATCCCCCCCCCCTTTTTTTTGTAACACCCTGGGTCCTTTTCTGACTTAGTAGGCTACCCACAAGTGTACATCATGACCTTCTCTACCCCCCATGTAGAGTTTTTGCCTTCCGTGGGAATCGAACCTTGTACTCTGGGGCTTAAGTACAAGTTCAATGCATTCCCACTACCAAATCTTATCCTTTTAAAGTATAACGTAATGTCAATCTTAATTTTTTTTAAGGTAATGGCACATGAATTAAGGATTATGCATGTAAATACTTTTGGGTTTAGTTAGCGCTATTGATATAAAAAAAATTATACCATCACAATCAATAAAATCTCATAGTATTAGTGAATTTTAAGGTAGTTGGAATGAGTTATGCTTTTGTTACGACAATGTGAATAAATTAAATCCATTTTTTTGTTTGTTTTCGACTAAATTTTTTTTATCTATTATTATTTATACCGCATATTTCTTACATTTAGTCATACAAGCAATGAATGAATATAACTATTATTTGGTAAACTAAGGTATATCCTCCACGACTACTGTGGAGACTAATCCTTCGAAGTATCGGATATTCATTTAAGGGGTTGACTTATTGCAAAAAAAAAATTCCTTACGTATGGTGGAGCCTGATTAGGAATATAATTTTGCAAGCAAACAAGCAATGAATGAATATAATTTTGGAATATAAAACTATAAAATCTCATTTTCACCAAACACATTAAATTATTTACACTAGCAATCTTTTATATATAAAAGTACGTAACCAAAATATTGGCATTTAGGCAGGAAAAAGTCCGCCAAAACAAAGGGTAATTTGGTCATTTAAGTTTTCTCCAAGGTAATTGTTTATCACGCTTGCATTTATTTCAAAAGAACTTTATATTATTCCCAAATGCAACACTTTAATTATTTACATTTCCTTTCCCAATGCAAATTTAACTTGCACTATTTCCAATGCGGCTCTATTTTCAAAAAGACAGCTGCATTAATTGTCGAACGACTCTATACAATTTCCAATACAAGTTTTAGTTGCACGCTTCCCATTGCAATCTTTAATAACAATAATTGCTACTGATGACTGTATTTACTAATATTTATATCATTTTTTAAAGTTTTGTCCATTAAAATTTGTCAATTTAATTGTCTGTCACATTGCATTTATTGTCGAACCACCTTATACAATTTCCAATGCAAGCTTTAATTGTAACCATTTCGCTTCCCATTACAATCTTTAATTGAACTATTCAACTTTTTTCCCGTTGGAAGTTTATATTTCATCATCGGTTTTAGAAGCATCCATTCGCAATCAATTAATGGCATCAAATTCCAAAATTTTAGCATTAAACCTGGGAAATATTAATAGGCGTGCAACTTTGTAGAAGTCGATCCTACAATGGAACTAAACTTTTTATCGTTGTCGCCTTACCTAAAGTTGTTGAATACAAGGAGCGATAAGAATCTAACTTGATATATTTCATAAGGGACTAGACGGGGGAGAAATTCCTCTGCATCCATTTCAGAGATGGGGACAAGGACCATGTCCCCATGCGGACATGAGCAACAAAGGAAAACTTCTTATGACAGGGATTAGGGGCAGAGAAAATTTTGGGGGATGGGAACAACACCTACCATACCCCAAAGTGGACAAAGGCGGGGGAATTCCCATAAGGGGAATCGGGAGCAGGGACAAAGAAAATTTTGTGGGACGGGGATAAGGACCACGCGGGGACATGGGCAGGGGAGTAAAACTCCATATGATAGAGATTAGGGGCAGGGACAGAGACGGAGAAAAATTTGGAGTGATTTGACGCAGAGCAGTGGAGTACTCATTGCAGTTAATATATGCGAAACAACTTTTTAACGTTTAACTATGTGACAACCATTATTAGCTAGCTCAATTGTTATTTATTTTATACATTTGCAACTTTTATAAAAATAAAATAAGTAATAGTTATATATTTTTTGTAGTCTTCTGAGTTTGTTGTGTAATTCTCCAATAATAATTTGCTTATGAATCATGTTTATACAATTTTTTGAAAGTACCAAAACTACAATTCTTTTGGCAAAACATCTTATAATTTTTTGAAAAAAATAATGATTTTATTGTCCACAACTTTTTCCCTGTGCATCACACGGGCAATGGTCTAGTTCAACAAAAATTTGTAGCCAATACAATAGTCTTTCCTACCATATATTTTTATAGGTTTTTATTTTTATTTTTCCCACTCATTCTTAATATCAAGTATTTACGATCCTTAATTAAAATGTCGAAAGGTCTAATACACTCTTAAAAAACCAAAAGTCACAATTCTTTTTTCAATGCATCCTCGAAAAATGACTTCCAACAATTAATAGAAAACCTTTTTTGTTGTGTGAACGGTGTGAGCGGTGTTAGTTTGTGTTTGTGGTATTTATTTGGCCATTTACCTAGTAGACAAAAAAATAGAAAACTTTTTTCAATTAGGGTATATTTGGAAAAAAAAACATTGATTAGACTTTGATTTACTAAAACTTCAATTGTTTTTTTTGTTACAAAATATTTGGGGTGAGGGGATAATGCCTCAGTCCAAGACAATTACATTTACCTAACTCCAAAGGGACTAGTGGGGAATTGAACCCGGGACCTCTCGGATACAACTCCTGCCATGCTCCACAAGACCAACCCCTTGGGGTTAAAACTTCAATTGTTTAATTTGAAATAAAAGAGAAGTGCTATATATTCAAAAGAAAACGAATGAGGGTTCGGAGTAATAAACACATTAAAATATCTTCTTTGGCTTGTTTTGAAATAAAAGGAAAATGCTATAACTTCAAAAGTAAAAGTATGATGGAGTAATAAACACATTAAAATATCTTCTTTGGCTTGGTTTACCGAATTTGCATCACCTCTGCTAGAAGGTCACTATTACTTCTCCTTCCACGAGCTTTGTCATCTGCTCGTATTCTTCACTCTATCTCCCTTCCCAATTGTGTTTCAGTTTTTCAAAGTTGCTACTAAACTAAGTTTACCTAGGTACAAATGAATGCGTGAACAAAGTTCACGTACGCGTTCTACCAAAATACAACTCTTCTCCATGAACTCGGTTCACGAAAGACAAAGTGAATTGAATTGCGAGTGAAATTTGTGTAACTATGACATGTGTGATCTTCATTCACTTTTTCATTTATGGGCAGGTTTCACGAAGAAGAGCGTCGTTTGGGTACAATACGCAGGCTCGAATCACACGAGACTTGTACACAAGTAAACTAAGTACACTAGCAGCACGTAAAAAATGAAACTTAGAGTTTGCGTGGATTGAGTTCACGCGTACGTGCGTAAACGTAGTTCACGGCCATCTTTGAGTTCAATTTTTACATGTTGCTAGTGAACTCAATTCACAATGGTACAAGTCTGAGTTTAAGTGTGCGTGTGAACTAAATTTACGAGCCATATGAAAACACAAGAAAAACAAAACAAGGGGAATTCGTAACAGCGCAAATATGTTAAGTAAAGATTTCACCTATGGGCATCCCTTGGGAGAAAGTAACAAATATGCAGAGAGAAGAGACGCAAAAGACGCGCAAATGTGTAATACAAAGTTAGGGGTAGTTTGGTCATTGAAATTTGTAATGTTGGTAGTCTAGAGGGAGTGATGGTAGATCAGCCCTCTTTTTATTTTCTTTTTGAATTTATTTTGTTTCTCTCATCAATTTAACAAGCATCAGAGCATGTGTTTCTTGGCCTTGACAACACAAAATAGAATGTAAAGGAAAAAGTTGACTTTTGAAGAATTTCGAGGAACTTCAGGTAATTTGTGACTTTGTGCACTCCCTCCGTTATTGAAAATAAGCTAAAAATAGCTCGACAGACACTTTAAAGAAAAGTGAGAAAAAAAAAGATCAACTTCCAAAATTACCCTTTTAATATTTTATGAAAAAAAGTTGAATAGGAAAAAGAAAAGAAAGATTGGAATACTAAAAAGTGTTTTGCATTGTGAAGAGTTTTTTTTTTCGATAACTGAGATATCAGCAATGCTATTTCTTACGAAATTACTGGGAAGAAACACAAGAATGAAGTGTGTTAGATATATACACCATTTGTAAAAATAATTTGATTTTTTTTTTACCCTCAGTTAGAATAAGTAACCTGAGTTAAATACCTAGATTAGCTTACCTTCTATCTATCTGTTAGAGCTAGTTACTTTTCTGTTAGAAATTGGTTATTTTCTGTTTTAGTTTCTCAGTTGTAACTTACTAGCTTCAACCGATTCTGTTGAGCAAAAACATCTTGTATATATCTGATTCAATCATCAATGAAAAAGTTGAGTTTCATTTTTCATTCAATTGTAACATGGTATCAGAAGTAATTGAAACTCCATTTTCATCTCTCTTCTCTCCTGTCGCGAAATTCCTCTGATTTCGTTTCGGAACCCTAAATCCCCTTTTCTTCCAATTGCATTTCATTCTGAAATCAATTGCTTTCCTGCATCTTTCTTCCTCCATTGATCATCTTCCGCACTCCATGACTTCCTCTGAATCTAGTGATTCTATCTTCACCATCACCACCACCACGCCGCCGCTCTTCGTCAAAACGCGATGCCGTCACCGATCCGTATTTCATCCACTCGAATGAGAATCCCACACTGAAATTGGTCACTCCAATTCTTGAAGGCGTCAATTATCATTGTTGGATTCAAGCTATGACGATGGCGCTTGAAATGAAGAACAAATTCGCGTTTGTTGACGGCACCATTCAGAAGCCTCTCATCTCCGATCCAAGCTTTTCGAAGTGGAAACGATGCAACATGCTGGTACTTTCTTGGATCAATCACTCTGTTTCAACTGAAATCTCAACAAGCATTCTGTGGATCACCGAGGCGTATAATGTTTGGAAAGAACTTCGCAACCGTTTCTCGCAAGGTGACAACACTCGTATCTACCATCTCCAGCAAGAAATCTACTCGCTTAAACAAGGCGATCTTTCTGTAAGTTCTTACTTTACTAAGATGCGTGTTCTATGGGATGAATTGTGCAATTTTGTCCCTATTCCTCCTTGTGCATCTCTTGATAGTTGTTGCTGCAATGCTAAGCACACGCTCAATGGATACCGTGATCGTGATGCTGTTATGAGCTTTCTTCAAGGGCTCAATGAGAACTACGCAGCTATTCGCTCTTAGATTTTACTGATGGATCCTCTTCCCAATCTGCCTAGAGTTTACTCCATGATTGTTCAGCAAGAACGACAAATTGGTACTCCTATCACCACTGATCCTCTTGTTGCACATGTTACCACTCAATCACTCCCTGGTGCTGGCCGTGGAAGAGGAAAACCACCTTACCCCCAGGGGTTCTCGTTTGTGTACTCACTGTAATCGGACAAACCATACAGTTGAAACCTGCTATGTAAAGCATGGCTATCCTCCTGGTTTTAAAAATACCAATAGCAAGAAATCTGTGCAGAATGTCACTACTGAAAAGTCATCATCATCTCCTATTCTAAACCTTACCTCTGAGCAAATCCAAAGCCTACTTTCTCTCATTCCCTCATCCTCACCTACAACCACAATTTCTGCAAATATGGTCAGTGCACACCACATTACCTCTAGTTTTACTGATCAAGGTATATTTTACATTCTATGACTTGTTGACACTGGTGCTACAGACCACATATGCTCCTCCCTTGCATATTTTACGTCTTATAGAGCCATCAAGCCTGTCTCAATTAACCTACCAAGTGGTCACACTACCTATTCACGCTTCAAAGGAACTGTAGTTTTGTCTCCTGACCTTATCCTTTATGATGTTTTTTATGTTGAAAACTTCAGTTCTAATATAATTTCAGTTGGCCAATTGGCTGAAACCAGTAACTGCGAAGCAATTTTTGATGGGAATAATTGTATTTTGCAGGATATCCCATCGAAGAGGATGATTGGAAGTGCTAAATTGAATGGAAGGCTATACCATTTGGTGATATCTAGCGAACAGTTTGCTTCTACCTCAACTCACATACTCTGTAATTCCATTTCCCTTAAATCTTCTAGCATAGATTTGTGGCATCATAGACTAGGCCACCCATCTAGTTCTAGTTACAATCTTGCACGAAAAATTCAGTGTAACATGCCAAATTTGATCAATAATACTTGTGATATTTGTCATTTTGCAAAACAAAAGAAATTGTCTTTTCCTACACACACATCCACCACTCTAAATTGTTTTGATCTCATCCATGTGGACATTTGGGGGCCTATGGCTATCCCTTCCATCAATGGCAATAAATACTTTCTCACCATTGTAGATGACAAATCTAGATTCACATGGATCAAACTTCTCAAAAATAAAAGTGAAACCAGACCTGCCCTAACTCACTTTGTTGCTTTTGTTCAAACACATTTCAATACCACAATCAAAACATTAGATCTGATAATGGAAAGGAATTTCTAATGAATGATTTTTTCCTTGAAAAAGGCATTATTCACCAAACCACCTGTGTTGAGACACCTCAACAAAATGGAATTGTAGAAAGAAAACACCAACACATATTAAATGTTGCTAGATCTCTCATGTTTCAAGCCAATCTACCCCTTCAGTTTTGGGATTTTTCCATCAACAACTCAGTTCACATTATCAACCAATTACCATCTTTTTCCCTTGATTCCCAATCACCATATTTCATTCTTCACAAAACCAACCCTAACCTCTCTTCTCTTAGAGTTTTTGGATCCCTTTGTTAGGCCACAACTCTCCAAGCTAACCGTACAAAATTTCAACCACGTGCCAGGAAATGTATACATCTTGGTCACACCCAAGGCACTACAGGCTATCTCCTACTTGACCTCTTAAACAATGAAATATTCCTATCTAGAAAGGTGACATCATATGAACATATTTTCCCCTACCAACAAAACACCTCAACCACTCACTCAAATCCCCCCAATTCCCAACCCACTACTCCTGAACCATCAAAAATTAATTTCACCAGCTTCTTTTCCTTACCTCCAGATACTTCCAACCTCTCAAAAGACATTAACTCCCATCTCACACAACCTACTGAACCAACCAACCAACCCCCCCCCCCCCCCCCCCCAACACCAACCATACTAACCAGACCATCCCTCCAAACTCTAATAGCTCCAGTTCACACACTGACCCTGCACATGACACTGAGTCATGTTCATCAGACTCCTCCCCTGAACCAGAACCTACTAGACGCTCAACTAGACCTAAATCTAAACCCTCCTACTTGCAAGACTATCACTGTGGTATGGTCTCTATTTCTCCTAGTGATTCTACTCAATCCTCAGGTATGCTTTATCCTCTAAACTCTGTTATATCCTATGACAAATTGTCCCCTCCCACTGCTCCTTTGTTGCTTCTGTCTCCAGTTATGTTGAACCAACCACTTACCATCAAGCAATCAAACACCAATGTTGGAAGGATGTTATGGCCTTGGAACTTCAGGCTTTAGAATCCAATCAAACTTGGTCTCTTACTGACATTCCCCATGGTAAGAAGCCCATTGGATGTAAGTGGGTGTATAAGGTGAAGTTAAAGTCTGATGGTACTCTTGAAAGGTACAAAGCCAGGCTTGTAGCCAAGGGCTTCACTCAATTAGAAGGTGTGGATTACTCAGAAACTTTCTCCCCTGTGGTCAAGTTCACCACTGTCAGGCTTGTTCTTGCCTTGGCTGCTGCACATCATTGGCATCTTCAACAATTGGATGTCAATAATGCCTTTCTTCATTGTGACTTACATGAAGAAGTCTACATGAAGCCTTTTTCTGGTCTCCACATCTCTAGCCCTAATCAAGTGTGTAAATTTCACAAATCCCTATATGGATTGAAGCAAGCAAGTAGACAATGGAACTCCAAACTCATATCTCTATTAACTTCCATAGGTTTCATACAATTCAAGCATGACTACTCTCTCTTAGTAAAGACTACAGACACTTACATCACTATCCTACTCATCTATGTGGATGACATTGTTCTCACTGGCAACCATTTAGAAGAAATTAACTCTGTCAAGTCCATACTTGACCAAAAATTCAAAATTATAGATCTTGGTAACCTCAAATTTTTCCTTGGTTTAGAAGTTGCTAGGTCTGCTACTGGTATTATTTTGTCATAGAGAAAATATGCATTAGAACTCCTTGATGATGCTGGTCTTCTTGCTTGCAAGCCATCCTCTACACCCATGCAACCAGCACTCAAGCTGAGCACCACTCTGGGCACACCTCTCACTGATCCTACTGTGTACAGAAGGTTATTTGGTCGCCTCATTTACCTGACAAACACCAGGCCTAACATTTGTTCTGTTGTACACAAGTTAAGTCAATTCTTATCTTCTCCAATGGACACTCACATGAATGCTGCCATTCATATTCTCAAATACATCAAAAGTTGCCCTGGCCTTGGTCTGTTTTACAGCTCCAAATCTGATGGTTTGCTGAAAGCTTTCAGTGATGCTGACTGGGCTGCTTGCCTTGGCAGCAGAAGATCTATTACAGGTTTTTCTGTGTTCCTGGGATCCTCCCTCATTAGCTGGAAATCTAAGAAAGAAAGCATTGTTTCAAGGTCCTCCTCTGAAGCTGAATATCGAGCTCTTGCTCTCACAACCTTAGAGATTCAATGGTTGCTGTACCTGCTACAAGATCTTCATCAACCACACACCAAGGCTGTCTCTCTTTACTGTGACAACAACTCTGCAATACAGATTGCAAAGAATCCAATTTTCCATGAAAGAACCAAGCATATTGAACTGGACTGTCACTTAATCCGTGATAAAGTAATAGCAGGAGTCATTCACCTCATGCCTATTTCAACTAAGGCTCAAGTTGCAGACATTTACACCAAGCCATTACATGCAACACAGTTCAGTACTCTTCTTTCCAAGCTGAACATGCAAGATATCCATGGTCCAGCTTGAGGGGGGGTGTAAGATATATACACCATTTGTAAAAATAATTTGATTTTTTTTTACCCTCAGTTAGAATAAGTAACCTGAGTTAAATACCTAGATTAGCTTACCTTCTATCTATCTGTTAGAGCTAGTTACTTTTCTGTTAGAAATTGGTTATTTTCAGTTTTAGTTTCTCAGTTGTAACTTACTAGCTTCAACCGATTCTGTTGAGCAAAAACATCTTGTGTATATTTGATTCAATCATCAATGAAAAAGTTGAGTTTCATTTTTCATTCAATTGTAACAAAGTGTGATACCTGACAAAGTATTATTTAGCACCTGTCTAACCCTACATGGGAGGGTAGTGGATCAAAGATGACCGGCTACAGTAAGTATTCTTCGCTTTCGTACGAGTATCCTTCGTAACTTTCAGTAATTTCCCTGAGATATTGTATTAACGGGAGTACAAGGGGTACTCCAACCCGTACAATTAATTTGGGGCCTCGTTAAAACTTCCTTGAGGCAAAACCCCATGGGAAAAAAACCCAAGGTGGAAAAGAGTACCCCAAGGAGAACAATGCGGCAAAGCCAATTACACAGGCATCGTAATACAAAAAAAGAACAGTGACAAAACTAAGCAACGAAACACCATCCTTCATGTGCCAATTTAATACAACAGCCAGGAATCTTCATAAAAAAGAACAGCCCACAATGACAAACAATTCAGCCCACAACGAGCTTCCAAAAAACAAACTCGTGACAACAAATAGCAGCAACAGTGCATCAACACTGAAATAACAAATAGTCCCATTTGACAGCATCCACAACAAACAACAACTCTAATTACATGAATATAGTGAAATGCCAAAATTTTGTAGCAACTTTCAATTATTACATGTTTGAAAAGAATGTAATTTTGTAGATCGGCAATTAGCTAAATTTGCCCTTTATAACTCTAATTTTGTTTGGATCGAGGAGATTCCTCCTTATATTCTTTATCTTTTAGCCTACGATATTGGAGGGTCCTAATGAAATCATTTACATGTCAAAAAAAATATTACATTATAAATCATGAAATGATAAATTTTGTTTTACTGGTGGAAGTCTACATTTGAAAAATAACGTTGACCGAAATTTCCATTTGGGGAGGACCTTCCATATGAAATTGAAAGAAGCAAATCCTACAATCGTCGTATGAAGGCATCCATTGGTTCATTTTAAAAACAGGCGGATAGGCAAAAATAATAATCCTGAGCCGTTGATAAGATAAAATCCAACAGTCGACGTTACGCTGAATACAAAATAGCACGCGGATCGCGACGATATCTGAAGTTATAAAATAGCCAACGCACTTTGTCCTTTCCATCATCACCACTCACAAGCATTACGTTTTGGATTTCCGAATCCGTAATGGATACCACTGGAAATTTGAAGAAAGGCGCTGGAGGAAGGAAAGGTGGAGGACCAAAGAAGAAGCCTGTAACAAAGTCCATCAGAGCCGGACTTCAATTCCCTGTCGGAAGAATTGGCCGTTATCTGAAAAAGGGAAGGTATGCTCAGCGTGTCGGCACCGGTGCTCCTGTTTATCTAGCCGCTGTTCTCGAGTATCTTGCTGCTGAGGTATTATTCTACTCATAGCTTCTTTTCCTTTATTGTTAGGGTTTTCATTATAATTTCGGAATTGCATTCTGTTTTATTGAATCTGTGTTTCTGAAATTCTGTTTGTGTATGTGAAGGTTCTTGAATTGGCTGGAAATGCAGCTCGTGACAACAAGAAGAATAGGATTATACCAAGGCATGTGTTATTGGCTGTGAGGAATGATGAAGAATTGGGGAAATTGCTCGCTGGTGTTACAATAGCTCATGGTGGTGTTCTTCCTAACATCAACCCAATTCTTTTGCCTAAGAAAACAGCTGATAAGGCTCTCAAGGAACCTAAGTCTCCTTCTAAGGCAAAGAAATCTCCAAAGAAGGCTTAGATTTTATTTTCATTCTGTGTGAATATCTAATTGTAGGCCTGTCTCTTGTAATAGAAAGGTGTTATGGATTTAAGATATAATCCATTTGTTGCTGTTGAAATCGATAGCATTTTGGTTTATACTGTTTGTTTGTTATTTTCGATTTGATATTATTAATCCGTGACATACGTAAAATTAATTCTATACTAAGTCGCCATTTTTAACCATTTCTTTCATGTAACTCCTGGTTTTATAATTTCATTTTCTTAAATGAAGCCTGAGTTAATAAATTCCATCAAAACAGTGTTTAAATTGCACAGAATAGCAATATTATTATCTTTTATTATCATTTAATACTGAGACGAAAGCGCTAGTTTTACTTATTCAATTCCTGTCAAAAAATGTCTTCGCTTATGCAATTCCTCTGTTCTGGCGTACAGTGATGGTATTAATTAAATAATAAAGATATCTGTGAATAATTGAAGACATTCATAATTGAAACCTAAATTAATAAACTCCATTAAAAACACTATTCAATTTGCAAAGACCAACAATATTATTATTATTATTATCATTCAATATTGAAACGCAAGTATTAGTCTTCACTTAAGCAATTTCCTCTGTTTTGCCGAATATGCAATTCCTCTGTTTTGCCTTATATGATAATGATGATAATATTGAAACGCAAGTATCAGTCTTCACTTATAGTAATTATATGGCATTTGTGCTACAAATGCACTATTGGATGTATCACATAATCAGCTTTTAAGAACGCACATAAGAGAAATAATTAGTCGCATGACATTTGGAAGTAAATCAAATGAAGATCATATTTTACTCGTATAATAGTGGCAGCTTCAACACATTTCCAATTATTATTATGATCCAATGATAAACAAGTGGATGAAGGGAAAGATAAATATATCATCGCCAGACTAGACAATCCATGAACGCATTATATTTAGACTCTTATGGATTTTGGACCACATAGTCTATAATTATCTATAATGCCGTCTTATCTCTTCTTAATTAGTATTTAGCTTATAGAAGAGGGGACTGAGAAGAAAGTATAAGCAACAACTAAGTAGTGGGATAATGTTTTGAGACAGTTGTGAGTAAATTAAATATAAAAACATCATTTCCGACGGTTCGACTTGATTCAATTAGCAGCTCAACTAAGTTCCAAACATTTCAACCGAATTGCCCTTTTTTCCTTATAAGCAAGAAGATTTTATTGAGATGAGTACAAAGGGCACTCCAACCTGAACAGGGACATAGGGCCTCATTATTGAAACCTTTAGGGGTGAAAATTCACTAGAAAAAATACCCAAAGAGGAAAAAGAATATCCCAAAATAATACATATATGCTGCCATTACAAAAGAACACAAAAAATAAACAACAGCATGAGATACTCAACCTTGCAATACTGTCCCCTTTTACTGCTTGCATATCCTAGCCACTTCATTCACTAAGCATCTGTATTTCTCATTCATGCGTATCCACCCAGCATCACCATATGTAGCACTTTGTCAACAATCTAGCATCCTTGATCAACCAAAACCAAATACAAGAACTTGTACTGTAACCCCCTAAACACCTCAGAAGCTTGAATCAGCATTATGCAAACTTTATGCGGTAACATCCCACACTATTACATGAGAATTATGAGCATTGATTTAGAACCCATAAGGACATAATCAGGCCAAACACAATTACCTAACATCCAGACTAGCAATAACTCCCCCCATGTAGAGATAATCCAAACACAATTACCTAACATCCAGACTAGCAATAACTCCCCCCATGTAGAGATAATCAGAAACTGAGAATTCACAGTCTTTCTTCCAATCCAGTTACAAATGGTTTCTTTGACTATTGAGATTGTAGTGAGCAGGGGGTTCCATCCGATCTTCCTCTTTGGGCAATGGTGGTGGCTCGGGTAGAGGACGCGTTGTTGGAGACAGGACGAGGAGGTGGCAGGAGGAGATCACCCGTGAGAGACCTTGATCCAAGAATGAGGTAGAGGTTCCTTCTAGAGGTTGGCGTATTTAGACAAATGAACGAATCAACGATAGTGACGATGACATGCCTGTGGAGAGATAGGTACAGTGGTTTGAAGGTGGCGCCAGTATCTGATAGGGAATGGAGGGGTTGTGGCTGACAGTGGAACTAGGATGGGGTTTAGGGTGGGGAGGTAGTATAGGAGTTTACAAGTGGTTCTATGACAATGATGAACCTCGGGTGGTGGGGAGGAGACAGGCCTCCACGATGGAGGGGTTGAGCCCTAGCGAAGCCCTGCTACTTGTAGGGAAGGGTCTTAGAATGTGGTTTAGGCCTAACTCAACTCCACAAAACCGACTTGTAAGGTGAGGGATGTCTCTCACTTATAAACTCTTTTTAAGGCCATATCACATCCGATGTGGGACTCTTAACACACCCCCTCACGCCCAGGACTGGACAACTGGAGCGTGACCCGAGTGGCCCAATAGCGGGTGGCCCAACGGATCTTGGATTGGCTTTGATACCATCTTAGAATGTGGTTTAGGCCTAACTCAACCTCACAAAACCGGCTTGTAAGGTGAGTGATGTCTCTCACTTATAAACTCTTTTTAAGGTCATATCACATCCGATGTGAGACTCTTAACAAAGGGAAACCCTAACAAAGCCTTGCGAATTGCAGGGGAAGACATGGCTAGAGTAAGTACACTATTTAGTTGGCACATATTTCTTCGTGCTTGTAGTCATCATGTATGTTTTTCCTATTTCACCGTAGTTATTAATGGAATAAAACTATTGTAAATTGATTGCAAACATATATGCCAATGATACGCTTAATATTTATACTTAATATTATTGTTAATTGACCTATATCTATTTTCTACCTGTTATTCCGCCAGGTTACTCAATGCAACAAGCTTTGGATGATACGTCAATGTTGGTTCATGTATTGGTGTTCTCCTTTTGGTTGCCATGTGTAGCTGTTATTATTTTGTGTTTAAGACATGTATGTCATACGACAATTTTATGCTAGTATAATGTACTGAGACCGAAATTTGTTATTTAGGACGCATAGTTATTTGATGTTATTTGTTTTGTTTCTTCACCTTGGTTAACATTAGCGCGAGTTAATATAAATTGTTGGGGCATTTTGACGTAGAAATATGTTTCATTCAGTAACAATTTGATCAAACTTTGTGTACTCATGATCAGTCTATGATCTAATTGCAAAGATGATGTGATCCCACATGCATGGAGTTTGGATGAAGATCACAAAGATAAAGATCAAAAAGAGTCAACAAGAATTCAAAGGAATATATTTTAATGTGCTGAACCTAATCATTAAGACAAGAGCACATTAAAAGTGACCATGTAAATAGTAGGAAACTTCTAGATAACCAACTCTAGTGTTTCCTATGCTTTGTTTTTCTTTCTATAAATTGTAAGACATTTTTAATTGAGCCATGTTGGCCTTGGATAAGTGGCTAAGGCCTAGTAGCTTGGTATTTGTGGCCTTGGGCCTTGTTTTATGTTTCTTTTGACTTTAGAGTGTGGGCCTAGGATCTATTAAACCCACAATATACATACTTTAACTCTAAGTGTAATTGGTAGAACTTGATGAATGAAATTCACTATTACACTTTTAGCAAAAGAGTGCCCTAAGACCTAAGAGAGTGGTGAGAGGCTAGTTGCTAGTGTTGGTGAAGGTTCATCATGATTCTCCAACATTTCTGAACCCAACCAAAATCTGTGAAATCGAAGTGCAATTTATGTGAACGGTCCGAGTCATTGTACACATGCGGGTGACAAGTGGAAACAAGAGGGTTCACGCGGGTGTAAATGGACCGGTTCAATGGAGAAGTCCAAATCCATCGGAGCCCAAACCTGTCTGGAACATAATTTTAATATTTTTAAAAATGAATAATGTTATACCCGACGTCGTATTCCCTCAATTTTTAACATCTCACTAAAACTAAATCTCACATTTCATACTACCACTTTCATATCTCGCCATTGCGTTCACTCATCCCACACCATTGTGGTTGCGGTAGCGCTACTCGCCTTTTGTTCGACGTCCTCAACTTCTCTTTGATGACACAACACTACTAGATTCAATAAATCAAACACTGGTAACTTCATATCACTAGAATCCCTCTCATTTTGATTTATTTTTCAGTTTCTCCTCTGAATCTTCATTTTTCTACTTATAAGGGTTTTATTTGGATTTTAGGGTTTCTCTTCATTTCTCTTTAATATTTTTTTGATAGACAATGTTAGTGGAGCAGGGGAATGTTAGTTTCCTGGGTTTGAACCTAAGACCTTCTTCTTGCACTCCTAATATTTGTCTCCCTTACATTTTTAATGACTTTGGGTCTCAGTTTTTAGGGCTTCTCTTCAATTATGTTTAATCTCTGCTTCACTTACATTTTAAAGGATTTTGGCTCAGTTTATAGAGCTTCTTGATATTAAATTGGGTTTTTTTTCGTTTGATGGTTAAAACTGTATTTCTCGTTAGGGTTTCTTGTTTGAGGGTTCATGGCTTTCATTAGGGTTTTTCTTAGATTTTTTAGGGTATCTCGATTGGGTTTCTATTTGATTGTTTTAAAGTTTTATGTTTTAGGGATTTGGTTTGGTTTCTTTCTTTTATGAAGCTGGTTTTAAGTTTCAAGACTTCTTTTTTACTGTTAGTTAATGTGTTGGGACATGAGCAGCGAAGAAAAACCTCTCATGATGGGGATCAGGGGTGAAGAAAAGTTTCGGGACGGGGACATGACCTACCATACCCTTGAAGGACAGAGGTGTGGGAGGAAAATTTATCATAATGAGAATCAGGAGGGAGAACAAGGAAAAGTTTTTGGGATTGGGATAAGGACCACACCCCTGTGGGGAGAGGGAAAAGAGTAAAACTCCATATGACAGAGATTGGGAGCAGGGACGGGGACGAAGAAAAGTTTGGAGCAATTGGACGGGGAGCAGGCGAGTACTCCTCACCCTTAATATATATGAAACTACTTTTTGACGCATAACTATGTTACAATCATTGTTAGCTATATCAATTATTATTTATTTTATAAAACTGTATATTATATAATAATAAAACAAGCGGCAATTATATATTTTTATTCTTTTATTTTGCTATAATTAATGGTAAAAATGGAGATAAGGGGGTTTAGGGTTGAGTTGCTCATCTCCCACTGACAAATTGTACTGCCATATGTAACCTTTGGAGTTGAATGAAAAGAGTGTTGTTTGTCTTTCCCATTACCTTCTCCTGTCCTCCATGATCACGAGGCTCTTTTGGATTATCTGATGATATTGACGGCAGTGGCAAATTCGGGACTCGGGGTCAGGGGTTTAAAAATCACTAAAAACATAATTAAAAACAACGTTGCAATGGGAAAAATCAGTGTGTCAACTTCAAAAAGAAGGTAAACCCATGGATAAATAAAATGTCTTTCGGTTTCAACTAACTTCCCTGCAAGTTTTTTGGAGCTCTTTCAACAACACCGCAAAGCATATAGACGATGTGACACTAGTTGATTACCAAGCACCACTAAATTAAATGAAGAGAACTCATATGGATAAAAAATTGCAAATTCCAACAACTTTCCTTTGTCAAAAGCAGAGAACAAATTAGCCGGATCCTAAGAACCAAACAAATGAGCAACTGAGTATTAGTCTCACCAAAACGTTCATTAATGTTTTTAAAGCTGCATGTCTATCACAGCATAAAATAACTCAATACGATAATGATGCTCTGTTGTAATGCTATGGGCTAGACACAGTGACTTCCTCTCAACAAACATCTCTTCTATAGCAGGAACAATAATAGAATTTTTATTGCAAAATAAAATTACTTCCTGCAACAAAACTTTGTAACAAAATTAGAAGATCAACTGCTTCACCTTTTTGCCATTGGGGGTGTCCGTCTACTTTTATAATGTGAAGAACTTCAATAATAGTGGAGTACATCAATATTATTGTATCAAAAAAAGGGAACGTCAATATTATATTAATCAAAGTGGCATAATGAGAACTCCAACGACTATCAGCAGCTCGTTTAAGACTAGTTTCTTAATTAAGACCCTGCCCATTAGGAATTTCTTCTATGCGTAATGCCTCTCTAATATGTTCTAATTTTTATGTACGAAGCATGTCTAGTCGCTTGCAAGACCCCCCAACAACATTTGTTAATTTGGAGACTAAATTAAAAAATGAGGAAACTTCATCATGTTCTTGAGCAATAGCAACTAAAGTAAGATATAATTGATGAGCAAAAAATGGACAAAATATTTACATGCATTCTCTCTTAAAATCAAACTTTTTAGTGCATTAAATCTCCATTCATGTTTCTAGCACCATCATAAGCTTGTCCACGGATTCTTGATATACTAAGTCCATGTTTACAAAATAGTTCTTCAATTACCAATTTCAATGATAAAGCAGTGGTATCCTTAACATGAACTATACCTAGAAAATGCTCAATAGTACTGCCAGTTTTATTAACATAATGCAGAGCAAGTGCCATTTGTTATTTCAAAAGAAAATGATAAATTTATTTTCTTACAAGAAGTCTCCATTTGAAAAATTAATTACCTTGACCGAAATGTCCATATTGGACTTTCCATATTGGACTTCACACATTTTAAAATTAAAATTGAAAGAAGCAGATCCTACAATCGTCGTATAAAGGCATCCATTGGTCTATTAAATAACACGCGGATAACCAAACAAGATGATCCTTAGCCGTTGATAAGATAAAATCCAACAGTCCACGTTACGCTATTACAAGATCGCACACGGATCGCGACGATATCCGAAGCTATAAAATAGCCAACGCACTTTCCCTTTACATCATCATCACTCACAAGCATTCCGTTTCTTACAGCGAATCAAACTCTCACCTAAAATCTAGGGTTTCGATTTCTGATTTCTGATTTCGCAATGGATACCACTGGAAATGTGAAGAAAGGCGCCGGAGGAAGGAAAGGTGGAGGACCAAAGAAGAAGCCGGTGACAAGATCCGTCAGAGCTGGTCTTCAATTCCCCGTCGGAAGAATCGGCCGTTACTTGAAGAAGGGAAGGTATGCTCAGCGTGTCGGCACCGGTGCTCCTGTTTACCTAGCTGCTGTTCTCGAGTATCTTGCTGCTGAGGTAGTAATCTATTGATAAATTCTTTCCTTTTATTGTTAGGGTTTTCATTATAATTTGGGAATTGCACTCTGTTTTATCAAATTCCTGTTTCTGAATTTCTGTTTGTGAATATGAAGGTTCTTGAATTGGCTGGAAATGCTGCAAGAGACAACAAGAAGAACAGGATTATCCCAAGGCATGTGTTGTTGGCTGTGAGGAACGATGAAGAATTGGGGAAATTGCTAGCTGGTGTCACAATTGCTCATGGTGGTGTTCTTCCTAACATCAACCCAGTTCTGTTGCCTAAGAAGACTGCTGATAAGGCTCTGAAAGAGCCCAAGTCTCCATCTAAGGCCAAGAAATCTCCAAAGAAAGCTTAGGTGTAATTTTCATTTTTTGTGAATATCTGGATTTAGGTCTGTCTTTTGTACTAGAGAGGTATAATGACTTTCTAGTATGTAGTTCTCTGTTCTCAGTGAAGATATAAAATCCATTTGTTGCAGTTCAATTTATCACCATTTCAAATATCTACTGCTTTTTTTTTTCCTCCTAATATTTTAATATTCTAGTGCGTGACATAAGTAAAAATTATTGCACACATCGCCGTTTTTAACCCTTCCTTTCGTATAAGTCGTAGATTCATATTCATAATTGAAGCCTAAATTAAAAATTCTGTTAAAACAGTGTTTGAATTGAACAGAATAACAATATTATTATCTTTTATTATCATTTAATAAATTCTGGCAAAAAATGTATTCACTTATGCAATTCCTCTGTTTTGGCGTACATAATTTGAATTATTTTTTCCCCTAAATTGAATGATGTATTGATTGTGTTGTGTGTTCTTTTTTTAAGTTATGTTTATATATACGGTATCGATACTGGTTATCATTATTATGGTTTGTAAGCTTATAGTAAAGGACTTATGTATATCTTCTAGTACACTTATAGTAATCAATTATATAATTTTATAATAATACACCTATGTGTATTCTATTCTAATCAAGGAATGTAATATATCTATTCTGTAATTATTTATTTGTTAATGTTAGTATTATTGGAAAATAGTTTTGTTTTATAATGCAAGACCAGAGGAATACTGCTCTTAAAAATGCGAGCTTCTTCAAGAAGATGTGAGATTCTCATTATGTTGGTGTAAAATGTAATTTAGATTGTAATTTACTTGTTGAAACATAACTAGTCAACTTATACCTACTAGTATTAGGTTTGGCCTGCTTCTCTGGTGTAAAATGTAATTTAGATTGTAATGTAAAATGTTAGTGTTTGTTTGTGTAAACTTTTTTTTTGACCAAGTTTGTTTGTGTAAACTTAATTGGCATTAGTAAGCTTTAAATTGCATGTGTCCAAATTTATAGTTAACATGTGCAAATTTAAGGAAATAACATAAATCTTTGTGTTAAACATGTTTCTTCGTATTAAAAATACTCATTTCCTTAAATTTGGACCCTTTTATATTATTAATTTTTTTAAAGACTGATATGAAGGATTTTTTAAAATAGACATTCCTAAGCGAAATAATCTTCCTCGTGTTATAATCTGTTTGCCTAGGCCCCTTGATAATGTAGATAGATTTTAAAAAAAAACAATAAAGATTATTGTGTAACAACAAGCCCAAAATCAAGAATTGGGCCAATGAAGGTCCAACTCATCAAATGCATTCGTGGATCAACTGGTCCACTTTGTTCAATCATGGTTGAGAGCAGTTGAACGACAATTCAATACAGTTCAACTTGGTTTTGGGCGGTTCAACAGGTCAATAGTCCAATTGCGGCTGGACCAATTGGTTCCAGTCCGATTTAGTTCTTACATCATTGATCGAAATTTGGCCTATGTTTCCAACCCTTAGATTGGTCGAGATTGGCAGTGTTGGGTCCAAAACCGTCAAAATCGACTGACATTCAACTGTAACAAGATGAAAGATCATTAAAGATGTAGCTAGGGGTGTTTAGTGGTTTGGGTAAATCCAAACCAAGCTACAATCCAGTCCAAACTGGTATGTTTCATTGAGATATTTGTCATGCTCGTGTCAAACTTGAACAAATCCAAACTAACCCATACTTGTTTGGTTCGGTAGACAGATTTTAAAAAACAAACTCGTGAACTCAAACCAACCCATAAAAGGTCATATTAGTTTTGTAGTTCTATAAATACATGTTTTTATTTACTTGAATTTTTGACCTTAATAATTTATAATCAAGTTGTACAATTTTAATACTATGAATTCGAATACTATTAATAGATTTTAGTTTGATTCGGTGTTGTTCTGGAGTCGGCCACGAGGCCCAATTCCAGTTCTAGGCCCTGGATCATCCGAATAACCAGGGTCCAAATCTAGTGCAATTTAGCTCTTCCATGTCTATCAGACATCAATAATCGAGATTCACCCAGATAATCCAACGAACCAAGACTGACCTTATGCCTATAAATATGGGACCACCCTACTAGAAAAATGTACACTTTTCATTCCTTGCATTACTCTGAGATTCTCATATACTGACTTGAGAGTTAGAGTGACTTCGCAGGTACCACACCTGGGGTGACTTTGAGATCAGATCTCGAGCAAAAGCCCTACCAACTGCAGGCTCGGACCGTCTGAGCCAATGCAAGGTACAAATCAAGTGTTATTATTAAATTTTAGAATTATTTTTGCTATTTAGACGTGTTGAAATATTATAAAAAATATTATTTTTTATATTCAGCTCGTCCAATATCAGATTGGTTTGGTTCAGATTTTGAATAAAAATTATAAAAATCAAAACCAATCCACCAAGTAAGTATAATTGATCCGGACAATGAATTTGGTCAAATTCAATCCAAAACAGCCCGCGAACACTCCAAGATGTAGCTAGGCTTGGACAACAAACGATGTACTAGTTGGTTATCATGAAAAAAAATATTGATGCTATCTTGCAGCCTTGGGGGAATTTGGATTCACTAGTTGGTTATCCCTCACCATTTTAATTTTTGTAAAGAAAATAAATAAAAGGTTCAGATTTGTCCATTAGTATATCTAATAATCTAATGATTTATAAAGAGAGTAACTGCATTGACTGCAGTCATTTTGATTGCAGTAGATCGTAATCCATCTTACACGAAAGAAATGAGTAGATGGAGAAAGTTGCACACGGATTGCCAACCAAATTATTCTGAGCCGTGGATAACATCCAATCCAACAGTCAATATTTTCGCTTGATGCAAGATCCCCCGGATCGCGAAGGTGACCAAAGAACTATAAACCCGGGCCAACATATTCTTCGCCTTTCACCACTCACCAGTATAGCATTTGATTCCTCGAAATTTCAAACTAGAATCTAGGCTAAAGCATCTCGCAATGGAAACCGGTGGAAAGTTGAAGAAAGGAGCCGGAGGAAGGAAAGGAGGAGGACCAAAGAAGAAGCCAGTTTCTAGATCCGTCAAAGCCGGTCTTCAATTCCCCGTCGGAAGAATCGGCCGTTATTTGAAAAAAGGAAGGTATGCTCGGCGTGTCGGTACCGGTGCACCTGTCTACTTAGCCGCTGTTCTCGAGTATCTCGCTGCTGAGGTATTCAATTAACACTTATTTTCCTCCATTGTTAGGGTTTCGTTGATAATTTGGGAATTACAATCAATTTTATTGAATTTGTGTTTCTGAGATTCTGTTTATTGTTTGTGAATGTGAAGGTTCTTGAATTAGCTGGAAATGCTGCTCGTGATAATAAGAAGAACAGGATTATACCAAGGCATGTGTTATTGGCTGTGAGAAACGATGAAGAATTGGGGAAATTGCTAGCTGGTGTTACAATAGCTCATGGTGGTGTTCTTCCCAGCATTAACCCAATCCTATTGCCTAAGAAGACTGCTGATAAGGCTCCCAAGGAACCCAAGTCTCCTTCAAAGGCCAAGAAATCTCCTAAGAAAGCATAGATTAGTTTGTGATTTTGGTTTGTTGAATTTTAGTTTTTTGTGTATACCCGTGTTAAGGTCCTCGCTTAATGCTTTTCCAACAATGTAATTCGGATTTCACTGGTCTCTTGTAGCAATTATTACAATTATTCTGATTAGCGAAATAACTAGTATTCTGCTATCTATGGTGTTTGTTGCTGTAGCTTAGATTTCTATGTTGTTTCAATTTTTTTTCGTGAAATTCAGATCCGGTATCAATCCTAAGTTCGACTGCATCTTATGCAATTGAGATGCGAAGAGTGATAATTAATTAATTAATTAACTAAATTAAATATCGTATGAAACCAATAATTTGATTTTACAGCTCAGATTCCTTTCGATTATGATGTACAACTCAATGCTCAATGTTGTCTGCTGGTGTTTTAATTTTGGATTTTGTTAAATGCGCCGAGTGTTTTTTGCTAAGGGTGATAAGCTCTGTGATTGTTTTACAGGTCGCACCAGTTCATTGACCTTTGTTAAGTAATTATTGATAGAATTTGAATTCATCCAACACCAACTTCGCCTCATAATTTCCATTGACATTTTGTTGTTCAAACAATCTTTGTCCATACTTTAGTAAAAAAAAATATACTCTAATAGCATTTTTTTTTGGGTTCTTATCATGCGCTGCAACTAACTTAGGCGCTTATAGATTGGACTCAGATTTGCAAGGTTTTATCACATTTTTTAAAAAATTACCATAATGTAACAACCATAATAATTTGTTTGACAATATCATAATAACAATGATAAATAATACCTTACATAAATGACAAATAACCTGTATTTTGATAGGTGTTTTTCTTTCAGGTTCGTTATAAAAGGAGTTATGTGTGTAGCTTGAAGATCATAGACTCATCAGTTTAAGACATTCTGTAATTGGACCATTGAATATATAATAGCATAATTAGACCGTTGAATATACATTGAAGTATCAAGAGGGTTGGATGCTCAATGGATACTTTACTAGTGTAGTCTCAACATTGCATCGACCCGAGTTGTTTTAGGCACTTGATAACAAGCCTTACGTTTTATTTATATACATATTAGGACACTCCTTCAGTGTTCAAGGTTCACATGTTCATACACTGGTGAGTCTGGGTGAGTTTGAATGAGTAAACTCGAGTTCAAGCAAATGTTCAATCAGAAAGGAGCTTGGCGAGAGTAGGCTCGATTATTTGATGTAGTAGAACATAAATCATGCTACCTTACACCAAAAAAATGGAAAAATTTAAAACAAACTCTGCATTTTGAAATTCTAAACCAGAGCATGATCAATTATCGCAAATCTGGTGCATCGTAATGTCCATGTACAATAAGATTTCCAAATTGGGTGACTGAAGAACAAAACCAAGAAGCTTTAAGCAAGAGTTTAGATGAGCCACTGCTTTGATCAAGTGTGACTGGACATCTGAAAATGATCAGATACATAGAAGATTTAAGCATGGAAAAGAAATACTATAACATGTCAAGAGGGATAGACTTTCCCCGCAGGTTCAACAAAAATCAACCTTCCATCAATAATCTGCACCATACAAGGAATATTAGTGTTTTGATATTGAAGGTAATTTATAAGTCAATTCAAAAGACATAGAAATGAAAGAGAACTTATGTTGTCAAATCCCTTGCTATGTCAAAGATTTTGTTTATTAGAGGGTACAACTACGCAACTAAGGTTGGGAGAGACTTATGGCCAGTAATTTTAGTATTAGGAGAAAACCTATCCTTCAAGACCTTATTTTAATTCATTTTTTGAGTTCCTCCAAATTTGTGGCTTTTAACTCTATGGAGAAATAAACGATATGGGCTATCTTCCCTATCCCTTCGCTTTATCCCTCTCATCTCTCCTATGAAACATGAATACTGACACAGACACCAAACAAGTAGAAACTAAAAAGGTGTTATAACTTATGAGTTGCATATCCAAGAAGGCTTTCTTATGCACGTGTCTCTTCCAACCAAAGTGTGTGCTTGCCAAGGAATTTCTATGTCCCACCTTGATCTTGAAATTTACCTCTATCAAAAAGGCTGCATAACAAAAGTGGAACAATCTACGTTTGTGCAGTGTATGTACAAGCACATGAGGCTCCAAGATTATCAAACAACATTATCCATGCTCAGTATGTGATGAGCATTCGTATGTTTACTCCATAGGAGCTGGAGAACAAATATGATATATACAAGATATTCCCAACAAGAGGATGGATGGGATAAGAATGACACCAACCATGGTTTACCATCACATAGAACATATCAATCCATAACTGTAAAGGGGTTAAACAAATTTTACAAGCCAGGATTTAGATCACCATAATACACAATTTAATATCGGTACTTTAATTTAATGAATGCAAGGTTGAAGAGCTCTATGTCTACACACAAGCACACGAGTAGTCAATAGGAATTTGAATTTTGTATCACTAGTAACTCATGACTTGCATTACATCTATAAAGCTTGAAAAAAAACTCATGATCGAGTTTCTGCAAAACAGCAGAATTCAGCCCAAGTTGAAATACATTATATTTACTCTTTAGAAAGAAGATATAACTACATCCATTTTCCTTCTTGGGCTTTATTCTACCACTGCCAAAGGAAGATAACGTTAGAACCATGGCAACATGGATATAAACACGTGATTGGTGTGACACTCCATAGGGTGTTTGTTTGCATGCTGAGAAGGCTTCAAACGCGAGTTTAACTAGAAGCTCTGAGTTCTAGATTGTAGAGTGACACTCGTTTACATGTATCCAATCGCAGAAGCAAACACTATCTCCATGTGCTAGCTAAACTAGAAACGGATACTTTAAATCAGCTATCAATTAGGCATTTTAACAAACACATTCAGTGCAAAATCAATTTCAAGTTAGATCCAAACAATACTATTACGGAAGCAAATGAAATTACTTGCCAAGGAAACAAACAACATATGTAAGTTGATGTATTCAGTTTTATTGACACACAATAAGAGCAATAGATATAAGCAAAAGACATAATTACCCTTCCATTCATGGCCTTCATAGCCTTTTCAGCTTCAATAGCAGACTCATAGGAGACAAAACCAAACCCTTTGGGCCTTTGAGTTGTTGGGTCCATCACAAGTTTAGCTTCTGTAACTGCTCCAAATGGAGAGAACAGTGACTTCAGCTTCTCATTTGTAGTGAAAAACGATAATCCTGAAAAATGAAAAAGAAGCAGTGTTTAAAGGTAGGGGAATTGAATTGGAGAAATTGAGAAATATGAAAGGAGGGGAAAAACCTCACTGCTGATAAACAGCCTTGTCCCGATTCTTTGAGACATATATGAGTTTGGATTCCGGTTGTGTAGTTCGATCCTGTTTGCACGACGGTTAGGACATAGAAGTGAGAACCTTACTACGCGCTCTTCTTTCGGTTCATAGTAACCGGTTCAGAGCTTCAGGCTGCCCCACCAAAAAATTGGGAATGGAAATGTTTAAAAAAATAATTAATATAAAAAAATAGGGTGCTTCTAATAGAAAGCATCAATCATGTTCACGGTATAAACAATTAAAATTAATCGCAGGATATTGTGTAAAATGTTAAAAGTGATTAAGATTGAATCGATCAATATTAAATCTCAACTATCGATGAATTTTTTTAGTATATCTATTCTGCAATCAATTTTAGTGGTTGACTGATAAGAGACTTAGTTGATCCCCCACCCTACCTAAAAAATAGGTTAAAAAGTTTAAAGTACCCCACTTAAATTTGTGCTTATGATGTTAAATTGTAATGACAATTGTAAAATTGTAATTGCGTCATGAGATTATTTATATTTATATATTTTTTAGTATAAATTTGGTATCCTCTGTGCACAATTACAAATATTAATCGCTAGAGTCAGGTAGGTCCACATTAGACGACAAAACTCTCACTCAAGAGATTTAATACTGCTTCATTCCTAAGACTGGATTCGAATCCAAGACTATTTACATTTATATTTATATTGAAATAGCATTTCAAACAAATATTAATGGGAAAGGACAATGGTGAATGGCGATAAATAAGTTTCGCGATCACCCCCACAAATGATGGGTGTGTTATTTTGTACTGATATATGTCTTCCATGTTTTTTATTCAACCGTAATTTTCGTAAATCCATTTGCTAAGAGTTTGACACGTTAGTTCGTGGGTCATTTTCGCGAAAAATTTCTCGCTATATAAATAGCAGCACTCAATGGGAAAATACAAGAAACAATCGGCCTGCCACAATAAGGGAGAGAGCATCCAAGAGTTCCTTCAAAAGAGATCTAAGAGCATCCACAATGAGAGTTTCTTATCTTTTAAGAGTTGGAATCTAGTAGGTACTCCCTCATTGTGGAGATTGAAAAATGGGTACCTATTGAGATAGAACTCTTAAATAAGATACTCTCCCTCTCTCTCCTTTGATGTATGGACTACACATTAACTTTTCATTAAACTATTGTTAAAATGTAATATGATAAAAAGTTAGTGGGACCAATTTAGTCGATTTTGTTGGGGTTTTGGGTTAGAGAGGTGGAGTTCTTATATAAGTTTTACTCTTAAAAAATTAGAAAAGTGTGGTGTGTACAAATGAGATCCATTTTAAGTAGGGGTGGGAATAGGCTGGGCCGAGCTAGGCTTTGCATGGCCTGGGCCTGGCCTGCATTAAAAGTGTTAGGTCTGACCTGTGGCCTGTCGTAGGCTCATTTTTAGGCCTGGCCTGACCTTATTGAAAGTCTACTAAGGCCTGAAAGCCTGTTTAAAAGCCTATTTCACAATTTTTTTTATTAAAAGCCCACGCCCTTTAACTGATATATGCTTTTGTAAATAGACTAAGGGCCCGTTTGGATAGAGCTTATTTTGAGCTTATGAAAAACAGCTTATGCAAATAAATAAGTTTTTTTGTATTATTCATAACCTTGTCAATGTAGCTTATGGAAAAACAACCTATGGAGAACCAATTTTTGTTAGTGCGAACTTATGGGTCAATATGAAAACTTATTTATCTCCATAAGTTGTTTTCCATAAGCTCGAAAATAAGCTCATCCAAACGGGCCCTAAGAAGTTAATATGGCAGTGAAATTAAGTACTATTTTATATGACATCCAATTTAAATTATATTTTATATTATAACTTTAAATGTGTCAAAAAATTGATGTATGTTGATATGTTTAAATTAATAGAAAATATTTGAAAATGTATGATTTAATACAATATACTAAATCTAATACAATAACAATAATACTAATAAAAGCATTTTTTATATTTACTTAAATAGGCCGGCCTAGTAGGCTTAAAATGCTTTTTCGATGGCATGTGGCCTGACCTTTTTAGCTAAATAGGCTTTTTAAAAAACTTTAGCCTGGTCTATTTTAAAAAAAGTCTGGCCTGGCCTGGACCTGACGTAAATTGGGCCGTAGACCCCTGTCAGACGCCTGACCTATTCCCACCTCTAATTTTAAGTACTCAAATTGAGTTTCTCCAAAGCTCTAACTACTTGGTTTGGAGATACTAAATTTATGTAATGGCTCTCATGACTTTATAGGCTTGACTTCTAGATATACCTCTGAAAAGCGGGTGGGGAATGCCCCAATACAACCTCCTCAAATTGTAGTGATCTTTGTTTTATCTAATGTAGGAGTTTGTTAAAGACAAAAAAAGCTTGGTTTTTCATTATAGGTGGACGATGAGAGTTATAATATTCATGAGAAGAAAGGCTGAAAGGGTTTGCTACTAATCATGCACATGTGTACTATTTTGTCTACCACTTCAGAATCCACCTGAAAGTTAACTTGGTGTAGGGATAAATCTAGAATCTAAAATATTCTTAAACCTTACTTTCTTAACATGAACCAAATATGAATTGGTCATGAACATGAGTGACGAGGTCCTTGTTTGATCAAGAATGTTTTGACTATTTCCTGGATGATCTGGTCAAAGTTAAGTCGTCCTTATCAATGTGATTCATACATCAGAATTAGTGTTTAACTTCACTTTCATACTTCAAAAGGTCAAATAGCATGTCCAAGCCTATTGCACAAGGGGGGATGATATAACAAAATCAATAGCAACGATAATTGTTTCATCATGCTTACATCACCACCTACATTCCATCATTGCCTTGCAAATTTAGCCAACCATGCGAAAAGGGCTTCATTACCTTCGTATATACTCTCTCCGTCTCAATTTAAGTGTCCTGTTTGCTACTTTTCTTTGTCTCAAATTATTTGTCACTTTAGAATCTCAATGCTATATTTATCACTTTTTTCCAACAATATCCTTACTTTTATTTGTATTTCGAACTTTTCTATTCCTCTCTCCTCATAATAACATAGGGGGTACTTTAGTCATTCCATACTTTTTTAAACATAAAAAATAGCATTTCCAATCATTTTCTTAATACCAGCGCATAACCTTAAACGACAGTTAAATTGAGACGGAGGGAGTACTATTGATACCCGACAAAGAGTCCAACTAAGTTGCACCAATGAATTTGCAACGCAATCACAAGAATGAAGAAACTAGCCAAGAGAAACAACATATTTAACTCGGTTGTCAAAAGAAAAACAACATATATAATTTAACTCTCTAAAACAATGTCCAACTACTTTTATTCTACTAATTGACATTATCCAAAAATATATTGATAGTCTTTTCCAATATATTTCATTAAAAACAATTTAGAAATTCTAATTACTTTTTGATTAAAAACAATTTAGAAACAATAGGGTCCCGTCAGTGTCACTGTACCCAAGAAGATTTGGATGAGATAGTAGAAGTCTCTTCTTAATCAATGTCCTAGGTTCGAATCCAAGCTTTAGCATGCAGTAATATTAAATCTCTTGAGGGAGAATTTTGCCACCTATTATGATCATATCCAATTTGAGAAATTAGTCTCGCAGATACTCGGAGCTGAATTGTAAAATGATTCCTTTCTCACATAATATAAGATACTTCTATATGCATACCAACTGGCAATACCAAGGAACAGAACAACGCTAGTCATCCAACGCCACCTGTCCGTAACAGGTATAAAAATAAATTAATTATTCGTCCTTTTATTTATTTATATTTGACAATTTCTGAGCTTATAATACTTGTATAACCTATTGCCTGTAACCAAAAAAAGTATAACCTATTGCCTGTTGGAATTTTGAAACCTTTTTGTTGTTGTTGTTGTTGCCTTTTGTCTTTTGAATCTTGTTGCTGTCGCTGCTCTCAATAATAATAATATTAACAATTTGGTGAGGATGCTAGCATGCGCATTTTAGCCTCCTCCTATCCTACCACCGTCCACCACCATAATCGGGGGAAGCTTCGAACTTCAAGGCTGTAAAAAACTCCAAGTTAATAAAATAATCTGATATATATATTTTTTAATATGTACTTTTATTTATTTATAAAAACAACAAACTCTGTCTCTTTATTCTGGATCTACTATATCTCTCTCTCTAGTCTCTAGCATTCATTTTCTGCTTGGGGAAATTAGTTAACGTGAAATTCATTTCTGTTTTGTTCGTTTTATGCGAATAGGAATTAGGGATAGATATACTGTTTTGTGAGTGTTACAAATTGCAATTGCAAGAGATTCATCGATCAATTGAAAGTTCATGGCTGCTCCACCGGCAAGGGCTCGTGCCGATTACGATTATCTCATAAAGCTTCTCTTGATCGGCGACAGTGGTAAGTGAACCCCTCTCCCCCTTCTTCTTATTTTCTTCTTGTTACCTTAAAATTGTTGAATTTGTGCTTTTTAGGAAAATGTACTTGATTTTTAGAGTTGAATCTTTTCATCATGTAGTTTAATTTGAGTGAGTGTTTCAAGTTTTGACTCTTTTTTTGTTACTACAATGTAATTATACTGTCACAAGGAGTTCGATTGCAAATTCCTTCTGATCCTAGTTGGAAAAATCTAGGGAAAGATTCTTCAAGTTAAACCTTTTTGTCTTCAGTGATACAATGATTTGTTCAATTTAAAGTACATCACCAAATATGATCTCAGGCTATTTGGAAGCTTCAAGAAAATGGTTTTAAGCTTTATTTTTTTGATACATGCTTTGCTCCAACGTGATAAAATAGTTCCTTCCACCCTTTTTTAGTGTTATTTTTTTTGTTAGAGGATGAATACTAATAGAATAGAATATTTATTGTGAACTGAAGAGAAATGATAAACATTGTGACTGTCGAAACTGCAAGCAAACAAGTGGTGCTTTGGCATAAGATTTCCTTAATTTACCATAAATCTTTTCTGTTATTTTTGTTTGCAGGTGTTGGAAAGAGTTGCCTTCTTCTGCGATTCTCTGATGGATCTTTCACAACTAGTTTCATTACAACCATAGGGTGAGTTTTTGTGATTTAGGTGTAGAGTTGTGGAATCTTGTTTACAAGAAGTTTCACTAACATCACAAGGTCTATCTTCCTGTTGCAGTATTGATTTTAAGATTAGAACCATTGAGCTGGATGGAAAACGGATCAAGCTCCAAATTTGGGACACTGCAGGTCAGGAGAGGTTCCGAACAATTACAACTGGTAAGTATCATCTTTTGTTGCTTGTATGTGACGTGTGGAAAGACATTGCTAGACAAATAGCATTTGGTTTGTGGCACTTCCTCATAAAGGATAAAAAGGAGAAGCAACTGAGGCTAAAAAATATAGAAGAAAAATGAAGTTATGTGACCTGTGGAAAGACATTGCTTGACAAATAGCGTTTGGTTTGTGGCACTTCCTCATAAAGGATAAAAAGGAGAAGGAACTGAGGAGAAAAAATATAGAGAAAAAAATGAAGTTAAAAAATTAGAGAAGTAAACAAAATAGTAGAGAAAGTAAGCACTTAGAGAAGTTAGAAATACCATAATTGTTATTCAATGTCAAAACTGATGTGCAACTATGATCAGCAGTCCATGGTTCAAATTCAAAAATAATTCTAAATAATAGGATTAAGACCAAAGTGAAATCCCCAAAAAAAGTTCCCAAGCGTAAGCCTAAAATAAAATAGTCTTCAGTTGCCTCAATTGCCAAACCTTGTAGAATTTATAGAAGAAAAACTTTATGGGAGCCTCCTATCTGTGGACTTTTTTGGTTAACACTTGATCATTTATTGGTGTAAAGATCACTTGTGAGCATTTTTTTTGAATAATGCCAAATCAACTTTCACTAGTGATATCTGCTACATTACTGTGTTGTTGTTTGTTACGTTGTGACTTGTGAGTTTAAACTCATATCCAGTTGACCGGGTACTATTTCATTGGTTACCCTTGTTTGCTTATGCGTCCATTTCAAAGTTAAAACTATTAGCATATGATTTGTTGCACGTTTGGAACCCTGCAACCACGATTCCAAACACATGCTCTAAAGTTCTTTCATTCTTAATTTATTGGTTTTAATTTTTTTTTCTTCAGTGAGAGTATTTATCAAATAGCTTATTTTGAGTAAACCCTTTCTATTTCAGCTTACTATCGTGGTGCTATGGGCATATTGCTAGTCTACGATGTTACAGACGAATCTTCATTTAACAGTAAAGTTTCCATCTTGTGCTTTGGTTTGAAAGTTGAATATATTTGTTTTTGTTTCTCCAAACGGTTCCTCATCTGGAATAATCACCAAGGTTATGCTAATTTCAGATATTAGGAATTGGATTCGTAACATTGAGCAGCATGCTTCAGACAATGTTAACAAAATACTGGTGGGGAACAAAGCTGACATGGATGAAAGCAAAAGGGTATGTAAACATCTAGGACCTTTCTTGTCATGAGTGGGTTTACAAAAACAAATATTTAGGAACCCGAAGACACTTGTTTTTGCATAGGCAGTAGATCTAAGCCAACAATGTTATAAAACTTGATTATCATGTTTTATATTCAGATAGGTTGGTTATAGGATCACATATGTTTGAATTTGCAACAACAAAAAATAAAAGAAATGGAGAATGATGCATACCTTTTGAAGACATGGTTCTACTTGATTATACTTCTAAAATAGTTTTCTGTTTTTAAAAAGCTAATTAAGCACACCTTTGCACGTCTTGCCTTGTGCTTCCCAATCCATTTTAATGGAAGCTAGTTTTTCCTCCTCCAACTGAATGTTTGTTCGCCAATCCTAAATCTTAAACATAAATGCTCCATGATGTGAGAAAACCATGTTAAATAATTAGTGACTGAAAACTTCTGTTTGGGGTAGAGAGGGAATGGGTTATGAGGATTAAGTTCTGATTTTATGCCATCAATTGAATTAGTAACACATCTGAGATCCTCTTTTTCTCATATGTATGTCAAATTTGAAACGTTTATAATTATTTATAAAATTTTGTCTTTCTCTCTAGGCTGTGCCTACCTCCAAGGGCCAAGCACTGGCCGATGAGTACGGAATCCAATTCTTTGAAACAGTAAGTGATGTATTCATGAGAATGTAGAAACTTCCTGAAGTTTTTTGTAATTATTGCAAACTGAAGTCTTTTCCGTGACAGAGTGCAAAGACAAATCTAAATGTAGAGGAAGTTTTCTTCTCGATTGCACGAGATATAAAACAAAGGCTTGCTGACACTGACTCTAATAAGGCAGAGGTATTTAAACTCCATCTTTCTTGAATTCACGGATAAGTTTATTGTGTTACCTAATAGATTTGTGTTCGTCAAATTGAATGTCTCTTTTTTCATTGCAGCCAACCGGAATTAGAATCAACCAACAAGATCAGGGAACTTCAGCGCAGGCTGCACAAAAGTCGGCTTGCTGTGGTTGAGGAGTTAACATTGTTGTCCAAGAACAAGAAGGAAAGAGGAAACTACTTGTGTGTTTAAACTATGACTTCTATTTTGTGTTTCACGTGGTCATTCTTTCATACTTTCTTACTTTTCAAGAAGTTATATATTAATCCAAATGTAGATGTGATCGAGTCATTGTCCTGTCCCCTATGTTGTTTGGCTGGGATATAATCCATTGATCGTTGATTTTTTTTTTAAGGGTTAATTGCACTGGCATTAATTAAAAACTTGTTGAAATTATATTGACTTCATTCAAGTTTACTAAATGGATTCAATTGGTATACACAGTGTAAGAGATATGTATACTATTATTACTCAACCATAAATTGATGTGACAAAACCCTAGAACTACTATCACTAGCCTGTCTTCAGTTGAAATTGGGGCTGCAGAAAATAGCCGATTTAAATCAGAGAACTTTACTTTGTATCTTAAATTTCTAATGGGGCAGGTCTTGCATCAAATGAATATGTACTCATCAACTTACACTTGAATAAATGAATGCTATCCAGATTTGAAATGTGCAAGACTTTCATTGGCTTTAAATGAAAAGTTGTATTGATGGGAAAGCAGATAAATTTTAAATTATGAAATGTGTATGAGGTTTCTAACAAAAAGCGCCACTCAAGTAACCACAATGACTATAACTATAAAGTGAGTTTACATACAAACATACATACTTCTCACTCCTACGAGACCTATACAAGTTTTGTAAAATATATACTACTAAAAATATTCGCATCTAAGCAAATAAATAATATATATCTCTCGGAGTAAAAAAAAGTTTGCCATTAGATGAAACAATTCAGAAGAGAACATGCGTTGTGAGGTTGAGCTTAAGATCATTCTCATACGGAGTCAAGTTCAAGTCCAAGCACAAATTAAACCTTTCAGCATCTCTAGATTTCTTCAAGATAGGCAAGTTATGATCTATAATAGAAGCTCTATGCTTTCTCATGTGTCCCCCAAGTGCTTGTCCTATACCAAATTCAAGTCCACAAATCGGACATAGATGCATCCTTGGTTTCATGGGTTGGTTCGAAAGATCTGTTACCATGAGCTTTGTCGACCTCTTGTGACTGGCTCTGTGGCCACCTAAGGCTTGAAAAGAAGAGAACTCTCTGTTGCATGTTTTGCACCTAAAACTACCACTGTCTTTCAATGGATTGGTTTCACTAATTTCACCAACTTTGGTAATTAGCATCAAACAATTAGCCATGTTGTCTAACTCGTTACCCTCAGCTTCTCTGCCTCTCTTCATATGGCTGGCTATGACTATAGGTAGTTTTAATGGTTTGTTTGATAATAAAGCGACACGAAAATGATTGAGTTTTTAAGAACTTATATATAAATCCTCTAGCTAATATCAAAATAATGAGAATGAATATTTGAAGGCATTGCACACTGATATATATAGATTGATAGATAAGTTTTTAGCATGTGGCGCGTATATAGATGAGTATGAGTAGGGAGTAGGGAGTAGGGACTATGAGTTACGTGGATAGAGTAGCAAAAATATCCTTAAGTTACGCGGTAGCTATAAGCAAAAGCAACTCTATGTGTTACCGCGTTTATTAAACATAGGATTGTTTGAGAGCGACCCGTCTACGTTTAAACTTTAAAGAAAGAAGAAAGAAGCAAGAAGCCATCATCATGAAATTTCCAGTAAAGTATGTATGCAATGCAAGTCCGCGTAATATAGAGCTTGTGAAGTGTAAACCGTGACGTGTGGTGTGTGTGTGTGTGTGTGTGAAAGGAAGGACTGAAGGAGGACTAAAAGGCAGGGAGACTACCTAATTATATGGCTGTAGAAAATTACAAAAGCAAATGTGTCCAACGGACATTATGCCCCTCAAATCATTTCACATTAATTAATCATTGTGTTACGCTTAGTGAAGTAGAATCGAACTTTATTGGTTGTTACTAAATTTTTTTCAGATGGGATGGTGAAACAGTTTAAGCGATTTTGGCCACCTACCTACCCATGCACATTCTAGTCCATCAATGTAAACTAACTTTTGTAGTGGTCTTGTTGAATATAAAAACAAACTTTTAAAGGGGTCTTTTTTTAATAAAACTTAAGGTAGAGTTTTATCCAATATATTTGTTTTTTTTTTTGCTTTCTTATAATTAATGACGTTTCTAAAAAAAGATGACAATATTATTGGGTTAAATTACACTTTCGTCTCTCAATTTTTCTGGTTTAGTGAAAATGATCCATTGAATTTTTCTAGCCTATTAGATCTTGTTTGGCAAAAAATAGCGGATAAGATAGCTTATGTCGGATGAGCTAACAGTGAATAACAGATAGTCGATTGAATTTAAAGTATATGGCAAAATTAGCTGTTGAAGTAGCTTATAAATCTAAAATGACATAAATGAACATTTATAACTAATGCTTAAAAATGAGAGAGAAGATTCATTTAATGGATAATACATGAAAAATTTAATTAAAATAAAAAGGATAAAAATAAGATAATAATGAAACGCTATAAGTTATAACTTCAAACACTACTTCAAGTGGTGTTTCAAAAAAATGCTATAAGCTAGTCATGTCAACCACCTACAATGAATTTATCCGCTATAAAGCTAGCAGACTGACCTTGCCAAACAGAGCCCTAATCTTCCTAAAATTCAAATAGTGCGAATTTGGTATCCATGTAAGTTGATATGCAATGTGGTATCCGCTATAAGCTAACAGACTGACCTTGCCAAACGGAGCCCTAGTCTTCCTAAAATTCAAATTGTGCGATTTTGGTATCCATGTAAGTTGATATAAGCTAATTATGGATATACACTTAGCCTATTTGGCAATTTCAACTTATCTTAACGAGTTCAATTTTTTGGTTGAGATAAGTTAAAATTGCCAAATAGGCTAAGTGTATATCCATAGAGCAATGCTATTTTTTGGTCTAATGGTCGGACTGACAAGAGTGCTAGGACCTAACACACACAAATGAGAAAACTAAGGTTCGAACCCGGTAGAGAATAACATTGCTCCCCATAGAGCAATGCCTACAATTTAGCTTCCGACATATTTTATACATTTCTTACAAAAACTATTCTTACTAAATAGGGTTCCACAACTAGCAATACACACCAAGTGTATTGTTTTATTTTTATTATTATTTTTCTTTTCTTACCATCTAACCTTTCTCATATCCAAATGACTTGGCACTCAAGTCTCACGGGCCTTTCAGCATCTGAAACCCAGTGGGCCATCACGAGAAAACACATGCTTTTCTGTGTAGCATTGGCAAAGCGGAGTGACCGAGTGAGATGCAACAACACCAAAATGTCGTCGGAATCCTTACGAAGAGCGACGAAGACGCAAATCACTAATGTTGAAAAGGATAATCGCGATCACAGTCCTCCGAGCAGTTCAAGAGAAAATCAATTACAGATTGTGAGCGTGTCACCCTTCAAACTTCCCGATGATTGGTTGATTGAGGAACGACCCCGTCGTGGCCCTAACCCCGATCATCGCGTTGACAGGGTAATTTAATTCACCTTCTCTTTTCTATTCCTTTAATTATTCATACATGCATTTCTTCACTGTATCATAATCATGCATGCACGGTAGGTTAGATTGTGTATCATTAAAATGTATGGATCGGGTGTTGAATTGACACGTAAAGATAAAATTGAGTGAATATAAGGAAATTTTTTTAGTATGGAAGGGTCTTCATATGAGATGTATGAACGAATGTAATTGGCTAGATGTAAGTGAATGATGATGTGATGTTACTTTTAAATCAACTTTCACATGGACCCTACACATATGTTGTTATGCATTTATTGAATAAAATTTTAATAAATTGTTATAGGAAAATAAAAATTGAAGTGACCTTGCAATGATTCTGATTCTTTCTGGTATATGTTAAAATCAGGTTCTATGCCTTAATTTTTTCAGAAGTTTCCTCATTTAATTTCTCCATAAGCATTAAAGGGCTCTTTCACATGTTAGGAGTCAAGTACTTATCTCAATTGAGAAGCTCATATCAATTAGAAGTTAATTCAAAGTAAGCCTAAATAGCATTGCCTATAATATAACTCTCTTGGGTAGGCAACAGTACTCTTAATACAACCATGTAATAAGTAGTACGCAAAAGCTAGGATTGCAAGTTTTTATCTCTTGACTTATATTATGCTTCATTTCTACAGTTAGCACATTTAGGTTTGGATTCTCTGTTATTATTTTCAGTTCATCGTCAGTTTGTTCTTATCTCATCTATGGAATTTGAAACTTCACTGTGGTCATTTCTAAAACCATTTGGATATTCTTCTCCTTCTGCAAGGATTTGACTTTTTTAAAATCTTATTTTTTCAGTACTACTACGAGCCAGAAACTAGAAGGAAGTTTCGTTCTTTGATAGCTGTTCAGAGATACCTACAAGAGGAAGCAAGAGACTATGGGAGAATTGTATCAGAAAATAAAGACAATGTGAGTCCTAATTTCATGTTTGTATCAGTTTCTAGTATGCCTCTTTTTTCAGGGGCAGAAGGGATACTGTGGAATCTAATTTATCATGATATTTGAAGATAATGAAATCTGTCTAAATACTAAAACAGAACATTTTAATGTTTGGACATAATTATTGCAACACGAAGGCAATATCTTCACTATCGTGCCGATACTGCTCCAGATGCAGGTCGTGCTCACACCAGGGTTAATACCTCATGTGTTAGGCTACCTAATGAAAGGATTGTTAAGGAGAAACCCTGTAATAATAAAAACTTTGCTGGAGTTATAAACATCATATTTGTATTTACCAAACATTTTGTTATCTGGGGTATGCTCTGGTCTATAACTATTTTGTAAAAGAATGTATTATTTCAGTTTATAAGACTGTAGGAAGCATACAAGTTTTTCTTAACTGTTTGGCTGTTACCTGATAATAAGGAAAACATATATTCTTTGGCTGCATGATCAGGTTATAGTGTAGTTTTTTGCTTTAATGTACAGAATGCCTTAGTTTCTAATTACCCTTGCATACTAAGAGCCTGTTTGAAATCACTTTTCTAAAACAGTTTTTAGTTTTTCAAAATTTTGAATGAACAATTTTGTTCTTTGTTAAATTTTAAAAATTAGAAAACAGTTTTTAAAACTTAATTCAAACAAGCTCTAAGCTTCCTTCTTTTTTATTCTCTTCTGGACAAAGTTTTTTCTTTTTATTCTGTGTAATTTCCTTTGGCAATTTTAAATCAAAATTTACTGCTCTTGATATGAAGCTACAATAAACGTGCACACACACATGCAACACACAGGTTTGTATGTGTGTACAAAAGTTATGATCTGCCACCCGTTCCACACTTCACTCCCTTACCCAATTGCTCACCTCCAATGTACCAAAATGCACAGATGGGAATGTAAGGATGTAAACGGAGGTGGACGCGTGACTTGAAGTTCTTTTAATGACTTCATTTGTACGATATTTACTGCAGAATTACATTGAGTCTGGGACTGGACAACAGTCACGTCCTTTGAGAGCTTATGAGGGACGTTTAACGGGAGAAAATGCTTGTACGGCTACACCCAAGGTGCCTAAACCAAGCGAACAAATTACTTCCAATTTGACAATTAGTAATGTGGAGATATCAACATATTTCCTCATTGATTGTCACTATCTAATTTGTGCTGCCTTTTCAGTTAGTGTTGAAATTTGGCACTGGAAAGCAAAGTGCTCACGGTTTGAGAAGTTTCAAAAACCCTGTCAAAAAATGTTTTTCAGTTGGTGAAGATAAAACTACTTCGAAGGCTTCTAAATCTAAGGTGAGTTTCAAAACTATAGACTTCACAAGAACTGACCGTAAATACAGTGTAACTAATTGAAATTCTTTTCAAGCATTCCGAAAAAGCTGATTCTCAGAAGAAAGTCAATTTCGAGGAAGAAGAAACTGTCCATAACTTAACCAGACCACCAGCAAAAGTAAGGTGGGTTTTGTCTGGTTCTGGGGGCTACTGGAGACCTTTCCTGGACGATTCTATTGTACCAGAATCTGAAAAGCTAAAGTGGTCCGAAGCATTTGTACAATCCATCCATGAAGGATATGGATAGTGGACTCAATAGCTGAGGTAAGCTTGAGCAAAGTTAAGACTTCTTTCATGTAATTCCATGTCTTCAGAAGCACTTATTTCACTTGTTTATTTGATTCAACTTTGCAGTACTCACTAAAGAGATGACAGGACATATTGGTGGCCACACACTGATACCATGTAAGCTATGGCAATGGGATTATCTATGTTACTAATCTGTGTAGTCCATTTACAGAGGTGAAGGACATATTGGTGGCCGCACTGATACCATGTAGGCTTAGATTGTAGATGGGAATGGGATTATCTATGTTACTAATCTTTAGTCCTTACGCAGACCGTTCTATTATATTGATTATAATGATGCCTTTTGTGTCACACTCGTGAAGGATTGAAGTTTAAAAACGCCAGCATCGTAAATGTCAATCTTAAGCCTAGTGGTAATTTAGCTATAAGCCTGTTGGAAGTAACAACATTTGTACAAAAAAAAACTAAGTGAACCGTGTCTTCTACTGTGTACTTGGTATCAATATGATTATAAGTACGCAAGTAGTCAGGTAAAGTTATTTACAGAAACAAAGTGCATGTTTGTTTGTCTTGTTTTCGGGTGATTGTGTTTGTATATTACGTTCAACATGCTTTGAGGCTTGTTGGAGATGCGGAGATACAACACCTTGTTGTGGTATTGAATTTGACCAAATAATGCACATGAAGGGTCCGTTTGATTTGCAAACAGGTAAGTATTGAATTGGAGAGTGCTTGACAGGACAAGACATTATTGAACAATTTTTTCTCCCGTACATTGACAGTACAAGAGATTTAAGATTGGATTTATTTATGTAAAAGTGAATTGTAGAATAAATTTGAGAGTAAAAATTATGTTCTAAGGTAAAAGTTCTAAGTTTCAGCTTAAAGTTAGAATTAATTTTAGAGACAAAATCAATTCTCTTGAAGAATACCTAAAAAATCAAAATCAAGTTTATGTCCCAAAAGTCATTTTAGCTATCCAAATGTGAAACCAAATATTGACTAAGACAAATAGCACTTGAGTTGGCACCATTTGGTTGATGTAAAGAAGTGAGAGATTTGAGCCAACGTATTTTTATTGATATGTATTTCAGTATGGATTTGGATCCTCTCAATGAGTATGGAGATCCTGACATGGCAATGGCATGTTTATGTAGATTAAAATGCTTTATAATGAATTATTGGCGTAAATTAGTCATTGTGTATCAATAAACACTACAACAAAAGCATGCCTAGATTGATTTTTAAAATATTTTATCATAAATTTTTCTACACAAGCACCAAAAATAGTCTGAGACAGCAAATGGACGAGGATTAAATTGATATAGAGAGGAAACAAAAAACAATAGAGTCTGAGACAGCAAAATGAACGCAAGCAGGGCCGACCCTGGGCCTTGACCGGGGGTGCGACTGCGCTAGGTCCCAAATTTGTAGGGGTCTAAAAAAATTTATGCTCAACCTAAATTATACTAGTGTTATAAAAATAATTAAAAGTAAAAATGGTCAAAAAAAACCTATACAATGACTCTTTCTCTTCCTAAATTGAATATAAAAGATACATATGTTCCTTTCCAAATTCCATTCAATTGTAATTAATTTCTCTTAATACATTTCTTGATTTCTCTCTAACTGTTTAGGACGGGTACAACAGATACATGCGCTCGAATACTTGCCTTGCACTTGCAGATTATCCCATAAAATGTCAGGAACGAGGGTAACCCAACCATTCACGATTTCAAAGCAATTTTGCTGAATGAGTCATTGAATGAGAGGTGCAAGATGACTCTAGCTCTGTTTGGCAATGCCAATCTCCTAGTTTATAGCAAATAAGCTCATTGTATGTATTTAACATGGTTAGCTTATAGCATTTTTTCACTAGCATATAACATTTTTAGAAACGCTACTTGAAGCGGCATCTAGACTTATAGCGTTTCATTTTTTCTCCCATTTTACCCTTACTATTTTAATTAATTTCCTTTTTTTTGTTGGCATAAAAAAGATATCCTTTGCGCACAACTGCAGCGACTAATATCTCGAGTCTGGTAGGACCAGGGCGGCAAAACTCTCCCTCAAGAGATTTAACACTGTTGCATGCACAAGGCTGGATTAGAACCCACTAAATGAATTTCTTTTCTCATTTTTAAGTATTAATTATAAATGTTCATTTATCTCATTTTATATCTATAAGCTAGTTCAACAACTAATTTTACCAAAAACTTTAAATTCAATCCATTATCAACTAAATTATTGATTCATCCGCTATAAGCTAACTTATCCACTATCTTTTAGCTTATTCGGTTATTTTTACCAAACATAACCTACAACTATAAGGTTTAGTAATGGAGAACAATATGACTATGTCCATGTCAGCAAACAAACTAACACATCACTTTTTTTTTGTTGACTTCAAAAACTTAAACAGCAATTTTGCCAAGTGACTTGACCCTCAAGTCTCACGGGCCTCTTTCAGTGTCTTCTTAATTCAGTGGGCCCTTAGTTGATTTGCTAAGTTACCAACACCCAAAAATGTCCTTACTGAAAGCGACGAAGTCGGTGACTGATGTTGAAAAGGGAAATCGCAATGACAGTTATCGGAGCAATGCAAGAGAAAAAGAATTGCAGATTGTGAGCGCCTCAGCCTTCAAGCTTCCCGATGGTTGGTTGGTTGAAGAACGACCCCGTCTCTCCAACCCCTCCCACGTTGACAGGGTAACTAACTCATCATCTTCTTCTATCTTCCGTTAATAACTCACACCTGCATCTCTTTACTCTATAATTTCAATCACACACATATATCTATATATATATATATATATATTGTGTTTTTGTTGAGTGCATGCAACTTGCAAGTCTGCAATGTCAAATTTCGTGCTTGGACACTTTCTTTTATTTTATTTTTAATTCAACGCCTAGGGATTGATTGTAATTGTAATACTAAATTGAGTGAATGGCTCATGTTGTACATATGCTTTGCTTGTGCATTTTTTCAAAATCAGCAATTTGGCCTCCCCCACTACTTTATGTAAGTTAAAATGACTGTTTTAAGGAATTGAATTAGGGTTTAATTGTTATACACATATGTGTGACTTTAGAAGTAGTTATGATGAGGGAGAGCTTTGCTGCCCATTGTGGTCCTACCCGACTTGAGGGATTAGTCTCTGCAGTTGCGCGCAGAGGATACCGATTTATAACAAAAAAAAAAAGTAGTTATGATGAAAGTCAAACGATTTTAAGGATTCAATGATTGTGTAAAAATTGTTACACCGAGATGGTGTATATAAATTAAATGCATAAAAGTAAAGATTTTTTTTACATTGTCACTCAATATAACCATTGGATCACTAAAAATGTTTGACTTTCATCCTAACTACTTCTAAAGTCGCACATGATTTGTTGATAGTATAAAACATTATACGCTAACAGTGTATAAAAATTAAACTCTTATTTTTAGTATGTACGGTAGGTTGTGTCAGGTTGTGTCTAACTAAAGTTATGGATTTGGTCTAGACCAAAAAAAATGTATGGATCTGGTGTTGCAGTGGTACACTGAATATTGGTGCCTGGCACACGATGAGTATAGGCACATCTATTCAATGGTGAGTGAGATGCTTGAAAGAGGAATCATGAGATTTCCCCTCTATATAATTAATTGTCTTATATTTCCATTTAGTGCAATTAAGTAATAAGGAATGTTTTTTACTTTGGAAGGTTTTTCATATGAGATCTATGAACGAATCTGATTGGGTAAATGTAAGTGAAGGGATGTGCAGTTACTTTTAAATCAAGTTTCACATGGACCCTACACATATTGAGGGGACATCCGATAAAATTGGAACGATACAGAGAAGATTAGCATGGCCCCTGCGCAAGGATGACACGCACAAATCGAGAAATATTATGCATTTATTGAATAAACATTTCAATAGGGTGTTATAGGAAAATAAAAATTGAAGCAACCTTGCAATGATTCTGAATCTTTCTGGTACAAATTAAAATCAGTTTCTATGCTTTATTTTTTTTCAGTAGTTTCCTCATCTAGCTTCTCCATAAGCATTCATAAATTTTAAAAAGGTTTTTTCATAAGTTAGGAACCAAATACTTATATAAGTTTGAAATTCATCCAAAATAAGACTAACTAGCATTGCTTATTATATAATTCTCTTGGGTAGGCAACATTACACTTGATTCAACCATGTAATAAGTAGCACACAAAAGCTGTGGAAGCAAGTTTTCATCTCTTGATTTCTGTTATGCTTCATTTCTACAGTTAGCACATTTAGGTTTGGATTTTCTGTTATTATTATTCATCATCATTTTGTTCTTACCTTATGTGGAATTTGAAACTTTACTGTGGTCATTTCTAAAACCATTTGGATATTCTTCTCCTTCTGCAAGGATTTGACTTTCTTAAAACCTTATTTTTTCAGTACTACTACGAGCCAAAAACTAGAAGGATGTTTCGTTCTTTGCTAGCTGTTCAGAGACATCTACAAGAGGAAGCAGCTGTTCAGAGGTATCTACAAGAGGAAGCAAGGGGATATCATACTACTGAGAGAATTATATCAAAAAATAAAGACACTGTGAGTCATAATTTCATGTTTGTATCGGTTTCTAGTATGCCTCTTTATTCAGTAGAAGAAGAAATACATTGAAATTATTCTGGTATATTTGAAGATAACAAAACCTGTCTAAACATTTTATTCTTTGGATAATACCTCATGCATAGGCTACCTAATGAAATGATTGTTAAGGAGAAACCCTTTAATAATAAAAACTATGCAGGAGTTGCAAACATCATATTTCTATTATACCAAACATTTTGTAATCATACAAGTTTGTTCTGATTTATAAGTATTTTGTAAGTTAATAAGATTGTCGGAAGCATACAAGTTTTTCTTAATTGTTGGGCTGTTTACTGACAATAAGGCAAATATATATTCTTTGGGTGCATGATCAGGTTGGTGTAGTACTATAGTTTTTGCTTTAATGTATATAATGGAAATGGAAATTACATTAATTCTTCATATGAAATAATGGAAATCACATTCATTCTTGACTCATAGTCTGATTAGAAATGAGAGACGGGAATCCTGTTTATTTATCCTAAGAAGCGACTTCTCTACATACCATGGTCTCGGAGCCTGGTTATGAACAGGAACCTCTGTTTCCTATCTTACCGGGTTGATGTAGGTGCATGAGTGCTGGATTGGCTGGTTGCGAATAGTGATGCACTGGATCTTTTTAAGAATGAAAGCTCCCACATCTGAACGCCTGAATTTTATATTCTCTGCATTTTTTGTTAGGGTTTGGGAGATGTATTAAAAAGAAGTTCTTAGAGGACAGACATACAAATGGACGAGCATTCAATCATAAATCTGCTATTGTATTTTCAATTTACTTTTCTTATATTTAATTAGCTTAAAGTTTGGCATGCAATAATGGCTAAACTATCCTCTCGCTAGTTTTTTGAAAAATGCCTTACTTTCTAATTACTGTTGCATACCAAGTTTCCTTATTTTTTATTCTCTTCTTGACAGTTTTTCTTTTAATTCTGTGTAATTTCCTTTGACAATTTTGAATGCAAATTTACTGCTCTTGAATCCTGATATGAAGCTGCAACACACAGAAGCGCGCATATGATCACATGTGCATGTGTATATAAAAGTTATGGTCTGCCACCCATTCCACAGTTGGAATGGGAGTGTAAAACTGTAAACGGAGGTGGACTCGACTTGAAGTTCTTTTAATGACCTTATCTGTGGTATATTTACTGCAGAATTACACCGAGTTTGGGACTGGACAACGGTTTCATTCTGTAAGAGCTTATGAGAGACGTTTAACTGGAGAAAATGCATCTACATCTACACCCAAGGTGCCTAAATCAAGCAAACAAATTACTTACAATTTGACAATTAATATTGTGGAGATATCAACATCTTTCTGCATTGATTGTCACTATCTAATTTGTGCTGCCTTTCAGTTAGTGTTGAAATTTGTAACCGGAAAGCAAAGTGCTCACGGTGGTGTCCCCAAAAAAGCTGATTCTCAAAAGAAAGTCAATTTTGGGGATGAAGAAACCGTCCATAACCTAACCAGACCACCAGCAAAAGTAAGGTGGGTTTTGTCTGGTCCTGGGGGCCATTGGAGACCTTTCCTGGACAATTCTATGGTACCAGAATCTGAAAAGTTGAAGTGGTCCGAAGCATTTGTACAAACCATCCATGAAGGATATGGACAGTAGACTCAATAGCTGAGGTAAGCTTGAGCAAAGTTAAATCTGCTTTCATGTAGTTCCATGCCTTAAGATGCTCTTATTTCACTTGTTGATTTGATTCAACTTTGCAGTACTCACAAAAGAGATGACAGGACATATTGGTGGCCGTGCACTGATACCATGTAAGCTTAGTTTGTAGATGGGAATGGGATTATTCGCGCCACTAATCTTACGTTACTAATCTATAGTCCATACGCAGACACCGTTCTATTTTGATTATAATGATGTATTTTGCGTCACACTTTTGAAAGATTGAAGTTTAGAGATGTCATCATCGTAAATTTCCATCTTAAGACTGGGACTAGTGGTAATTTAGCTATAAGCCTGTTGGAAGTAACAACTTTTGTACAAAGAACTAACTGAACTGTGTGTTCTAATATCTTGTTATCAATATGATAAGTACGGAAGTAGTCATGCTTATTAACCGAAACAAAATGCATTTTTGTTTGTCTAGTTTTCTGGTGATTTTGAGTGTTTGTATATCATGTCCAACATGCTTTGCGGCTTGTTTTAGATGCGGCGATACAGCTGCTTCTTGTGGTATATTGCACTTTTGCAAATACAGAGTGTCAAGTGCCTGAAAGGCTGAAAAGAATGAAACTCTTATTGATTGGTACAAAATGGGTCATCAGAATTACAGAGCAACAAAGAGAACTAAAGGATACATCACTTGCGTAAACAGTAGAATTTACGTTGGGTGCTGCTTTTGTATGTTTATCTTCAGGTCACCTTGCAATTCAACTTTTTGAAAATTTTGTTCATAAACTTTCCTATTTTTTAAGAGACCAGAATGAGTAATACGCGTATAGGATTGGAAGGCTTAGCATTTGTTCGGATGAGCGGTGCCTTTCCCACAAGCACTCGAAATCACAGCCACGTTTCGATGGTGATGTAGGTTGTTGTTAGAGCTTCTACATTTCCATGGCAAAACGAGGTTGGGGCGTGCATTTGAAGCTGGAATCGCAAATTAAAACATATGCTTAGCAAATGTTTGGAACTGTGTTAAAGATATGTTGGGACGCACATATGTGCATGAGCTACATAGCTTGATTCTATGGGGGAGAAAATTAATTTTAAATGAATTTTGTAAAATTAATTTTAGTAAAAGTGAGTTGAATATAAATGATTTATGTTTGGAACTTTGGATGTACTTGGATAAATGTGAGTTGAACAATAATTTGAGAGTAACAATCACGTTTGGAGGTAAAAACTCTAAGTTCCTGGCCTCCAACTTCAAGTTAAAGTTGATTTTGGAGGCAAAATTAATTCTACTTGAGAGCACTCAAATAAATTAAAATCAATTTTATGTTTCTTGAGTCATTTTAGCTATTCCAAAAATTAAACCAAACAACATGCACCTAGGACATGTGACATTTGAGTTGGTATTGTTTGGCTAGTGTGGTAGTGAGACACGATTTACAGATAAAAATACACTCTAATGGGTTTGAGGCAATATTTTCAAAATCGGTGCAAATATCGAACCAGTTTTTTTTTGGTGGTGTTACAAAGTAACAAGAGACAAAAGGAAAAAAAATGAGGAGAGAAAACGACCTTTAAGTTCCTAGCTTGTCTAGCAGGATAAGCGAATCCAACCCAGGAGGGGGGGTGTTCCAGACGGTAGAGCAAGTAGAGTGAACGCCTTCTTTAGCCAGAAAGTCAGCACACTTGTTTATCTCTCTCACAATATGAGACCAACAGTTAACCTCACATTTCACCATGAGGTCAGTAATCTGTAGTAATGTGTGGGCATATGCATGAAGAAGGTTAGTGTCCTTTGTCGAGACAAGAGAGACAGCCTCCAAACAATCACTTTCACAAGAAAAACGATGAAAATCCCGCTTCAAACATAACTCCAAACACAGCTCCATAGCCCGTAACTCTGCAAGGAGGGCATCACCACCAATCTCAAAGTGAGAGAAACCAAATATCCAATCCCCATCTGAGTTGCGAACAATACCACCAACACCACAGGTAGAAATATTCTCAAAAAAACTGCCATCCACATTAAGTTTGACATTCCCGGCCAGTTGGCGGAGGGGTCCAATGAGCGATAAGTCGATAGGAAGAGAGATCAACTCCTTTGCTCGAACAGTGAGTAATACAATCATCATGGGCAACATGCACTTTTCGCAAAGCTTCATGAACCTGCTAGGGGGGCTCCTCAAAAATCATATTATTCCTCCAACACCAGGCAATCCCCAGACCTGCCAAAAAGAGAGTAGGAGATGGGCCTTGGGCAAAATGTTGGATCCAATCAATTGATCGAATCGGTAAGTTCAATTTTTAAAATTGATAACTCGTTTGAACTCATGTTATAAGGGTTATAAACTCACATATTTACGAGTAGAATAGTTTTTTTAGTATGTAAAGTTAAATGCATCTTTATTGGAAATAATTTATTATTATATATCAATGTATTTAATACAATAGTAAAATAATATTTAAAGTACTAAAATAATAAATTCAACTTAAGATAGTTTAAATTTTATTTTTTATCTAACAAGAAAATATAGAAGAAATATAATATTATTTATAATAATAAATCAAAATTTATATTATATATTAATATATAAACATTTAAATATTTTATATTATAATATGCATATTCTCAAAATAAAAGAGATAAAGTAAACCATTTCAATCTTCAATAATGTTAAACCATTAATAAGATAAAAAGAATGTGACTTTTATCTATAAAAACATAGAAAATAATTATTTGTCACATTGATTATTTGTGCAAAATCTCATAAAATTTAAATAACAATAAGATTTAATCAAATTGTTCTTATTTGCATTATTTCAAAAATGCATCTGACATTAATCTTAACGTATCTCGGTGATATTTCAAGCAAATTCATTTAATGAAATTTTTTATAATATCATCTATGTAATATAGTAACTTTAAATCCAACCATGAAATTTAACATAACTTGCTTCAGATTTATTCAGGTGTAATTGGTTTCTCCCTTTATACATTATGTATCTTTGTATATAAATAAATTTACAAAAGGTTAAAAAAGTGTGTAGTAAAATATTTATGATGGTATAAACTTTATCATAAAATAGTATTACATTTTCTCTTATATTTTTTATTATTATATATAGATAAATTTTAAATTGTATCCTTGACTTAATTTATTGTTGTGATATTTTATATGTTGTTTCAGTCAAAAAAGATTATACATTGTTTATTAAAATGTTAACAAAATTATTAAATATAATATTCACAACAATATTATTTATTAATATATGAATAAATTAATATTTGATATATTATAGTTTACACTGAAATATTCACAATAATCTGCAAGTAACAGAGTAATAAGCAATCATCAAAATCCTTTATCCCAGTGACAAATTTATATCCAGTGTTGATGTGAGTTTACTACTCACTTTATCCTTAACCAATTTGGTAAAATGTTAACATTAATCATCCAAATCATTTACAGTCTAGGATAGGAGGAGCAACTATACCATAATAAGACATGTTTCCTTAGAAACATTCAAGATTGTACTTAATCTTTCTGAGCTATAAAAAGATCATGAAGGCGACCTTCCAGTTCCAGTCAAGTAATGAAACAAACTTTCTCTAAGTGCAACTCCCTTCTCATCTACAGCTTCACAAATCAGTTGATTGTAACCTGAATCATGATCATGAGACAATGATAGTTCATCCTGCACTTCATCTTGCATGTCAATAACAATGTTATGAAGTACACAGCAAACAAGAATAATCCTTGGCAAACGATGTTTATCCGGCCTCCACATATTTCCATGAATGATTCTCCACATTTCCTTCAGTCTTGCTAGTGCTCTTTGCGCCACCATCCTTGTCGCGAAATGATGTCGGTTAAACTCCACTTTTGATTCTGATAGTTCTTTTCCTTCATAAGGTACAACAAGGTAAGGTAGTAAAGGATAACCTGAATCACCTATTATATATTCCCTAATTTCTGATCCTTCTGGTAGATGTAATTTCTTTCCATTTAGTCTCTCGCCTTTGTCGCAAAGTTTGTTGAAATTCGAGCTCTCAAATATTAACCAATCATCCATTTTACCTGGCCAGCCGGTGACTATGTCCCTGAATTTCATATCAGGATCAACTATGGCTTGCAAAACCATGCTATGATTCTTTTTGTGATCAAGCCATACATTACTTGAATGATCAGATGCAGGTAAACACATTGTGATGTGAGTAGCATCAATGACACCACAACAATTCGGTAAGCCTCGTATTTTCTCAAATTTGGACTTGATTGCATTCATTTCCTCTTTTGTGGAAGGCCATTGCAGGTGGTGAAGCCCTTTCTCTTCCATGGATTCAACAAATTTCCATGTCACTTGTGAAACAGTTGAGTGGCTTAGTCCAAATGAATCTCCAATTGTGACGAGGGAATCGCCAGATCCAAGTCTTCTTAGTGCCACAGCCACTTGATCATGTAAAGACATTGGTTTTCCATTTGTGAATATGAAATGTGCTGATTTAGTAATCATATCATCCTTGACAAGTGAACATAAGTACTCAAACGTCTTCCTCGAGATCTTGAAAACCGATTCAAAGTTACTCAAACACTTTGGTGGAGACTGCTGTTGACCTGCCAATCAACAAGAGTTATATATTCTAGATGTTAATTATGCAGACTTAACTTTCAGATATTGTTTTAGACACTGTTTCAGCTCATGCAGGATTGGATTGCCGTTGCATGGAAAATTTCCTTCTCTGTCTAAAACGAAAAGGGGCCGGGGGAAGGATCTACTGCTAAGTGAGAAAAATCTCAAACCTTGAATTTATTTACGAAATCAGTGAGATTTTTTTGATCATACCAAATCAATTAAGAAGGAATGAAGGATATAGCTTGTTTATTATTTAGTTAAAGTAATAGACTAATTAAGACAAAAACTATAGTAAAACAGACACATGCTAGATGAACACAAATCACATGAGAATAACTGAGTTTCATGGAAACCGATATATAAACAAATCTGAATAAAATACAGGTAACAAGAAACAAGAATAGTAACCAAATTACTATCAAGGCTTAAGACATTTAGTTCAACGGTGGGTTCTATGGTGGACCACCATGATATGTCATATGTGTTCCACGTGGACTGGTACTTGACAAATTGTCTGAAACTTTAACAACAACCGATGCTGATCTCCGAAAGCCAAAGCTCATGGCTCTCCTCTTCTTCACGAAAGAGAGGGTAACCTGATTGGTGTCAGTTAAAGACAAAAATAAGAGAAAACAAATCTAAGTTGAGTTTTGCATCACTTATATCAGTTTCTCTTTTTTTTTTGAAACGACATTGATCAAGTAGCTGTATCCATCGTGAGGATATTGAGGACCATGAGCTTCTACTTCTAGGAAGCGGCATCAATGTCAACATAGTTTCAGACGATTTTTCAAGTACCACGGTCCACATAGACCACGTATCAATATACCGAAACTTACCAAAATATGACTTACCAATTCATCTTAAATTATACTTGACATTGGTTAAAAGAAATTATAAGCTTTACAAACTGAATACTGATTGTGGCTTACTAAAGTAGCAGAAGTTGAACTAAACTTCAAGTATTTCTACTGAAACAAGTTTTCAGTAGATTTGGTCTGATTTCAGAAAATGGTTTGACTATATCAACCAAGATCATCTTATGTCACAAGTTAGAACCATTCTAAAACTATTCAGAGGATGAACAAATGTAGTTTATCTAACAGTACTATATGAAAAACTCATAAATATAACAGAGTCAAGTAAAATTTATAAGCAAATATCAAGCCGGTATAGATAGCTAGAGCGAGTGAGGAACATCCCAAACAACATCAACATTTTAAACAAACAAACCAGAGAAGCATTTAGAGGATAGCTAAAGTCTGTTCTGTTATTCTTAGGGCTTCAAATGACCACTTGAGTAGAACAGCAAAATAACACAATGTGCAGGCTAATATACTTTAGGACACAAAACAGTTATTTTATCAATTCAATTAATTTAGGTTACTAGCAAATAAAATCTGTAAAAAAAATCCATGTGGTCAACTAACAAAATCTAACTTCCTTCTTTATAAACAAGAACACTAATGAATGGAAAGCAGAAATGTAATAAAGCAATGCACAAATTATCTACTAGTGGAAACTTTTTAACTCAGTTGGTAAAAGTTGAGGAGGAGGAGGAGAGGCTATCCATTCCAAGGTCGCCAATACTAACTTTCCTTTTGCTTCAATCAAATCTTGGAGATAAAAATAACAAAAATAATAACGAATTTCGAAGCACCTAATATGCATATCCAATATATGTGTGTCTTATATACACTTTCGTTTGTTTATTTTAAGACATCAAATTAAAATTAATTGGTATGAAAACGTATTCAGTGTCCAATTAACTATGTAGCAGCAGCACTTCAGATTGAAGACGTGTTCAGTGTCCGACATGTCACGTGTCGGAGACCGACACACTTCAATCACTTCCATTTTCTCAAATTACTATGGATGTCTACGTGTCCGGGTCAGTGTTAGTGTCACGGCTGGTGTCTGTCTGTGCCAGTGCTTCATATGAAAACGTTTGAAAACTCTAGAAGTATTAGCCAGATATTACACCTCATAGAAAGCAGAAAGCACAGACAGATTACAACCATTCCAGCATCATGAACAAAGCAACAATAATGCACTATAAGATAACACGATCAGAATGACAAGCCACTTGAAAGTCAAATTAGGGATCCAAAGCCTATTTATTAAAATACATTTATGTAATACAGTATGTATAAATAGAATTTCAATGACAAAAGGAACAAAACTGAGAATTTGTTAAATAGATATAATAACCAACACATTAATAATCATTCACAAAAATATTGACATGTATAAAAATTGAATAAGAAATCTACCATTCATCCTCTTTGACAACTCATTCCACCAATCTAAAGGACCCTCTTTATGAGGTGACCCAGAAACAGAACCATTCGAGTCATGCTTCTTCTCTGGCTTTCTTCTTTTCTTGATTCCTTTCGAAGGACCCATCACAAGTTAATTGAATCAAAGTATTAAAGGGGGAAAGTCTGCAAACAATTCAAGTTATTATTAATAATAATAAATAGAAAACAAAAAAACAAAAAGAAGATTCATTACTATCATGATATATATAATAGAGTAATAATAACAATAATAACACTCACAAGACACAATCACAAACCTCAGACAATGATGCTAACAAGTTATAAGAAGAAGAATAATGGTTGGTTGCGGAGAAGAGTGTGGTTTTATGAGTCTTTGTTTATAAAGCATGCAAGAAAGGAGACAACTTTAGTAAAATAAAAGAAAAAAATAGAAAGAAAAAGAAGTGTGTTAAGGTAACTGATGGAAAATTTAAGGAAAACAAAAAACAAAACAAAGAGCAAAACATGTGGGTTGGTTTGTTTAAGACAATGTGTCAACAACAGTGAGAAGAGGAAGTGATGGGGGAGATAGATAGATAGATATATAGATATAGCGGAGGAAAGTAAAAGTATATATCACCACATCATAGGAGACTCTTTCTCTCTGCCTGATTCACTTCGAGCTTTCTCCCACAGCAAATTTGTGAGAAAAACAGTAGTGGTTTTGTTATCATAAGATTAATATTGACCTCATTCGGTTTAATTTATGCTAAGGCTCTGATTTGCAATTCTCATCTGCTAGCTTATAGCGGATCCGCTAGTTGTAAGTGTTTGGCACAGCTAGCTTTTAACGTTTTTCCACTAGCTTATAGCGTTTTTTGAAACGCTACTTGAAGTAGCGTTTGAGCTTATAGTTTATAACGTTTCATTTTTTCTCCCAACTTTACCCTCGTTACTTTAATTAAATTCCTCACTTATCTTCCATTAAATGAATTTCTCTCTCATTTGTAAGCATTAATTACAAATGTCTATTTACGTAATTTTATTTTTATAAGCTACTTCAACTTCTAATTTTACCAAACACTTTAAATTCAATTCGCTACCTCATTCGCTATCTGCTACCTCATCCGCTATCCGCTAGCTTATCCTCTATCTGCTACTTTTTGCCAAACAGAGCCTAAGAGTTTTTTATGAATAAGCGAAATTTCATTAAAGGAGCACTAAGTGTATATCCGTGTATATGCCCGAGTACGATCGTATTATTTATTAGTCCAAACATATGAAAATAAATTATTATATTTTAGATTAGTTTTTAATTAACTTCAACCTCAAAAGTAAAATAAACATACTAAAAGAAAAAGTATAAAAAATTTTATAGATGCAATAGATAATATTATAGACCCAATAGCCGAAAAATCATTTTTCTGGGAAGCAAAATAATCACTTATAAATCAAATTAATTTGTTAGTCTTCAATTCAATTTTTTGACAACGTGATTTCCTTCGGGCCGGTTTTGACCAGAGATATGGCCTCAAAAGAGTTTATAAGTGTGAGACAACTCTCACCTTACAAGCCGATTTTGCAGGGTTGAGTTAGGCCCAAACCACATTCAAAGATGGTATCAAAGCCTATCCTAGATCCTTCGGGCCACCCACCATTATAATCAGCGCACCAAGCCCAATAGTATTGGGCGTGAGGGGGTGTTCTGGGAAAAATCCAAGTCCCACATTAACTAGAGATATGGCCTCAAAAGAGTTACGCCCAAACCATATTCGAAGAATAATAACAGATTATTTGGCTCATTATTAATTTGTAGTGTAAATTATAATTATCAGTAACAAATATTATTCCGTGCATTTTTATGTATCAGTGACAACTATTTGTCCTGTGTTTTTAGGAATGAAAAAATTTTATCATGTATTTTTTTCTAAATCGGTGACAAACATTCGTCCCGTCCATGAGTTTTATAAAAAATTTGTCGTGTTCAGAAGAGTGGTTAGATTTGGGTTTTTCTTAGTGGGTTATTTGATTATATATATATATATTTGGGTTTTTCTTAGTGGGTTATTTGATTATATATATATATATATTAGAAAGTAGAGTATATTTATTATAGTAGATTAGTTTTATTTTTTGTCTATTTGTGAGTCTTTTACATTTTTACCATAACTTTTGTTGATGTGGCTAAATTAGAAGAATGGGTAGATTTGAGGTTCTTCTAGTAGGTTGTTTGATTAGTTTTATAGTAGAGTACATTATAAAAGTTTTATAGTTGGTGTTTTGATTAGATAGATAAATCGAAAATAGAAATTTATTAGTGGGTATGCTTTAATAGATAGATAACAATTTTTTTTGACAAAAGATATATAGAAGATAAATTAAAAAAATTAAAATGTGAAGAAAGAGAATAGAGGGAATAAATGTTAGAAAGAAAATAAATAAAAGATGAAAGGTTGAGAGAGAGAGTAAAAAAGTGAGAAATGTTTGAAAAAGTCATAGAAAGAAAGTGAAAAAAAAGTGAAAAACTGTTTTTTTTTGTCTTTTTGTAAGTCTTTTACGATTTTAACATCATTAATAGTAATGTGGTAAAATTAAAATAGCGCATAGATTTGGGTTTTTCCTAGTGGATTATTTGATTATAAGTATATATCTACAGTAGAATAGTAGATATATATACATCAGTGTAAAACTTTTTGACAACATCAACTAATTATAAAATAACATATTATAAAAAATGTTCGGTTTTTTATCTTAATTATCTTAAAAATTACTTATACAAAGGTTTTTGACCAGTCGATGGTGCAAAAGAATTTACAATGACGATGTATACTAATTAGACTCTTGTCTATAGAAAAAATTAAACTCTAACAAGTAAAAGAATAATTAAGATGAAATGTATACCAACACTGCCTTGGTTTTGACCCTAGATAGGAAAATTATATTTTTATTTTTTAAAGTATTTATTTTTTATATATTCGGACTAATTAAATTCTAACTTAGTCAATTCATATAAAGGATACGAGGGTACCTGTGCGTATGCACGAGTATACCGCTAGTTAAGATAAAATGTATACCAAACACTGCCTTGGTTGAGGTAGGCTCCTTTGACCCTAGATAGGAGAATAAGGTTTAAGTTTTAGCCTTTAGGGGTCATTAATTTGAGAGGCTGAGTAATTAAGAGTTAATTTTTCACTCTACTGATTAAGATTAAAATGTGGATTAGTCTCATAGTCGATTTAAAAAGCCAAAGCTTGTGGAAGTACTTTGGATGAGTGTCGCTCAAAGACAAACACCCTAATAACAATAGTTTACGGCTTGTAAAAAAATAGTTTACAAAAAAAGAATTCTAATTATTATATAATCTAAATTGGAAAGTTAAATTGGAAATGAGATAAAAAGTATGATTTATATATAGTGTTAAATTGAAATTTTTAATAAGTGAGTAATGTTGTTAAAGGAGAAAAATGTAAAATTAGTCTGACTAATAAGAATCTTGTGGTCATATGATTATATGACATTTGGTTATTGGGTTAGTCGAAACGGTAACTGGGTTCAAATCTCACTCCAAAGTTTCGACTTTGTATCTTGAGTGTGACCAAAATTGTGTTGTGAGTGGTTAACATTTTCTTAAAATATAGTACACAATCTATATTTCCTAAATGGCTCTGCATCCATTGTGTTGACATTTCAAGTGTGAGTGGTTAGTCTTACATCGGCTAGGAATTGTCTTAAGGTTTTGGTGGAAATGTGGTGTCCAACTCTCTTGGTGGTTTGGTTCATTGGCTACTGTTACTCTCGGTGCTCCCCCGAAGTCCCAAACAAGTGGTATCAGAGCTATGGTTTGGCTTGGTGGGAGAGCGGTAGTGAACCCTGATTAGGATCAATGCTAAATGTGAGTGATTCACACTTGAGGAACGATATCCAAGTCTCTCGGTGGTCCTGTTCATTGGTCATGGTTTGTGCATATAAATCTTACATTTATGAAGAAAAAAATTGGACAGCAATATAAAAAGTTATATTTACATAAATCTATAGTTTTAATATTTTATTTGTTGACAAAATATAATTTTAATACTTGAAATTATCTACATACAGTCTAGCTTGATCTTCTTGAATATAAGATATGAATTTGTTGGAGATATTTCCAAAATATAAGAATGGATAAATACTGGTTACTTTGCAAATCAACGCAAAGTTGAATATAGCCTAGTGGTTGGTTTGGTCTAGTTGAAGTAGTTGGTTGCAAGTTCGATTCCCTCCCAGGTCGTTTTATTTTTATGCGTATATAAATTATAACGGATAAAATAAAAACGAAAAGGTGCCTAGTGGGATTCGAACCCACGTAGTGGGAATGAACAAGCACGGCTTTTGGCCACTAGACCGACGCAACTATTGTGAATCAAAACGTTCTCCAGTGGTCTATATGCATGTTAACGAACAGAAATTCAGACACAACAATTATTTCCTTTCTCCATGTGACATGAGTTTCTCTATAGTTAAGAGACACTTTTGGGCAGATAATAGAACACAAAAATTCATGTTTACATGAGCCAAAATTCTGCAAAATTATATCTAAATCATTTCTTCTTTTCTCTAGTGCACGAGAGTAATTGAGGAAACTTTATTCCGTAAATTATTATTGATCGATACGCTTGGTGTGGGTGTGCAGACCATGTCAAGGAACTCCATTGTATCCTGAAGGGGATTCGCTGGTCATCCTATTGCATCCAATCTAGAGTGATTGGTGGGGGCGAATCGAACCTAAAGCTTAGTGTCATACACGCCTTGGAGTCTTGTGCAATGATAAATTTATCTTCTCTATATTACTTATGTTACATGTTATTTTACTAATGACTTTTTCTATGTTTGGTTGTTCTTCTTAGTTGCAGCATTATTCCCACCAACAAATTGTTCTAACAATCTTTAGGTTCGATTTTGCAATTTCGTTGATGATGCAACTTTGAAAGATATATTTCTTCATACAATTTGGGAGAGATGAACACATATACTTAACCAAAAATATGTTTATTTATGACAATGGTGAAAGGTACACAGTTACTCTGAATAAATATACATAATATGTTTGGTAGTCTAAAAGTGAACTTATATTCAAGTTTATTCATGAAAATGGTTTGTTTAAAATCAGAAGGTATAATTTGCATTTGGAAGTAATTTTCGTGAAGTGGAAATCTAAACCATCAGTGACAACATTATCAATACAAAGTTAATTATATTTTACAAAGTTATTTGACATATGAAATATGCTTGCATGCACATTGTTCAATTTAACTACTAAATTTGATATATGAAAATGTATATGATAATAATAGTAATTACAGAATGTTTTAATTTCAAGTATTTGAAAGGGCAAACAATTGAACATGATTTCTATACTATTTGTTTGTGTATGAAATTAATAAATTTAAAATTGATGATCTCATATTATATGTGCATGATAATATGGAAGTAATTGTTAATTTCTTGCTTATTTTGATACTGAAAATAATTTGGGGATGTTTGGAATTTATGTAAGTTGACAATGTTTATGGAAGAAAGTGATAAGAAATATTAATGATTTCGGTTCATTGTTTATTTTCTATTGTGGTTATTATTTTGTTTTACCATGGAACATGAAATATATACATGAAGTTGGAATTTGATATTTAGAATTTATGATACTTGTATTAGTGATGAGATACCTAATATGAAAATGTTTCTTTTTCACAAAATAGGAATAAATTCTAAAGTGTTTAATTTATTTTTATGTCGAGTTATGACTCACATGTCTAGACCCGTTTTATGAAATTAAAGTTGATTATGACAAATTTTTATGATCATGGTTGTTGTTGCTTTATATATTTAATTAATGCATTGAATGTATGGTTTCTTTAATATATTCAAGTGGAGTAGAACTTCAAATTGAAGTGGTTATTAAATATTTAATAGCAAATGAAGAATGATATAAAGTTTGTGTATATGACACAATGAATGACAAAACTGTCATGGTGATAGTTAGTTTAAACTATTAATAAAATATAAAGGTAATAGCTATGTGATTGATTGAATATTCAAAGATTTATTGAAGTTGGAAAAAGTTTTGCAATTCTTTGACGAAAGAGTTGACAAAGATATGATGTCTTCGGATATAATGTTAAAGGTATTGAAGATGTCATTAGGGATGTGGTACAAGCCCATATCTAATTGATTACCAATGGTGGAATCCCAACTCACACTTGAGTAGTATCAAGTCTTGAGTTCAATGAGGAAAGTACACTATTAGAGTAATTGAAGTACTTGACAATAGATACATCCCAAAGGGTAAAAGTACTTGGACCATAAGAATAAAGTGGTAGGATGAGGTTTTCCTCTTAATAGACATATAGCATATATTTGCTGAGTTGCATAATTATGGGTGCATTTTTGATATAGTCTACCTATATGAGAATGAAGTGGGGCCGCTTCATAGAGTTCAAGGGCTTGACTCTGAAAATTCTCATGAAAAGGATATCGGACACAAGGCCTAAACAAATGTGTCATTTTATAATTCGATCAATAGTACCGAGATTTCATGTGTGAGTTATGCACACTTGTTCTAATGAATAATTGGTTCAAAGCTTGTCAACCAATTTATTTAGGGATGAGTGAAAACTTAACTTACGAAGTGATGGTTCAAATCGTAAGATACCTTCATCTGAAAACATGAGATTTCCGGAATAATGGATTTGGGTATATTTTGAAAATGGTGGGGGATTGTTGGAGATATTTCCAAAATATAAGAATGGATAAATACTGGTTACTTTGCAAATCAACGCAAAGTTGAATATAGCCTAGTGGTTGGTTTGGTCTAGTTGAAGCAGTTGGTTGCAAGTTCGATTCCCTCCCAGGTCGTTTTATTTTTATGCGTATATAAATTATAACGGATAAAATAAAAACGAAAAGGTGCCTAGTGGGATTCGAACCCACGTAGTGGGAATGAACAAGCACGGCTTTTGGCCACTAGACCGACGCAACTATTGTGAATCAAAACGTTCTCCAGTGGTCTATATGCATGTTAACGAACAGAAATTCAGACACAACAATTATTTCCTTTCTCCATGTGACATGAGTTTCTCTATAGTTAAGAGACACTTTTGGGCAGATAATAGAACACAAAAATTCATGTTTACATGAGCCAAAATTCTGCAAAATTATATCTAAATCATTTCTTCTTTTCTCTAGTGCACGAGAGTAATTGAGGAAACTTTATTCCGTAAATTATTATTGATCGATACGCTTGGTGTGGGTGTGCAGACCATGTCAAGGAACTCCATTGTATCCTGAAGGGGATTCGCTGGTCATCCTATTGCATCCAATCTAGAGTGATTGGTGGGGGCGAATCGAACCTAAAGCTTAGTGTCATACACGCCTTGGAGTCTTGTGCAATGATAAATTTATCTTCTCTATATTACTTATGTTACATGTTATTTTACTAATGACTTTTTCTATGTTTGGTTGTTCTTCTTAGTTGCAGCATTATTCCCACCAACAAATTGTTCTAACAGAATTCTCTCTCTGCAGTTTGAATTTGAGGTGCATGTAGTCACTGCAGTTAAAATGAACAAGTGTCCTTTTTGATGAAACTTTTAATAGTCGAGATCATCTCAAGTTGTTTTACAATTATACAAGATCGCGATCCTTTAAAGATATCTTATCTTATATATTAATATTTTCTCATTAGTTTCACGTTAATTAATTCAACCACAATAAGGTGTGTTTATTCCCAACTTTAATTTATAAAAAAAAATTATAATAAGCCAAAAAATAGTCTAACATTTTCTTAGAAAAATATTACAATATTTATGAAATACATAATTCCACAATAAAAAAGAGTGAGGAGACAAATAGGCACCTGCAAAAAATAGTCTTATTTTGTTATTGAAAGATGAAAAATATCAATTCAATTTTCAAATATCGGTCAAATTAGTCATTTAAAAATAATTTTAGGGACATTTTAGTCTCTTGAAAAGTAATTTGACTAACATTTGAATTTTTTAATGACCAAATTAGTACTTCCATTTCTTAAATAAAAGTGGGCTGTTTTTTTTTGTGAAAGAGTTTTTTCAGCCTTTACTCCTAAAAAAATTCAAAATACTTAAATTTTTCTTTGTGTTTGTGTGTATTTAGATCAGAAAATGCTAAAACAATACATATTAGAAAAATAAAGGAATAACTTTGTACAGTCATTTAAAAAATATTTGGGTTATGAGGGTAACCCCTTTTTAGAAGCTACAAGGAGAAATTCCTACTAAATATATTGAAGTAAAATATTAGTGGATAGCTCTATAAGTTGACTTGTCCATATATATATATATATATATATATATATATATATATATATATATATGGCTAAGTTAGCTTAAAGTGAATGCTTAGTAATACACTCTTAACAATCTCTTAAGGGAAATTCATGTGGAACTCACTAAATTATGTAGGTCTCATTTCTTATTTAGTAGGACCCTAGTTAGAGAATAAGGTTTAAATTTTTTGGAGCGACAAATTAAAGATGTTAAGTAATTAGAAAATAATTCCAGGTCGCTCCATTGGTCGAACTTGTGATTAGTTGATCCAAATGGGCGAAGCTTGTGGGAATACTTTGGAGTGTCGTTGAGAAGTCAATTGCTCGTAAAGTAGTTTGCTAAATGATTGAATTTTAATTATTGTATAATTTAAATTGAAAATTTAATTGAGAATGAGATGAAAACTACAATTTATATAGTGTTAAAATTGAAAATCTTGGAGTGAGAGTAGTACTTTGTGAGAGAAGAAAAATGTGAAATCCGTCTTAAGTTTCGGAGCAAACCGAGCAAACTGATCGAAAATCTTTTTTTTTTTTTGACTTCCAATGCAATAATTCAAAAGATAACATTATGATGGTGCTCTATAGCTTGACTTAATTCAACGAGCGATACTCTCTGCTCTTTCTGCCTTGGGCATTACTGATATGTCTTCTTTCATCTCATGGTTACTTGACTCTGGTGCATCGAATCACATGACGGGTTCCTCTAAACTCTTGCATAATTTACTTTATTATATTGGTGATCAGAAAATTCAAATTGCTGATGGTAGTACCCTTCCTATAACTAATGTTGGTGACATTAATTCTACCTTTCGAAATGTGCTGGTAGCACCTGGGCTTGCCTCAAATTTATTGTCTGCTGGTCAATTAGTGGATGAAGGTTGTGATGTTAATCTTACTCAAGATGGTTGTCTTGTGCAGGAGCGGGTGTCGGGGAAGGTGATCGCGAAGGGGCCTAAAGTTGGGAGAGTGTTTCCACTCCAGTTTATTCCAAATCATTTATCTCTTGCTTGTACTAATGTTTTGAATGTATGTGAGGATTGGCATAGGAAATTGGGCCATCCAAACTCTGTTGTTTTGTCTCACTTATTTAAGACTGGCTTGTTAGGTACTAAACCTATGGATTCTAGTGCCTCTATTTCATGTTCTGTTTGCAAATTAGCTAAAAGTAAAACACTTCCATTTCCGTCTGGTGCTCATCGTGCTTCTACTTGTTTTGAGATGATTCATAGTGATGTTTGGGGAATCTCACCTGTCGCTTCTCATGCTCGCTATAAATATTTTGTCACCTTTATTGATGATTATAGTCATTTTACTTGGATTTTTTTTCTTAAATCTAAATCTGAAGTGTTTTTTATGTTTAAGAAATTTCTGATGTATGTTGAAAATCAATTTCAAACCAGTATTAAAATTCTTCGGTCTGATTCTGGTGGTGAGTATATGTCTCATGAGTTTCAGGAGTTCTTATAGCAAAAATGTGTATTGTCTCAACGATCTTGTCCCAACACCCCTCAGCAAAATGGTGTTGTAGAACGTAACAATCGTCACTTGTTGGATGTGACACGTACCTTATTTCTCCAGGCTTCTGTTCCATCCAAATTTTGGGTGGAGGCACTTTCCACAGATGTTTTTTTGATCAACCGTCTTCCTTCCACGGTGATTGGGTTTGATTCTCCTTACTTTCGTCTTTTTAAAACTCAGCCTGATTACAGTAGCTTACACACTTTTGGGTGTGTCTGTTTTGTTCACCTACCATCCACCGAAAGACATAAGCTTGGAGCACAATCTGTCCAATGTGCATTTATGGGGTATAGTCATTCTCATAAGGGTTTCGTGTGTTATGATGTCTCTAACCATCGTTTTCGCATTTCTAGGAATGTGACATTTTTTGATAAACAGTTTATGTTTCCTTGCCCTTCTCCTGGTCTGAATGATTTTGCTATACTTCCCCAATTTTCTACCCCGTGTTCACCTAGAGAACGTTTTCAACCATGACTCATATATGTCAGGAAACACAGTGTGCAGGTTTCCACTCCCCCTTCCGACGTTGATCCGCCACCTGATCCTGATCCTGCACCAGTTGCACCACGGCGTTCTAGTAGAACGTCCCGAGCACCTGATAGATATTCACCAGACAGGTTTGATTCCTCACATACTGCTTTAATTGCTTCTCTCTCTAGCACACCTATTCCTACTTGTTACTCGCAAGCTGTTAAAGATGTGCGTTGGGTGAATACCATGAATGACGAACTTCAGGCCCTTCAAGACAATTTCACTTGGGATATTGTTCCTTCCCCTCCAGATATCAAACCCATAGGCTGTAAATGGGTTTATTCTGTGATACTGAATTCTGATGGATCTGTCAATCGGTACAAGACTCGATTGGTTGCTTTAGGCAACAATCAGGAATATGGTATTGATTATGATGAGACATTTGCACTAGTTGCTAAAATGACTACTGTTAGAATGGTGCTCTCTATAGCTGCTTCTCATGGGTGGTCTCTCCACCAAATGGATGTTAAGAATGCATTTCTTCATGGCAACCTGACTGAAGATATTTATATGACTCCCCCTCAGGGCCTATTCTCTTCATCTAAGGGGGTGTGCAAGCTCAAACGCTCTCTGTATGGTTTGAAACAGGCGCCTAGAGCATGGTATGAGAAATTTCGTTCCACTCTACTTGGGTTCTCTTTTACTCAAAGTCAGTATGATTCGTCTTTGTTCATTCACCGCACATCTACGAGCATTGTTCTGCTTCTTCTTTATGTTGATGATATGATCATTACTGGTTCTGATGCAGCATCCATACAGGAAATTAAACTAAAGCTTCAAGCCTCATTTCAAATGAAAGACCTTCGTCTTTTACATTATTTTGTATGACTTGAGGTTCATTCTACCTCTAAGGGCATATTTCTCCATCAGCATAAGTATGCCACAGACCTTATCACTATGGCTGGCCTCCAATCCGCTAATCCTGTGGATACTCCTCTTGAAGTTAATGTTAAATACCACCGTGACGAGGGTGAACTTTTGACCGATCCTTTATTGTATCGACAGCTCGTGGGTAGTCTTAACTACTTGACCATCACACGACCCGACATTTCGTTTGCTGTTCAGCAAGTAAGTTAGTTCATGCATTCTCCTCGTCATTTTCACTTGGCAGCGGGTCGTCGTATAATTCGCTACTTGAAAGGTATATCTCAACGGGGCTTATTCTTTCCTACTGGGACCCCTCTTAAGTTGATTGCCTATAGTGATGCTGATTGGGCTGGGTGTCCTGACACTCGCCGCTCTGTCACTGGTTGGTGCATGTTTCTTGGTTCTTCGTTGATCTCATGGAAAAGTAAGAAGCAAGCATGAGTCTCTAAGTCCTCAACTGAATCGGAATATCGTGCTATGTCTACGGCATGCTCTGAAATACTTTGGCTTCGTGGTCTGTTAGGTGAACTTCGATTTCCTCAAACTGCGCCGACATCTCTCTATGCTGACAATACGAGTGCCATTCAGATTGTTGCAAATCCGGTTTTTCATGAGCGTACTAAGTATATTGAAGTTGATTGCCATGCTATTCGTGAAGCCTATGATAATCGTGTTATATCCATTCCCCATATCCATACTCAATTTCAGGTTGCAGATATTTTGACCAAAGCTATTCCTCGTCCGCGCCATCAGTTTCTTGTTAGCAAATTGATGCTCCTTGATGATCCGCATCAATTTGAGGGGGGGTGTGAATAAGGAAATAAGAAAGTTGTAAATAGTTGATTTCTTTATATTTGTATTCGGCTCAGGCCCATTAGGTTTTCACATAGAATAGTTTATTTAAACTTATTAGTGTTTGTACTCGAGGACAATGATTATACAATCAATAAAACGGAACTACAGCTGCTCTGTAGTCGCAGACATAGGCAACGATTGGCCGAACTGCGTGACCAATATCGTGTCTCCTTTCGTGACAGTAGAGACCATTAGAAGAAAATTTGAGCTTCTAGATTATTTGTCTTCAAAAGAAATAATAATATTGATGAAGAAAATGATCAACCATCATGATGATCCCTTCATTTGTAAGCTTAAAAGAAAGCTTTATTCAAAAAAATCCTATCTTCCCATCCACACAACACATTGGGACGAATACAGTCATTTCTTGAGTGGAGCCTAAAAAAGAGAAGTATGCAGTAACGATGCAACTTGTTGTCATGGAAACTTTTGCTTGATTATTATTCGAGACGATATTCCTCATTAGAGACAGAGAGCTCTTCATCTCAATTTATTGTAGCAGTAGTAGACTTTGATAAATATTCTTCACAATATCAGAATTTTTTGATTTCTTATGTATCTTTTCTTGTCCTTTTAAATATTCTGCAAAGAAAGTTCCTTAAAGTTTTATTTATTAAACTCTGATATGCTTATATGTAAGGCCTATTAAAATAGACAAGGTTGACGCTGTTAAGTTGAATATTTTTTGTATTTACTCGAGTTTGAACTCCAAACCTCCACTTTAAGTATACGAATTTACATGTGGTACTTGTCAATCCGTTTGCAAAACTCTTATATGCTCTCTCACCTTTAAGTGGCTATATAGAAGCATATATATTCAATCAGGACTGTACACCTCCCAAAATACAGAAAGTACATATACAGGGTATAATATCACATATATTCAAGCACGACCGTACACCTCTCAAAATACATGAAGTACATCATAGATCACGAATCACCATGACATAATGTGCTTATTTTAACGGGTAACATTTTTAATTAATGGAGTACCTTCAAGTATAAATTTTGTAATTTTTATTATGGTGATTAATTTAGGGACCTGCCACGAATGTTGATGATGATAAGTTACGGGTGCTATCCACTAACGAAGAGCAATACACTATGTACACCAGTCACCTTCAAGCTGCAGGAGGAAGATTACATCACAGTTATATATATATATATATATATATATATATATATATATATATATATATATATATATATATGTATGTATATAAAGGACGAGCCATTCTTCTTCTCCTTTACCATTTCACCAAACCATTATTAAATTCACAGTATTATTTATTGGCTTTTGTAGTCACTCACATTTAGTGAGGCAGGTTATAAAGGTTGAGTGCCTTCCTATTTTCAAGTTCGAAATGCTCATCATGAGACACACTAGACCTTGACATGTGGACTGTTACAGGCCAAGACTAAAATAGATATAATGGGTGGATTTGAATATAAATCCGATCAAAAGTATGTTTAGTTTTATAACTGTGAATCTTGCACTTGCTTATTATATGAGTAAACATATCAACTTTCATCAATATATAGTCACACCATTAACTTGGAAGAAGTCTATTTCAAGAAGTCTATACAAAGAATTTTTAAGAGGAGAAATAAGAGGTTTATTTCAAGAACCTTAAGGTGTTAGGCTAATGAGTTTAGCCTTTTATATATGATCTTCATTTTGTTTATTATTAGGCGATATGAGACTTCTTTATTTCACATATCACACTTAAATACCTAACATGAACTTGGAAGAACCACAACCAGGATTGTACTTTCGATTTTTGAGACTCGGAATTTTTTTACAAGAGACTTAACAATCACGAAGTAAAGTGTGTTTTCTTTTTCCATATTTTCAATCCATAACAAACTCACTTATATATTATAAATAATGTTTTGAAAATCAGACCGGTCACCAAACCTTTGAACAATGGCGGAGCTAGCTTGTTTTTTAGGTGGGATGAAATACAAAAGTAATATTTTATATGCGGAAAGAACTTCAATAAAAGAGAACAAAAATGCAAATAAGCCATGATTTTGAGGGACCAAGAGTGCAATTATAAAAAGTATGACGACGAAAAATTGTCAAATCAAGAAAATTGGGAATAGAAAATTGACAAAAATAGAATAAAGAGACTAAAATCAAGCTGACAAACCTTACCATATTTGCTTGAGCTAATAATAGACTAATAGATATAAACTAATGATTTTCAAAACTATTGGGTCATGTATAATCAAATTTGTACTTGGGTAAAAGTGGAACGTCCATCTCCTTTAGCAAGTTGGTTTTTTTTTTTTTTGTGATTGAATGAAGTACTTTCCTCTCTGTGAAGAAGTCTCTTCTTTAGTAGAGTTTTTCCAACAGGCAAAAGCATCCATCACGAAATAATTGATGCCTTGCAATTAAAGGCGTCTAGGTTATGTTTTAGTCCTAGGGGAACGGGCTCGGTATTCATATGGGTGGGTTAGGCCTTACCGATGATTGGGCAAGATGTGCTGAGTAATATGGACTCAGACTACTTGGGACATTTAACAAGCGACTTGTGGATACTGAGCCCATTAACAGACGACTTGGCTATGTCAATACACGGGTTAGATTAAGCTCGTCCTTGGAGGACGTTCTCACACCCATGTCATAGGCATGTTAGTCCTTTATTAACTGAGCTGGGTGTGCTTGATAGTATGGATCCAAGTTACCAAGGCCCTTCATGGATCGAGAGTTGGCTATGCCAGTACAAAATTCATTATGATTCTACCGACCATATTGGTGCGATCTGTTGAGCCTTTTATACATTTTTGTATGTCTAGTCAATAAATGTGCTGACTTATCTAAAACTCGATCGAGAGGAAAGTAAGATCTCATTCTAAATTATTTTATTGTCGGAGATTGATTTCGGGTACTAGCTGGAATGAAGTGTGTTATACACTCTTAAAGATACATTTAATAACTTATTACTTTAGGCTTCTAATAGTAATATTGTCAAATATAAAAGGCTTTTACTAGTAACACTTTTTCTAACAGCCAATGAGTGTGGAGCCTCACACATTTGACTCACTTGCCTGGCTCTTTCCACGTCCTTACCAGAGTCATGGTGCAGGTAATTAGGTGGCGCAACTTGAAGGGACGGAGAGGAAAGAAGACGAGAAATACTATAATATTTATTTGAAAATAATCGTAATCATAATGTCGATCAAAGCTTATACTCGATTATTAGTATGCTTTGTTTTCAAATAAAAAAGCTGATATGCATTTCCACTGATCACTAGAGATTGTTCTTTTCTTTTATTTTTCCTGGTTAAGCACTATTAATATTAATGATTGTTCTTCCCAAATCTGAGCAACTAAATTGGTGTGACAATAGAAAAAATTAGTAAATAATGAAATTATGTATGAAAAAAAACATATAAGGAAGTGTACCTTTTTTTAACCAAAGGGGCGTGATGCCAGAATTTATTAACTCAAATAAAAACTAAAGTTGTAAGGAATTCTAATTATTTTTTAGTGGTGCAAATACCGAGTTTTTGAAATGGGCTTCACAATATCACAATTTTAAGCACTCTACACAACATTTGATTGGTTGGAGTTATTAACACCCTCTCCTATCTTAATTACACTCCTAAAAGATTTTAACATTTGAAAAAGATCCAACTACCTTTGTTCCTTGCATTTTTTCCATCTGCTAGGAATTTTGCATGAAACTCAATTCACCTACATGCAATTTTCTTGCAACACATACATGATCTCAATTAACACGCATGTATAAGTGAATTGAATTCACTTATCTTTGAGACAATTAAACATAAGTGAGCTCAATTCACGTATGTTAATAACTAAGTTTTAGTATCATACATAAATTGAGTTCACTTTTGTTCAAGTGAAGTTAGTTCATGTACATGCAAATGAAGGGGAAAAATGAAGGGGAGTGTGATTGAGAGGGGAAGGGAGTGAGAAGAAAGGGGTGGGTGAATTTTGAAAATTAGAAATAGAGTTAAGGGTATTGTGGTCAAAGTGACTTGACAAGGGGTTGTAACTATACATTAGGAGAGCTTGTTAATAGCCCTAACCTTTTAGCTCTAGTGTTGAGAACTCTCAAGAACCCAAATTGAGTCACGCAAATTATCCCACTTTTAGTATTTTTTACTTACATTTGATTTTCTTTCAATTCAAATTATCATTCATTTATTTTAAGCCTGACCCTAGGTGTCGAGCCACATACTTCAGTTGAAGAACTCCAATCGTGAATCACAAAAAAAAAATATGGGTTCATAGTGACTACAGATTGGGTTTGCATGCAGTCGCACCATCAACACTTCAAGATCGTTTGATTAAAATCATATGATTTAGATTTCAAATTCAGAATTTAACATTAAACAAATCAAAAACTGTTCATTTAAATAAGGACTATCTGATCGTAATCCATTGGCTTTGAGTTTGCCGACTGCATGACTTTATGACATTTCAACTCCACCTAATCTAATCCAATTCCTAGTGACTTCATGATGGCGAACTGTACAAACCTCCATTAAAAGTGCTAGTAAAATGAACAAACAAAGGGGTACTGAACTGCAAAATAGTAGAATATGGTATGTGTAGTGTATCCATAGATTCATGAGACAATAATATACTTCCATATTTCCAAATTAGCAATGACAAACCTAATTATAGTAAGCCAATCAAACATGCATGAAAAAGGTATACACATAGCACCTTCCAAATGGTCAGGGATTCTTTCCTTAATTCTACACACACTTTCACCTTTCTTCTTTTACAATATATGCTAATTAAACTGTATCACACCTAAAAAGACTGATACATGACACATTTTCTTTATCGAGATTTGAAAAAAGCCTTAGCCAACATAATTAAATAGCATTATCATATCATATTTTTTATATTATCGTTAACCTCTGTTATTATTCTATTAATATAACGTACTATAGTAAGGGTATCCAGGGTCACATGCAAATAAAAAATTGAGGACCTTAATCTGGGCCATTATATATGCAATGAATTGGTAAACAGAAATTTGTGTTTGCACAAGAAATTCTTATTGGAAAAATGCAATGACATTGACACTGGCAATAGTTCAGTTTTGTTGTTTACAAGGCCCATAAGTAGAGGGACCACTTTCCATTATCTTCTAATAAACTCTCAAGGCATAGAAAACCCTAGAAGATAAAATTAAGTGCTCTACCCACAAAATGGTGCTATCCACATCACTAACAGATCTTATATAAATATTCCACAATTTTTTATAGGCAAATATTAGTGGTTAGTAATTAGTTACGGGTGAGGCCGTGAGGAAAATATCAGTTTACAAAATTTGAACTCTAGACATCTTTCTTACAACTTCTTCATACCTCTTAGCTCGCGAACTGAGCTACTTATGACATATTCCACCATTGTATCTAATAGAGATAGAGATAGAGATAGAGAAAACTCGAATCACAATTGTTTATTCCAATTTCACCCTCCGATTCGTTTAATTATTTATTCCAATGGATTGGAATCTAGTTAAAAATTTAAAGGGTAGATTATATAATTATTTATATATTTTCAGTTTTCAATGATGGCGTAAGTACTGTTAATTTTTTATGATATAATCTTATCTTTATCTTAAAAAAAAAATTATGGCATTATTCAGCACCACAAACATAGTGAGTGGTGTTAGAATAAACAGAGACAAATGATGCAACATTCCACTTTTACATATCTATCTGCTTATCATGTTAATTGTGGTTCACAAAACTGTCCACAATATTTCATATAGCACTGTCTAATCTAATCACATAGATGCAGGCCTGAATTGTGTATCCAATTATATGCTTGCTTTTCTTCCACTAACACTCTGAATGCGACCTATTTTGGTTCTTTTGCGTCACAAAAATCTTGCCTGGAGACTAATCACCAAAGCCGAAAAGCATATGCTGTACTTTTCACTTGTATATGATTGAATGATTGATTAACAGAGGTCAAATGCCAATTTTATGCAAATATTTACCTGATTATTAGAAATTGTATGGTATGCAACCTCCCGACAAAATCACCAATTTACTTAAAGAGAAACTCTTAGCCCTCCTTAAGTGTGCTTTGCCAATTTCAGCAAAATAGGGATGTCGGCTGCCGAGTTCATATTTGGATGTGATCAGCGATAGTATGAGTGCATTGTGTTTATTTGTCATTTCATCTAAGTAGACAAAAAAAACTCTTAGCCCATTTGACGGTCAAGATATGATATATGCAAGATATGCTAATGAGAGATATGATAAAAACAAGATAAACACCATTTGATAAAAAATAAATAATATATTACTAAAAAATAAGATAATATATATTGTACGAAGACATTTTATTCTATTATATTTTTTTAGATAAGCAACAATTCATTGATGGAGCACTAGGGGTGCTGAAACCCAAACAACATTGAGAGTTACATATTGTTTAAGCATTGTAGTGGGTTAGACCACCACATAGAAATTGACAAAGAAGAATTACAATTTTAAGCTTATAAACACACCAACTCCAAGTTAGGCTTTTAATCCGATTGATAACCGCTTCTACATTTGCCTCCTCCTCTTTGAATACGACACCATTCCGGGCTAGCCAAATACTCCAACACGTGGTAAGCCAAATTAGGTGTTTTGCTCGCTTTAATTTCTTTCCTTGGCTCCACAAACCACATCGTCTAAAGAAATCTGATGTACCCAAAGAGACATTGAATTCAATACCGCTCCAAGCACCAATTAAGTCCCAAACCGATTAGGCAAATGCACAATTCATAAACAAATGGTGAACATCCTTTCGGGCCAAATTACAAAACGGGCATCGAGTTTCCTCCTCCGAATGCAAAATCTGTCTATGAAACAATTGAGCTCGTAATGGGAGCGAGTCAAGCAATAAGCGCCACCCGAATACTATAACTTTCGAAGGGGCTATTGATTTCCAAAGTTCAGCACTTATGCAACGCCAATCTGCTGAGAAATAATTCACAGGGTTGTTTCCAATCAGTTGAGAATAATAAGATTTTACCGAGAAGTGCTTGGTTTGATCGTGCGGCCAAATCCAAGCATCATGCTTTGATAAATCTAGAGTAATTGGAAGAAGAATATTCAGCAGAATGTCAACTTCAGCCGCTATAACAGCGTCATCGGTAGCCACCAACGGGACACTCCAACGCCACCTTCCTTCGGTCCAATCCCCGCATTCAGCCACTGTTAATCTTTGCTGCCTTTGATCAAACAACAGAGGAAACACCTTGAAAAGAGGTTCAATTCCCAACCATTGATCCTTCCAAAAATTGACTAACACACCATCTCCCAAACTTCTTCGAATGCACCATGCAAACCGGCTTGCCTCCCCAACCGTGACGTCCAAACCAACTAAATCCCTCCACCAAATTGATCCCTGAGCACCTTGGTGATGATCCACCATAGGATTGTATATAAAGGCCGATTCAAAGTTCCCATATCTATGAATCAATAAACGTGACCAACTTGCACTAGGATCCGTCAAAGCCCTCCACTTCCACTTAGACAATAAAGCTATGTTGAATAGTTCTAAATTTTTAATCCCTAAGCCACCCTCTTTCTTTGGAAGGCAAATTTTGTCCCATGCCACCCAATACATCCCACTTTCTCCATCTTTAATACCCCAAAGAAAATCCCGTTGGATTTTTACCATCTTCTTAATCACCACCTTCGGAGCTTTGTAGAAGGAGAAAAAATATAATGGAATGCTATTTAAAACGGAATTTATAAGAGTTACCCGGCCACCTATGGAAAGAAGACGACCCTTCCATGTTGATAATCTCTTTCTTAGCCCATGAAGAACCGATTTCCAAGTAGATTCACGCCGTGGGTTGGCACCAATTGGAATGCCCAAGAACTTGAAGGGGATAGACTCCGATTTACAATAAAGAAAAGCGCTTGCTCTCTCCAAAACCCCATCCGGAGTATTCATTCCTATAACTTTGCTCTTGTGGAAGTTGACCTTCAAACCGGACACCAACTCGAAAGATCTCAAAATGGATTTTATTCTATTTATATATTTTGATGTCAAAAAAAATTCTGTTATATATTTTAAACAAGCTAATAAATAATGATTTTTTTTACGAAAGCTAATAAATAATGATATGATATATATTACATGTTAATGACAAAAATGCTCTAGTATATTTCTTTTATTAAAAATATTAAATTAATTTTCTATTTTTATTTTTTAATAATAATTTTATTTTAATTTTTTTAATCACTTATTTTCATTCTTTAATTTCAATAAATTTTTTAATTTTAATATGCAAAATGAAAAAACTAGCCTTGTTTTTAATTTAATACATATGTACATGTGTGTGTATATATATATCACACAAACACACATTAGATATTTTAAAATATATTTTATAAGACTAAATCAACAAATTGTTTTCTTATCCTATCTCACTATTTTCTAACACAACTCATATTCAAGATAAGATTTCAACTAAAGCGGTAATATATGATATAGGGGACGAGATTTATTAATCATATTTTGCTAGCTCAACAAACGCTGTACTGATATAAGATATGATAAGCTTATCATATCTTGCCTCCTTATCATGTCTATCATACATGCCCTTAGGGTGTCTTTGGTTCAATTGAAGTAAGGTATTTTAATGGAGGGAAAGGAAAAGAAAAAGAAATTGAGAGATTTAATTTAATTTTGGTTTTGATTGAGAGAAGAGTAGAGTTGTCAATTTTGGTCCAGTACCTTGATGGCCAGTGTTTTGGATGGGGTTAGACTCATTGAATGGAGGCCCAGAAAACAATTGGGCCTTTTTGGCCTCAGCACGATTAGCCTAATCTTTGTTTTTTAATGTTTCTTTAGTTTCATTTGTTAAAAATCTTGTTGGGTCAGGCCAACCCGATGGCCTCGTGTTTTCAGCTGAGCTAAAAAAAAGTCTAATAGATATTTGGGTTGACCTGACTCAACTTTTTTTTCATTTTGATCTGTTGGGCTATGCCTAATATAACAGCTCTATAGAAGAGAGTGGAGCCTTTGTGTCAAGAAAGGAGGATAAAGATTTCAATAGAGGAGAGATCAGCCCAACGTGATAAATCAGTCTGAGCCGAGTTTAAAATATGTGATTTTTAGAACACAACATAAAATTAAGTGAGTCATCATTTAGAAAACCAGACTAATCGGGAATCGAAAAACCTACTTGTTCTAAATCCTGTGGGATCCAGAAAACTAGAGGGGGTGAACTAGTTTGAATTATCAAGTTTTAAAAATGAAAATAAAATTTCTAGTTTTAAATTCAAAAAATATATTTTTTAGCAATAAAAGGATAGAATTACACACACACATATATATATATATATATATATAGTTTTTTATTATTTATCCTTTTGACTAATATTTAGTCTTATAAAATATATATTATTATTATATATCTTAGTTTATAATTTAATATTCTTTCTTAAATTTGTCACTTGATATAACATATAAAATTAGAATATAGATTTGATTAATTCTGGTTGAACTGCAGTTCAAATAAGGTTGAATCATTAAACCTTGAACACTTTAATAATCAGTCAGATTTTAAAAAACTTACGTGAGTGCTATCAATTTTGCAAAAAAGAAAAATTCTATGCGTGTGGTACTCTAATCCTTTTTACTCTCTCTTTTAGAAGCATACATCAACTTGGAATATCTTCTTATTTAAAAACCGATAGTGGCCATATTATCACACTATTCCTGCTGGTGGCACACACACACATATGGCATACTAAGGATGCTAAATTTATCAAACAATATTTCAGGACTAATATCTCTCTCCATTTTCATTATTTAATATTTATAAAGATGAAAGATTGCATGTAAAGGAGTAAAACACCTTAACGATTTCTTCCTATTCTTCAATTTTTTTGTCCCCTTCCACTTTTGTCCCTTCTACAAGTCAAAGGTCGCAATATTGCATCAAATTGTGCAAGTAGCAGGTTTGGTTGCTTTCGCTAACTTACTCCCTTACCCACGTGTTCCGGTCTGAAATTTTGGGGTAATTTGGGTGGACAATGATAGAGGTGACTCTATCGATAGGAGATAAAGTGTCATCAAAATGTACTTGCAAAGCCACTCTGACGTCTAAGTCAGGTCTCCCTCTAATATCTTAGTAGAGCTTTCAGCATACTAATGTTTGGCCCCTTATATAGATGTTATATGAGCATGGTAATGTTTGGCCTCTCATTTGGCTTAGTCAATTGGTCGCCTGGAATACAACGTTTTTTCCTGGTATTTACACGGTATGCAAATTGCAAACAAATATTCATTTGAAATTCATTAAACTTTATTTCTCCACTCCAGATTTTCCATATGCAAAATGTCATTTTTCTTCAAACACGAGCCAATTTTTACTAGAATCGAATATACTTTTAGCCTCTTGAAATATGTCAATTTTCGCTTTGGGGTAATTTGGGTGGACAATGATAGAGGTGACTCTATCGATCGGAGATGAAGTGTCATCAAAGTGTACTTGCAAAGCCACTCTGACGTCTAAGTTAGGTCTCTCTCTAATATCTTAGTAGAGCTAGCTTTCAGCATACTAATGTCATTTTTCTTCAAACACGAGTCAATTTTTATTAGAATCGAATATACTTTTAGCAATAAAAGGATAGAATTACACACACACACACATATATATATATATATATATATATATATAGTTTTTTATTATTTATCCTTTTGACTAATATTTAGTCTTATAAAATATATATTATTATTATATATCTTAGTTTATAATTTAATATTCTTTCTTAAATTTGTCACTTGATATAACATATAAAATTAGAATATAGATTTGATTAATTCTGGTTGGACTGCAGTTCAAATAAGGTTGAATCATTAAACCTTGAACACTTTAATAATCTTTTAAAAAACTTACGCGAGTGCTATCAATTTTGCAAAAAGGAAAAATTCTATGCGTGTGGCACTCTAATCCTTTTTACTCTCTCTTTTGGAAGCATACATCAACTTGGAATATCGTCAAACTTTAGATTTAGCCGAAGATTGGCTAAGCACGGTTTACCTTTTATTTACTTTCTTCAAGAAGCAATCATGCCGAGAAAGGAACTCCTCAGCTATGAATTTCCTAACTACTCCAAAGAGTGTTAGGATTAGGCTTTTGGAATGTTTGATTACTCTAAGACTAAACTAATTAAAGATTTGCATAATGTAAAAGGACCTATAAAATGCTTGAAAAATATGAATGTGTTTGATTGATAGTGTGTGTCCTTATACATTTACAAGCATAGTATTTATACTTTCAACAAAAAACGGTATATATTGGCCACGATCTATTGTCCTTATATTTACTTAAATAAATCTGTATGGTAAGCTTAAAAGGCTTTTTCAATGGCTTGTAACCTACATTTTTTAGCTAAATAAACTTTTAAAAAAACTCTAAACTAATCTATTTATAAAAAAGTCTGACCTGACATGGACCTTACGTAAGCGAGGCCATCGACACCTTAGGCGGCCTGACCTGGTTTATTCCCACCCATACTCCCATGGTGTAAACATGTCTGCTAGATTCATGGGGTAGAAGGAAAAAAAGGATCCAGCAAGTTACACCGACAGATGGATGAAAATACTAATCAGATTTTAATTAATTTCCATGTAGCAATTGACTGAAGTAGCAAGCATGCGCGGACCACATTAACGGTGGATATCCAAAATAGCATATATTATAATAATAGACAAAAAAGACAGCAACAAGTGGTATATAAATACTGCATAGGTCCCCTTAAGTCACCAAACAGAGAAAAGAAAAGTTAATTGTCTGCAGCAGCCTTGAGTTGAGAGATAATATTCCATTCCAGAAAGAAAGAATGGTTCAACAGCAAGAACAAGAAGAAGTTCGAAAAGGTCCATGGACAGAACAAGAAGACTTCAAGCTAGTGTCATTTGTTGGATTATTTGGAGATCGTAGATGGGACTTTATTGCTATGGTATCAGGTTTGAAGGTGGCGGGAGACAATATATATAGGTAATGCTTATTTGGGACATGCCTACCTTCTTTATCAACCACTCTTTAACCATCAAATTATCACTTCATTTTGTCGTAGGTTTGAATAGAACAGGTAAGAGTTGTAGATTGCGCTGGGTTAATTACCTTCATCCTGGTCTCAAACGTGGCAAGATGACTCCCCAGGAAGAACGCCTCGTCCTCGACCTTCAATCCAAATGGGGAAATAGGTTTGTTAATCACACAATTCTATAATACCCTTGAGTTTTGTTCAATATCGTAGGTAAAATTAGTTCAATATTTATATATTATCTCTTCATAGTTAGTAGTCTTCATATGTTGAGTGTAAGATTTTAAATCGCGATTGCAGTATATATAGTAAAATTTGTAAAGATATCAATATATAATTCAACTTTTCCTAAAGTACTAACAATAGAGAATCACAGTCAAATGCGACCAATATTACAATTTTGCGGTTACAAAGATCCTGTATTTTTTTTAGTTATTTTTTGGGGGCCAATCATAGAGATATTGTATATATGTAGGTGGTCAAGAATTGCTCGAAAGTTACCAGGGAGAACTGACAATGAGATTAAGAATTATTGGAGAACACACATGAGGAAGAAGGCACATGACAAAAAAAGGAGATCAGAAGTTCCATCTTCTTCTAGTGGAAATTTCTCAACATCCTCAAACAATCATGCAGTGGATTCTCATGTTTCCAAAGAAGCTGGAGAAGAAAGTTTTTATGACACAGGAGGTGCTGTAGGGTCAACAACACAAGTTAAGTTAGGAAAAGAAAAAGATCATGATGAAGAATTCTCTATGGAAGATATCTGGAAAGATATTGATTTATCAGAAGAGAATAGTCTTCAGCATCAGCTACCAGTATTATATGATGGACACAGTGAAGAGGGCTGTAACTTTATTTGTCAACCACCAACATCAACATGGGAGTATTCTTCATGGGTGATGGATGAAGGAAGTATGTTATTCCCTATGAGTGACCCTAATTATTTTTCAAACAATATTGTACAATACAATCCAGCGCATTTTTAATTAACAGACTAGGCTAATTAGGATTCATTTTCCAATCAATATTTTCTTTGTTAATATCATCATGTGTGTGTGCCACTTAAGTCTAACCTGTGTAGGAGGAGTGCACCTTTTAGCTTTTGGAATGGTTCTATTATGTAGTGTGACCCAGCTGTAATAATAGCTTCAAAGATAACCTCTAGTCTTTTCCTGCTTTTTTACTTTCAAAAAAACATCCAATAAGGTAGGGAGGGAGTTGGTATGTACTTGGATTAATGTAAAATATTATATCAAGTGTTTCTTTATTACATCTAAAGTTTGAACTTGATTACAATATTTTTGTTCTTTATATTATGCATGAATAGTTTATACAGCTTTTGCCAATGAAGGTTGATCTAGTTGATAAGGATTCAACTCATATTCCATAACGTAGGTTCAAATCCCGTTATCAATGTGACCTTATTGATATGTAATATGTAAGTACTCTGTATGTATTTCTTGAGACTTTCCTTAACTTCAATGAATCTTCGAGACCCAATTCTCCTAAACTTCTCTGTAATAGTCTATACAACTTTCAATGATATGAATTCTCAAAGTGAAAAGTCAGAGTGATTTTAATGTATCTTATGATAGAGATGAAAGAAAGTGATACTTAACATAGATATGATACAAAAAGATAGAAAGGAAGTTACGAGACTTTTTTATTTTATTATTAAACTACATATTTAACTACACAATTACGTAACTACTAGAAGAAAAAAACTAATTTAATGACCAAAAGTAGTGATGGAAATTTTAAAATTCATCACCAATTATGGCATCACAACATTTAGTAAGTGAATTAGAGACGATATTATATTTTTAGTCATTAATTTTTCCGCTCTAGCTAATTTCTCTTTTTTTAGTAAATCAACTCCATATTTATTTGTTTCTTCTTTTCAAAGGTTTTTATAATGAATATCACACAAGTTTGTCCGAATTCGTGTGGTTGACGACCAAGTTGATAAGAATTGGCCTGCCATATATGGTGAAAGTAAAAAATAATAGAGCGTATGTGTATTGGGGATCATTTTGGCTCCTTTGTTATTGCTAAAACAGTTTGTATTGATGGCTTTTTATCACCTCCGGAGATTGAGGCTCTTGGTTTGTTGGAGGCCTTACGGTGGATATCTCAGTAGGGATTTCTTCATATAGATATTGAGCTAGATTGCAAACAGGTTGTTGATGCAGTCAAAGGAAAACATAATTATCGACGGAACTTGGAGTCATTGTATCTTTGTGCCGCTCATCTCTCTCTAGTTTTCATAACTGCACTCTTAGTTTTATTCGACGACAAGTCAATTGTGTTGCTCATAGTCTTCTTGTTAGGGCAGCTCAATCTTTTGCTAGTCACCATACCCATTTTATTATTCCTCATTGTATTGCAACTCTTTTAATTAATGAAATGACTTGACTTGAGTTGGTTTGCTTCAAAAAAAAAACTACAATAGATAACATAATAGAAATACATCATTTAGTTTATTGTACTATTTTGACGGTTACTTGTATTTATTTTTAAGTTATTACTTTTAAAAAATAATTTTGTTGATTACCATAAAAATAAATTTTTTAAATAAATAAACAAATCCATATATCGTAAATTAATTATTTATATGGTGTGCAATTCTTGAAAAACTATGTCGTAAATAGCTAATTTATGGTACAAAATTACAAAAAATATACATATCATAAGTTAGAAAGTTTACGATACACATTTTTATAAAATTTAGTACCGTAAATAGCTAATATGTGATATACTATTTTTCAGAATGTAATGTAAATTAGCTATTTATGATACATAGTTGCTAAATTTGTGTACCATAGATAGTTAATTACGGAAAAAATTAAAATACCTCATATAATTTTCTAGTTTACATTAGATACGAAAAGTTACCAAAAAATTAACTAATTTTTAGAGCTAGGTATTTGCTATGGTCGTGCCCTCGAAATTGTGGGAGTGCCCTTAATAACAGTCAAGCTAAAATAGCAATACTCTTAAGCCTAGTGGGCTCAGATCCGTGAAATCAAAAATCATGTAGCCCAAAAAAGGCCCCTAAACATCTCCATAAAGACTTCGGGATCTACATCAGTACAACTTTTACCCTTATTAAAATACACCAATTTTACATCACATACCAAATTCATTGGTAATTTCGGGGTCTACATTTAAAGTTTTTTTATAGGTAAAGTGGTTAGAAATTAGTGTGTTAGTAGTAGGTAGAGGGGAGGGGGAGCGGAGTTCGAACCCTGTACGTCTACATTTTTTCGATAGGCAAAGTGGTTAGAAATTAATGTGTTACGGAATTATCTTTAAAATGGTAAATTCAGAAATTACCAAAAAAATTGGTATCCGATTTAAAATTAGTAAGGGTAAAATGGTATTAAATGAAAATGTGTGGGTAGAAAAAATATTAGCCTAGTATTTTATGTACTTGTTGAATTCTCGATTCTCTATTTTGTTTTTTTGTTTGTTGGACCCGGGTTGTTTTATGGTCTTGCTCTTAGTCTTGGACCTTTCATGTTTGGATACCCCATCCCATGGCTTGTTACTTTGTTGTATTCGGTTTGGTCTTGCCCAATTATCAATGAAACTACATGTAATTGATAAAAAAAAAAAAAAAGAGTTTTGCAATTTGTTTGTTAACCGACAAAAAGGATTCACCATGTTTAAAAAATATATTCGTCAGCCGGAGTTTTGAGTGATTGAAGTGAAAGTGGAGTAGAGTTGAGTTCAGTGTACTTGGTTAGTGTTATTTTCTTGGTGTTGTCTGATGTTAAATGCTCTATTTGGGTCCAAGAAGTTAGAAACTGTGAAAAGGGTGCGAAAGAGTAGATAAGAGAAATAGATGAGAAATATAATAGATTTAATGGTTGTTTAGTATTAGAGAAAGATAAGAGAATTGTTGATAATTATTGAAAGTACATGAATGCTCTTGAAAAATCCTTCAACATTAATTTAATTATTTAAGGCCATAAGTGTAAATTAGTTAAGAAAACCATTTCTCTCATATTTCTTAGGAGAGATTAGAAAAAGTTGTGGGTCCTACTAGTTTCAATCGGGGAATGATTGGGTGCCTTGAGGGCGGGAAAATCACCCATACCTTTAGTGTTTTGTGTCTATCCCTCTCCTCAAATATTTTCTCTTTCATCTTATACAATTTTCTATCTCATCTATTTCTCTCCAAAATAAGCCTAAAGGCTTCAAAGGCACCAAAAACTAAAGACACCGAATCCTTTCCCGTTTTAATCTATTTCCTCTATTTCTCCTTTAAACCAAACAAGAGCAATTTTTAACCTCTCTTCAACTTTTGTGTCACCTCACTCTCTCTTCCTTATTTCTCTTCAACCAAACACAACAAAAAGGTCTACGGTGTGTTGTGTTAGCTTTTCTTTGGTCAAACTTAGACCTTTTAGAAGAGAAATGGGGTGCGTCGGTTTTGAAGAATAAAAATGACAAGGGTAAAATTGAAATGGGCCCTATGTGTTGTTAGGCTTGTTTACGTTGCAGTGCAGCCTGCAATGACAAAAAAGTCAGTTAGTTTTAGGATTTTTACTTCATACCCCTACATTTGATCTCATATCCTCCACATTTCAATGAGTTTTCAATTTCACCCTTGTCATTTTTATTCTTCAAAACCAACGCACCCCTTTTCTCTTCTAAACTTTTTAGAACACAAATGCAATTTCTAGAATGTATTTTTATTTTTTTAAGTTCCATAAGTTTCAAATTTTGAAATTTTCGTAATGTATTTTTGATTTTTTGAAGTTTTAGAAATTTAAATTTTGAAATTTCTTGAATGTATTTTTATTCTTTAATTCCATTAATATCAAACTTTGAAATTTTTAGAATGTATTTTTATTTTTTACGTCCTACAAATTTCAGACTCCCGAGATTTTTACTTTTGTAAGTTCTTGAAATTTCCGGAATGTTTTTTTATTTTTTTAAGTTCCATAAAATTAAAATTTTGAAACTTTTAGAATGTTATTCTTTTTTGAAGTTCCAAAAATTTCAAACTTTTTAATTTCTGACGCAATTTTTAATTTCGTAATTGTGGAGAAAATTACTTCCTATTCCGAAAATTTCACAAAAATTGCTCTCTTGAGTGGTGAAAGGTAAAAGGAGTAAACAGGCTACGGCCTTATCTTGATGCTATTGTCAGTCCTCTTCAGAGTAGCTTCATTTCGAGTAGGGGTACTAGAGAGAATGCTATAATAGTATTATTCTACAAGAATTTGTACATCACATAGGGAAGAAGAATAGCAAGAAGGGAGATATGATCCTGAAACTGGACTCAGAAAAGGCCTATGATCAAGTTGATTGGTTATTCTTAAGGGAGACTCTCATTATGTTTGGTTTTCCAGACAGGATTGTTAACTTAATTTTGCATGGTATCACGCAATCTAGCATTTCTTTGCTTTGGAATGGTAGTCGGACTAAGAGCTTTTCCCCTAAAAGGGGTCTCCCTCTCTCCATACCTTTTTGTGCTTTGCATGGAGCGGTTCAGCGAGATGATAGCGTCTTTAGTGGGCGAGCATAAGTGGACACCCCTTCACGTGTCCAAGAATGGGCCAGGTACTTCTCATTTATTTTTTGCAGATGACGTTTTACTATTTTCCAAAGAGACAGTGTCTCAGGCGAAAGAGATTAAACGTATTCTGGACGGGTTTTCGTCTATCTCTGGGCTGAAAGTTAGCTTGGCTAAATCTGTTATTTTCGCTTCCAAAGGGGTGCCGGGGACGAAGAAGGATAGAATTAAAGGTATTCTGGGGATTAATTTCACCAATACAATTGATAAACACTTGGGTTTCAAAATCTTCCAAGGGAGAGTCAAGAAGGCAGATTTTAATGGTGTTTTTGACCGGGTCAACTCCAAACTTGCAGCGTGGAAAGGAAAATTTCTTAATAAAGCTGGTAGGCTGACTTTGGCGACTTCGGTTCTCATGGTGATACCTTCATATGGTATGCAGTTACAATGGTTCCCACAGTCAGTGTGTCCTCAGGTTGATAGAGCGGTCAGGAATTTTATTTGGCAAGGTAGTAATGATAACGGCATGCATATGGTAGGGTGAAGTACAATAACTAAGCCTAAACGTGATGGGGGACTCGCAGTTCGCGTGGCTCGCCACAATAACACAGCTCTATTGGGCAAGTTGATTTGGGACGCTGTGGCAGCTTTTGAGAAACTTTGGGTTCAACTTATGAAGGACAAATACTTTCACAATCACTCGTTCCTTAGTGCTCCAAAAATGAGTGGATCAACCACTTGGAATTCCATGTTGAAGGCTCGGGATTGCCTCGCTCCTGGATTCAAGTTTAAGTTTGGTAACGACAAATCTAGTATTTGGAATGATAGTTGGCTCACTACGGTTCCTCTAGGACCTCTGTTACCCTTTGTCGACATTCATGACCTCCATTTGAAATTGAAGAATATCTATGTAGATGGAGTGTGGAACTTTGATAAGTTGTATACTTTAATCCCCCAAGATTGGATGGAGAAGTGCAGATTTTGCCATAACTCCTTGCCAACAAAATCAACTCTCATGAGGAGGAATGTTTTGGATAGTGATATGTGTGTCTTGTGCAACATATACATGATGAAATATTGCATCATTGCTTCTTTTTATGCCAGCATGCTAAGGAGGTATGGAGTATTTGTTTTAATGGTAATTTTGTGCCCCCAACCAGTACCTTTACACCTACACTTTGGTTGGAAGACATTGTCCGACGCCATGGGCCACTTTATGTGATTATCATGTGGAAACTTTGGTGTGCAAGGAACTTGTTTATTTTTGAAGGTAAAAACGTGAAGGCGTATGAAGTTGTTGCGCAGTCCTACGGGCTTCTTTCAGATGTTCTAGTTGCTTTTGGATCCTTGGTGAGTAGCGCGCGTGTCACGTCGGGAATGTTTCGTGGATAGCTCCGCCAGTTGGGTGGGTGGCTCTAAATGTTGATGGTAGTGCCCATCTTAACCCGGTAGTTGCTGCATATGGAGGACTTATTAGAGATAGCAACGATAACTCCTGCGAAGGTTCCACGGGTCTTTGGGACACACTACTATCATGCACGCTGAGCTATGTGCTATTAGACATGGTTTATCTATGTGTTGGGAGATGGGATATAAGAAGATTGTATGCTATTCAGATTCTTTGAATTCTTTGAAGCTTATCGAGAGTGTTGATGTGTCCTATCATCACCATGGCAACGAAGTTGCTTTGGTCAGGAACTTACTAGCTCGATCTTGGGATGTTAGGTTGCAACATGTGTTTAAAGAGGCTAACTTCTGCGCGGACTATCTCACAAAACTTGGTATCACAACTTCACACGCTCATGTAGCTCCGATAGCGATGGTGCAGCTGCTTCAAGCCGATGCACAATGGTGTTCTTTTGTTAGGCCTTAGTTTTTCTTTTTATTCTCTTTTGTAACCAAAAAAAAGGAGTAAAATGGGATAAAAAAAAACTTTTAGGGTATGGGAAAAATCGGGGGTATGAATTAAAAATCCTTGGTATCCTATTCATACGGTGTTGGATTGGCTTTGGGCAATTGTTGGCCTTTTGACCGATCTAAGCAAAAAAACTAAACTTTTTGACCTATGATTTTAAAGTAAAGTTTAACAAAATGGTAAAATAAATTGTTTGAATATTTCCGAAAAAAACATGATGCAATAGAATAGTAATTAGTAACCATAGTTGTTTCAAGGTCATTTTCCACCCTTTGTGAACCTCTAACTTGAAAACGAGCCATATATCTCCTCACCCCTATTAAACGGGTTGAGATCTTCTCAGTTTCTCAAAAGAAACGGATGGTTCCATTACCTAAATTTTAGGTATATAAATACACACATTTTTAAAATAGAGGATATATATTATACATTTATGCATTTTGTACATTCAAAATTTAGGTAATGGACCATTCATTTCTTTTGAGAAATGGGGAGGATCTCTACGTCGTCAATAAACCCTCTTAGAAATTTCATGAACAGAGAACCTTCACCAATTGACCATTGCATCGTCAAACCAGAGATGGTGGGGTGAGATTTAAGAAGAGATAAAGATGGTGATGAGGACTCAACATGTTGAAATCAACACTAAAATGGGGCGCCACATAAGATTTTTTTGTTTACCAAAAATACTCGTATAAAGGGTGACAACACGCACATTTCAAAAGATAAAGAATTTAAACGAAGAAAGAAGAATAAAGGACTAGTCCAATATTTTTTAATTAAGATAAAGAACTCAAGAACAAATTTTCCTATTAGATATAAAAAGTTGGGAGTGAATCACTTGAGGATCCCACCCACTATATAATGAGTCGATGATAATGAAAAGATATATGAAAAGAAAATATGGTTGTTATATAGTAATTTGTGGTTGTTATATATTATTTTGTTTTGACCAAAAGGAGCTATTTGTTGCTTTCTTGGTGATTAGTTTGATAAGAAAGAATAGAAGAAGCACATTAAAATCTCCTTCCTTTTTCTTTTTCTGCCGCCACCCACCGACTCTGTCCTCACTGCTAGTTCACCTTTCTCGTTAGAAGACTAGAAAATATACTTACTTGTCCTAACTTTCAATTTCATCACATCATTGTATGCTTTCCAAATTTTTGATATTTTGAATCTTTGACGTCAAACCAAATTCCAACTACCTTTTAGCATACTTTATAAATACGGTCAAATAAATGTTGAAAATGAAAGCCTGCTTTTGGCAAATACAGTATATTTTGACTGTTAAAAGTGTTAATCCGTTATCAACTTACACTTTTTAGGATCCAATGCAAAACTAATCGCTTCTATAAAAAAGAAGTAATGGCTTCTTGCGCTACTTGACGTGCCTAGTGCCGCCTAGAGTTAGAGATCATGATCATGGCTTGATGGGTTAGTGGTGGGTGGCATCATAATACATCTATATAAAGCATCTTAATAATTACGTAACAATATTCTCCTATATGCAGTACTCACGAAATTGTGTGTGTGTGTGTTTTTTTCCTTCATATTTAGGTGTTATAGTGGGTGTTGGTTGATTGTTTAGGGGTTCTTGGCCTCGGCCTTTTGGTGTTTTATAGCAATTGCAGGTGTTTCTTGATTGTTTGTTGTATCTTAGTCTCGATCATCTCTTTTTAGCGTTGTATTGTGTTGCTTGTGTTAGGTTTTATCGATAAAATCCATTCAACTATATAAAAAAAGGGGAAAATATTATTCTTTTGGCATAATCAATAGGGTATATTGTAAACTAATTAATTGCAAAAGAAATGCAAGGATTGGATTAGGAGTTGAATTGAATTCATGCATAAAAACTAATTAAAACCTTACAAATACAAGGGGATTAGAAATTTGATTAACGATAATTCAAGGTAATAATGAAAAATGCTGAGCTAGGTAAAATTGTGATTAACGACAAACGATGGTGGCTTGGCGGCAGCCTGAGACACGTGCAAGTTGAAACCTACCAATCGAGGCATGGCCTCATCTCATGTGATGCTCGTGTGTTTGTTTGCTGACATGGATTACCCCATACGTGTCTCATCCCCGGGGATCCCACATGACTTATACGGTTTACACCCACTAAATCCCCATGTGCGCCCCCCCAAATAAACAAACAAGCCTCGCACCATGCTTCTCGTGTTGTTGACCTTTGTCTCTATGTTAAAGATGAAACTTAGGGTTTGGATATCTCTCTCTCTTGTTTATCTTTCAATACCTTAGTTATTTTCTCTCTCATCCCACTTTTATATTCTGTGAAGGAGAGAAATTATGGAATAGATGATCCATACACACGATTCTCTTAAAAATTGGACCCCTAATTATACTTAGGGTAATATTTTTATAACCCCACTATTGGACATTATACTCCCACAAAAATCATCTATCCCCATTTCACCCCTTAAAAAAATTGAAAAACGGATTTATTTATTTTTAGGATAAATTCATAGTATTAAAAAAATTGAAAAACAAATTTATCTGTTTAGTAGATAACTCCAGTTTTGAAAATTGCAAACCGGATTTATCTGATAAATAGATAAATCTGTTTTTCATAATAAAATAGATAAATCTGTTAAAAAATTATAATTACTTTTCTTAAAAAAATAAAAATAAATATGGATATCAAGACTACGAGACTCAAAATCCCAAATCCTTCGTTTACTATTTTTTATTAAATTTTTGAACTCTTCATAATCTCCAAAACATCAAAACAAACGTTTCATAACATTCTTTTGATTTTATTCGATTTTTAACGGTGTTTTTATAATTTTAAGATTAATTTTGATTCTTTAACAAATTTTTAGTGGTATTTTTATAAACTTTTTTTAATTTTTAGTTGTTGTCGGTGGGATCTTGGCCGTTAAAATTATAGCCGTTAAAAAGTTAAATAAAATAAATTTTATATTTTAATATAAAATGAAATTACCATGCATCTGATTCCCATTTTCAAAACATCAAAACGGATTTATCCTTCAAAATAACTCCAATGGGAATTTTTTGTGGGTGAAACAGATTTATCAAAAAATGTATAAATCCTGTTTGGGAAAATTTTGGCTATCGGATTTAACGTAATTCCAGTTTAGGTGACAAGTGTTTGGGGTTTTCGGGTTTTTGTTATTGACAAGGGTAAAATGGGGGGTATAAAAAATATTATCCTTATACTTTTACCATGAACGATATACTAACTATTTTTTGGGGGGCCCTAATTAATTAAAACAATTGGATTAGGTTGAGGCCTTGTGCTAGCACACAGCCTGCAAAGGCTGTTCACCAGCCCTAGATATATTCTCTACTCCTCTAAATTCATTGAATTATACTCAATAAAAAATTAAAATTCATCGGATAAGAACCTCTCTCTCTCTCTCTCTACTTTTTTAAAACTAAGAATTAGTATATGGTATACTTCGTCTATATAATCACATCGTTAATTTCTTTTTGGTAAATAAAGGTATTCCCTGCGCGCGCAGGCACAAAGACTAATCCCTCGAGGTAACTTTTGACTAAATGATTAAGGAGCCCAAGTATCTACCATTTGTGCTATACCATGTTTGTATCACGCCGTTAATTGGTTCTAGTTTTCAATCAAATAAATAGTCAAATTGTATATAGGCTAAAATACATATGAGATCTTTTAAGTTATTTTAAAAATTCAATTAGTCCTCAAATTCGTGACACAAAAATGTTTTTTTAGATTTTTCGTCCATTATAACTAACAGATGCTGACTAGGACGTTAAGTTTTTTTTTTATAGGCAAAGTGGTTAGAAGTTAGTGTGTTAGTAGTTAGAGGGGAGGGGAGAGCGGGGTTCGAACCTCGTACGCCTACATTTTCACCAACGATGTCCCTTTCACCCAACCACATGAACTACCCTTCCGGGACTAGGACGTTAAGTGATGATACTCACTTGTTCACATGCACATGTGTAAATTAAATTATTGACGTGGATTTAGTGTTTAATATTAAATCTATTTGTGTTGCCAAAAAAATACATTATCTTCTTCCCTAAGTTTCCCCAAAGTCTAAAACCCTAAACTCGTAATCTTTAGGGCTTGTTTGAGAGTTTAGAGGGGAGAGGGGAAGGCTTAAAAAAATGAAGATGAAAATAAATGGCAGGAAAGATCACCATTGCTTATAGTCAAGAGAACATTGACTATATAAATCAAAAATCAATAAATGCTAAAATTTTGCAGAATGAATTGAATTTTTGAGCACCAATCAAAATAGAGTAATGTTATATAGACAAATTTTTCTAGACAAAAATAGCCAAAAACCAAATTACAATACCAATTCACCAAGTTTTTTAAACAAATAACCAACCTACTTTTTCACAGTTTTCTAGGCCATTGACTAAAAACTGTGAAAAAGTAGGTTGGTTATTTGTTTAAAAAACTTGGTGAATTGGTATTGTAATTTGGTTTTTGGCTATTTTTGTCTAGAAAAATTTGTCTATATAACATTATGCATCAAAATATTATTATTTTTTAACCAACACTCCTAGCCCAGTGGTTCAGGCTCCTGCTGGGACGTGGTGGGGGTCGATCCGGTTTGCTCCTGGGTTCGATTCCCGCCTATGTCAAATAGGGTGTTGGCCAGCGAAATGATTAAGAGCCCCAAGTAGCGAGCGCAGACTAGTCCTTCGTTGACAGCATTGGGAAACTGCGTGGGTCACCCGTGAGAGTCCGATACCAAAAAAGAATATTATTATTTTTTTGCATGGTTTTGGCATTACTTGATTTTTCATTAATAGAGTCAAAAATTCTATGATTTTGGTGAAAAATAGTCCCTCACTTTCCGCGACTACTACTATAGTACTATTCCCTTCCCTCCCTCCTTTCCTACCCCTTTTATTTCTTGTCTCATCGCGCGTGTAGGGGTATATACACTAATACACTTTCTCCCTCCTTATAAATAACAGCTAATACCCCAATCAAATCCTAATACCAAATTTTTTTATTTTCCACTCTTCTTATTCTTCCCTTTTCTTTCAAGGCAAGACAGAGCATGGAAGACCCCTTCGCTTCCATAATCAACAACTACTATCACGAAGTGAGTCACTGCTAGCTTTATTCCCTCTTATTACTTTTTAATCTTCACCTTATTCTTTGTCTACCATTGATGTGTGTTAAGGTTCATTAAGGTTTTTTTTTATCTGGGTTTGTTTCATTGAGGTTCTTGTCTGTAATGTTTTTTTTGGGTCGTTATTGTAATGTGTATTTAGTTGTCGGTGTCTTCCTTATTCATCTCTTTTACTTGTTTAGTCTGTTCAACAAAACGCCGGTGAGAGATATATTTTATTTTTCTAGCAAGAAATAGCCAAGAATGTCGTGTAAGTCAATTGTCAAAGAAAGATTGTTCAGACAAATTTCTCCGTATTAATTTCCAGGTCCCAGCGTCTATTTTTCTTGGTAAAAAAAAGGTTCTTTTTTTATCAAAAAATTGTTTTTTTTACCAACTGTTGTTTCTTGATTTTTTTTTGACCAACTGTTCTTTTTTTGACCAACTGTTGTTTCTTGATTCTTTTTTTTACCAACAAAACGCCGGTGAGAAGAAAAAAACGCCGGTGAGAGATATATTTTATTTTTCTAGGCAGAATTGAATATACTACTTTTGTTACCTTTTTCTCCAATACTAAAATTTGAACTTTCTGTAAAAAAAAAAGGTTTGGGGATATAAATTAGTTGTTCTTTTCTGCTTGGTTTCTCCCACTTCATGTGATACAATTTCTTTTTTTTTCGTATTCATTGAACCTTTTTTTCAAGAAATAGCCAAGAATGTCATGTATGCCGAGTAAAGATTGTTTAGACAAATTTCTCCGTATTAATTTCCAGGTCCCAGCGTCTATTTTTTTTTGGGTAAAAAAAAGGTTCTTTTCTTACAAAAAATTGTTTCTTGATCTATTTTCCACCATTATCTTCATAATTAAATGCCCTTCTATATTTTAATTATTTTATTCTTCTTTAATAGGAAAGAATTTATCTTTTTTCCTAATTTGCTTTTTCATCACGGAAATGCATTAATAACAATTTTTTCACACTTATGAAGATAAATTGTGATGGAAGAGAGAGATAACAATTCAAGAAAGAGAAATTAAATCGGTAAATACCCAATTTACCGTTGAAAAGAAAGGGTTGAGTAAAGTCTCACTTTTTTTTTGTATTTGTCGCTTTCTATGTTGTGTCGTTAAAAACATTCAACGACCAATGTGCACTAACTAATCATGTGTAAAGCGATTCCTTGACTTATTGTACTCCCTCAGTATCCTTTTAATTGTCACTTTAGAGATTTCACACATATTAAGAAAAAAGTGTAAAAGGAAGAAAGAGAAGAAGGATTTTACATAATTAACCTTATTGGTGATTGGTGTATTCACCACTATCATAAATGCAAAATAGATAATAATGTTTTGGGAGTGATGCTCATAGTATTAATTAGAAGGTAATATTGGTAAAAGTTTCATTAAAATTAGAAAGTGACAATTATTTTGAAACAACATTTTTAGTAAGTGAGACCATTATTTTGATACGGAGGGAGTATTTCTTTTTTGTTGAGACAGAAGCTATTGTTGGAGGATACAATGCGTGAACTAGAAATGACAAAGAACGTGAACACAGAACTCATCAGGCTACTTAACATAGCTTACAAAGAAAGAGATGAAGCCAAAGAGCAACTTCAGATTCTCCTCAACAACATCAACAACAACAACCTCGTAATGTTTCAAATAACAACAAAAGCAAACTCAAGCATTTCAGCAGAATCCAACAGTATGTCACACGTGTCATCACCAGTTGATTCTCTATTATTTGAAACTGTTTCTTCTTCTCATCATCAAGAGTTGAATAATAATGTAAATGTTTTTGATGTTGAGAGTGCAAGGATTGATGGTTTAGCAAATGGAAAAGTGTTGCCACAAAAGGGTAAATTAGTTGAAGCTGTTAAGAATGCTGGTCCAATACTTAAGAATCTTATGTTAGCTGGTCCACCTCCTACTTGGATAAATCCACCTCCTTTCAATTCTCTTCAGCTTAACCTTCCTGGTGGTGTCCCTAGCAATAATGGTGGTATCCAAAGCAATAACGATACTTGCCTTTTCACTTCCAGTTCTAGTTCAATTGTCAAGAGACAAAGGCTTCATTAATGCCCCTTTTTTATTTCTAACATTCAGGTATCCATTATTTAGCTGAAAACAATTGGCAAGTTATTGGTTATTTTAACTTTTAGATTAGTTAATTTCCCTTTTGATATTTTTCTGACTTGAGAAAATCCTAGTGTGTGGATGAGATGCAGTCAAAAGTAGGACTATTGATATTTTAAGTTTGTTATTATTTGATATTTGATATATCTGATAAAAATTAAACCATATGATTTTGATTCAATTTTGTCACGTTTTTTTGTGTTTAGTTTTATGCATACCAGCTCCGTTACATATTTTTTGTACTTTTTTTTTTGGTCAAATATCTTTTGTACTTTAAATTTTTCGCAAACATTGTTTTTTTGAAGATAGGGGGTTAAACCCCCCAAGAGCTCAAATTAATCATTTGGCAAACTAAAGCCCATCAAATTTACAACAAGAGGGAGGAACCAAATCAAAAATAATACAATCGGTATTCATAGAAAGACTTTCCTTAACTAAAGTATCAGCGGGAGAAGTCATTTAATTAACATCTATAAGTACTAAAATACCTTTATATATTAATTAGTTATATTTATATTAATTATGCAAAATTACTTTTGAGGTCCTTTAACTTAATTTAAAGTTTTGATTTGCTCCTTTAACTCTTTTTTTTCAAGTTAGTGAGTGTTTTATGATTTGAAACGTGTGTAGCATTGCCCTTTTTATGAGATTCTATTGAATTCCATCAAAAAAGAAAACCACATGGTTGTTAAAATGTAATGTGGCTATAACGGTGCTGACATGGCACATCCGAGTATATTCTAAGTAATCTCGTAAACATATAGATTTCTAGTCATTTTAATGTAAAGACCGTAAATATTCTACTAAAAAGAATCTTGTAAAAATAAATCATTTTAATATATCAATGGCATAATTGGAAAACAAAAGTATGGAAAACCAACATGATGTGACACAAGTAGCAGTCTAGTAGATACTTGGGTCCATTGACCATTTGGTCTTGGATTCAATCCCTAGCCGGTGCGTATGGAAAAACATTTGTTGTGAGAGATCAACCTTTTAAATGGATCTCTGGTACCTCGAAGGATTCGTCTCAACGATCGCCATGGAGAATACTTTGATTTACCAAAAAAAATATAAAAGCCAAATACACCAAAGATATGAGACAGAGTGAGTAATTGAATTGGAAATATTGCAATTTGCAAACATTGTCATATAGTAAATTGGAGTGTAATATTCTGGTATAAGCATATGAATATCCTTGCATATTTATGCACAGAATCTGAATATATCTTTGTTAACATCGATGTAACGGAGCCTAAGACAAGATTTGTAGGCAAAGGGAAATCCTCAATTTTATCTCCAACCGTGTGTCTCACTTGGTACTTGTTCCTTGGTTTAGACGTCCTTTTACCTATATAAGCTACCAAAACATACATGGAAATCCTCTTCTCTTCCCTTCATATTTTTTCATGTGATCATAATTATGACTGAAATATTTGATTGGGATGGAGATGAAATTTGTTTAATCTTGGCATTCTGTTGCTTACTCTTCCTTATATTCACTCAATGGAACACTCTCAAATGTATCCTGTGTGTAGCTACCAACACTAACAATAACAATACAAATTCTATTGAAGGGCAATTTGGGAATAATCATGAATCTTCTCAACAGTTTCAAGGCAGTGACATGGAATTATCTATAATACAAATAAACTCTCTTCCAATTACTCAGTTTAAGAAAAATGTGACACAACAAATGCCAATTAATGTAGATTGTGCAATTTGTTTAGGGGAATTTGAAGAAGAGGAATGGCTAAAAGTGCTTCCTAATTGTAACCACGGTTTCCACGTTTCATGTATTGACACGTGGTTTAGGTGTAACTCAAATTGTCCACTATGTAGATCTCGTGTACATCGTGTCCTTGTTGCTAATTATCCAGAGATTCCTGTGTCTTTTAACACGTGGCTAGAAATTTTGGGGATGGATGATATTTCCATTGAAAGTCCTTCTTCACATTTTCAATCCCATTCCCTTTGAAGAAATCTTACAAAAATTGAGTTTACAAGTCACCAATCCCAATTGTACAAAATACTAGATTGTTGTTGACATGGGAGTGAAAGTAAGAGAGAGATAGAGAGGAAGAATGGAGATGTAGGGTGGAAGGAGAGGATCTCTTCTAATAATATATTTTTTATCCTCCACGACGACTATGGATACTAATCCTTCGAGATATCGGAGATTCATTTAAGGGGTTGACCTCTACAAATACATTTCCATACGCCCCGGTCAGGGATCAAACTTAGAACTGAATGGTTAAGAAACTCAAATATCTAACACTTGTGCCACATCATGTTAGTTGCTATTGGGACGTTGGGACCAATATCTGATTGTCCATTCACTGCTAACTCATTGCTACTTTTCAACCAAATCTAAGCTCATTGAAATAGACATCTTTGGAGATATAGATTCTGCCACTAGGGTCTTACATATGTGACCCTTATTTGTTACAAAAAAAAAACTTAAATGGTCAACTTGTTACAAATAAATAACTTAAATATTGTAATTTTGCCTATCAAATATTAGATATAAAAGTTAGTTACTAGTTGGTTACACCAGCTTAGTTACAAAAGTTAGTTGTTCTCATTGGTTATATAAACCTTATACACCCTTAATGTAATTCATTTTTCATTATCAATAATATAATTTTCATGCTCTTCTTTTTTTCTCTTTTTTCTCGATCATTACATGGCTTCCATCAAAATTGTAATAATAAGCCAAGATAAACACATTCATTGGGGGGAGGGAGGGAGGGAGGGAGGGAGAGAGAGAGAGAGAGAGAGAGAGAGAGAGAGAGAGAGGTGCTAAATTACTATTGATTTATCTCACACCTTTTAAGAAGATTCGTTAGTCTTATTTTTTTAAATAAAAGATAAAACCGCATCCTCTAAATTGCCAATGATGAAAACTTGTCCAGTGAGAACATTGATCAATAAAATCTAAATGAACTGATATGTATTTTAAGTAAGATGTTTTGAAACATGGTAAAGCTTATTGAAAGGGACCTAGAACACTAATTTTTTACGCTTAACATTAAACCTAACATAACATGTAATAAAAACAAATGGAATGACTGAATCACTTTTTTTAATGAAGAAGTAACCAATATTTCCTTAGTTGTGGACATTGACATTGGACAATGCAAAACATACCTACATTTCTCACTCAATCAGCTGACTGTTTCACCTTTGGGCGAATCGCCTAAATAATCGATGGGAGTCATAACATACGAGCATCGCAACGCGTTGAGTAAAAACTGAAAACCGCAAATTTTTTAACCTCTTCTATTTGTTTGTTGCTTAGGTAATTTTCGGACTAGGTGATAAAAGAGTTCTCGAGAGCTGCTGCTGCTGCGAACCTTCATTTATATTAAAAAAATGGACAGAAGAGGTCAAAAATGAATAATCTAAAATTACCAGGTGTAACTACAACCATCAACATTTCTTCTGGGAATAGCGTTAACACTAAAAAAAACCTGGCATGGTATGGTGTGAAATAACTAACGAACATCAAATGAGATAACCAGTTTATATTCGGTGCTCACTGCAAAATTTCTTTTAGTTTTCAAATTAGCTTCTACTGTGCCTCACTCATTCTAATGCTATCTTTTCGTTGAGAGAAAACTAAACTCAGACATAATATACTCAAATTGGAAATTGTAAACAAGTAATCTTTAATTCCAGCTGAACTAAAATACACCAAATACCAAAACACAAAATTCAGAACTTGCTTCAGAAAGTTCCCGTCAATGATTAACCATAAAACAGACCAACATCTAAATAAAATAAAAAATGACTCTTGTAAAGTCAGGTACTGCCTTAAATAATCCCGATTTTGTTAGCAACATCCAAAGCATCATAATCAGGTGTCAACCTGACATATGCCTTCTTGGTTCCATCAGGCCTGCAACAGAACAAATCAAATTTAGAAAATTTGTGGCAGTTTTAAGTGTGTTTCATACATATATCTATATATATTTTCACATAGGGATGTATCAAATCAAATTAAATACAATTATGGGTCCATTTCAATGCTACACTGCACCAAACGCAGGAAGAACCCTAGGGCACATTACTGCATCATAAAAAGTAAACAATGTATGCATATCTACATGTTAATGTTTATGGGTAATTGAAATACCAAATTTACAGAGACAGTAGTCAACAGCAGCCATAGTTGCCAGACAATTTATAGAAAAAAATAGCTACATGAAGACTCACCTGATCAAGGTGTTTACTTTCTTGGCTTGGATGTCATACATTTTCTTCACGGCATCCTTGATCTTCTTCTTGTCGGCACGTAAGTCGACAATGAAAACCAAAGTGTTGTTGTCTTCGATCTTCTTCATAGCTGACTCGGTTGTGAGAGGAAATTTCAAGATCTGATAATGATCAAGCTTATTCCTTGGTGTAGCACTGATACGAGGGTACTTGGGGTTCCTATCCTTTGTTTGTGTTTTTGGCCTATGGAATGTTACAGATGTTCTGATCTTTTTGGCCTTCTTCTTGAAGGTAGGACCAGACTTCACTGCTTTAGCAGTTTTCAAGGCCTGGACCTTTGGATCAGTCTTCTTAGAACCATCAGCTGCAGAACAATAAAATTATGTATTCACATTAGATAATAGGGAATCAAAGTAACAACTACTTTTCTAGAGTATTATCTGACATGCACTAAAAAGAAATGCTTAATTTCAGTAACTTCAGTAATACTGAAAGAATGAAGCTTACACAGAAATGTAATGACATTAACATAAACAGTAGATGGATATACTCCAATTATAATACTATATTGCTCAATCCCTACTAAAAAGCTAAAAGTCTCGGTAAAACTATTAGCAATAATGGAAGTTAGGAAAGTCAGCAACACAAATGATAGAAGAAAATGCAAGATTTGGCAAACAAATAAGATGCAGAAGTAGTGTAGGCAAAAAGAAATTCCCAATAATGATGAACTTATAAACCTGAATCATAAAATCCTGTTATGAACTGATAAACTCGAATCATGAAATCGTATACAAAATCTTCTTAGTCTAACAAATTAATCTGGCATGAGAAACAACTCATAAGCATTTATCACAGTACAGCAACACAGATGATAACGATTAATCATGCAGTAAATCACATCAAGAAACAATTAAATCAACAATTTCATGAAAGCCCTAATTTTCGTGTTCAAAAAGTTGCATTATGAAAGTGGAAACAGAAATCTTAATACCAAATTGAATCTTCTACCATTCGTTCAAAAATGAAAAGAGGGAGAGATGAAATACCTTTAGCGGGAGCCATGAGTCAGCGAAATAGAGAAACCCTAGCTGTAAAATCTGCGTTAAACAAAAACAAAATGAAGTTAAGACTCCAGAAAGGGTTTTAACTAGGCGGAGATAGATGTGGGAGTTGAGCAAAACCTGCGTGATGATGCTGTTTTTTTTTTTACCCCCACCATACGCTGCGAAAAGATCTGAATATCCTTCACAAAATTTAAAAATACTCAACATATCCCCAGTTCAAAAAATAAATAAATAAAATTGGAAATCGGATATAAGTAAATCTGATTTACCCCTAAAAATTTTAAAAAATTAAAATCGAATTTATCTAAGGTGGGGGTAAATCCGATTTGGAAATCGGATGTACCCCACCCATAGGTAAATCCGATTTTTTATCCAAATAATAAATAAATAAATCATTTAAAAAATTAAAATTATATTTTTTTAGAAAAATAAATTAGATATGAATAATATGAATATCGGGCGTTTTTTTGTTATGTTTAGGGTGTAGTTCATTAACACGTGACGAAGTTATATGTCGAGCGAATAATTTAGGCTAACAAATCAGTTTTAAACCAACCTGCTCCGATTGTAATAAACCATAGCCATTAAATCCGGAAAAAATCAAGAATCAATACTCCTCAAGAAAGAAGTTCTTTTAGGACAAGGGGGCTCAAAATCCCAAATTCCATAATTTACTATTTTTTATTAATTTTTTTAATTATTCACAGTCTCTAAAAAATCTAAAAAAATTTGCATAGCCTTATTTTGGTTTTATTAGATTTTTAGTGGTATTTTTATAATTTTTTGATTAGTTTTGACCTTTTAACGGATTTTTAGTAGCGTTTTTATAACCTTTTTTAAAAATGTAAATAAAAACAATTTTTTTAATAACAAAATCGGATTTACCTTTGGGGGGGGGGGGGGGGGGGGGGGGGTGATCCGATTTTCTTTTTTTTAGGAATTCGGATTTATATACCCACTAGGTAAATCCGACTTTCAAAATAACAAATCGGATTTACCTCCCAAGGTAAATCATATTTGTTATTTTTAAAGTCGGATATACATAGTGAGGGTATATGGGTAGATACATCCGACTTTAAATATTAACAAATCGGATTTATCCCCCCTTAGGTAAATCTGAGCAAGTTTATTTTAGGCAGGGATATTTTCGTCTAAAAAATTCTAGGGAAGATGGCGGGGTACAAAAAAACCCCTCATTTTAGGGTTAGGTTTCTGTTTTTATATGCCCCGTTTTTTCATGGGCCTAGCCCATCCTCAATTGTGCATATCCATTCCCAAGACCAGCGAGATTAGTTTTCATTCCATTTTGAGCCCCTAAATTTTCACAGCCACACCTCCCTTTTCCCACGATTACTCATTCCTATAAAACTTTACAAACCTCTTACGCGTTATTTTTCTTTTTGGAAAAACTTTTCTTGAGGTTCCTTAACTTAATTTTAAATTTTAATTTAATCTTTTAAGTTTTTATTCTCAATTTGGTCTTTTAAGTCTCAAAACGTTAACAACGTTAACCTTTTTCACTGTACATGTTCAACTTTGTTACAAAAATGTTTATGTGGATGTTATGGTGCCTAAGTGTTTGTTATTTATGCTTATGTGGCAGTTATGTTTGTTGATTCATTTATTTTGAACACTTTTCATCTTGTTCATGAACCCTAATTACTGCATATTTTCCCCAAATCTATCCCTCTCAGCGTACGAATCAACTGCACTTCCCACTGTCTAGTGATCAATTCATTGATAGAAGAGAAGAGGAAAGCATGCCAGTGTAAGTCGTTTAGGTTGCCACAAACCAGCACAATAGCGTGGTGGATAAAGTCTTAATAAGACCACAGATTCCTAACTCCCATATCCCAAGCCAAAGTTAAACCTTCAAAAATTGCCATAACTTCTTGTTAATCTGAATGGGTTCCCAAGAAAGAGAGGTGAGTCACAATGGACACTCTTAAGAACTAAGTCTTTCCTAGCAAGAACTTTCCCCCAAACAATACTATCTTCGAAATCAAGCTGAAGAGATTATTGGGATGAGTCGCGGACTATGTTACTCTCTTTAAGACGTTTCGTGGCACTACTCCAAGGTGCAAGCAGGCTATCAACCACGACGTCCCCAGGATAAAACAACTCAATCAAAATTGCTATGAAAGTTCACTGCACCGTGAAAATTCGCTCTAAGATATACACCCTCAATATGGTTATGAAAACCATGCTTCAAGCTTTCTAGAGAAGAAGAAAGAAGTTTAGGGAGAAGAGAGAAAACTTGAGGAGAGCTGCTTTATTGTCAAGTTTGGTGTGATTTCCAAATGAAGAGAATCTCTCCTTTTATAGGCATTTGGGAGATGTAGCCGTTGGAAAAGAATTAAGAGCCAGCGGCTCTATAAAAAACAAAACCTTTGGAAATTAAATGGAAAAATCTGTTGCAAAATAAATGCAAAACTGTTACAATATTGCTTGGTCAATAGTCAACAGTCAAACGAATAAAAAAATATTTTTCGAGAAAAAAAGAAAGAAAGTACACCATTCAGCCCAAGCCCAAGGTCGGTCGGTCAGACAGCGGCAGCACACGTGTGTTGTGGTCATTTTGTGCGTGTCCTCTCCCAATCACAAAATTGGGTACCCCTTGGGCCCCAACCCAATGGATGAGATTCTCACTTATAAACACTCTCATAGTGTCTATTCCATCCAATGTAGGACCTTTTTTCAATTCACACAACTTCAAAATTCCAACACTTCTGCGTGAAGGTTGTTGGTGATGCTCATATGACCATACACTACAAGAAATAGTTGATTTACTGTCCAAAACTTTCCGGCGGATATAAATCCGTCGGAAACTTTCCGGCGGAATTAAGGGATTTCCGGCGGATTTGATCCCACCGTAGTTTCCGGCGGATTTTTTGGACTTTCCAGCGGATTTTTATCCCACAGAAACTTTCCGGCGGATTTTTTGGACTTTCTGGCGGAATTTTAATTTTAATTTTTTTTTGCAAAAATCCGCCGGAAATGTTACTGGAAATTTCTGGCGTATTTTCCAAAAAAAAAAAAAATCGAAAATCCGCCGGAAAATTTTGGAGGGAAAAAAATCCGCCGGAAAAATTTAGAGGGAAAAAAATTCGTCTATAAATACAACTTTCTCCTACACTCATCTCATTCTCTCATTTATCTCTTTCTTTCCTTCTCATTCTCTTCTACATTTTCTCTATCTTATATTTCTTCTTCTTTCTCATACTCTCTAATCTTCAAAAATTTCTCTACATATCTCTCTTCTATAATTCTCCTTTCTTCTTCATTCTCACTTCTTTATTCTTATTCCTTCTTCATCTCACTATTTTATTCTTATTTCTTCATAATTCCTCATTCTTATTCTCTCATATATTATTTCTTCTCATATTCTCTTTTATTCTTTCCTATTTCAACAATACCATTCAACATTTGATTTTACTTTTGTTTTTTGACTTTTATCTAAAACACATATTAAGTTATAAAATTCAGATTTTTTTTAAAAAATTTCGGATTTTTTTTTTGTCAATTTTTTTTTTTTGGAAAATCCGCCGGAATTTTTTTTAAAAAAAAAAAATTCGGCGGATTTTTGGTAATTTCCGACGGATTTTCCAAAAAAAAAAAAATTTGACAAAAAAAAAAGACTAAAATCCACCGGAAATTACCGGCGGAAAATCCGCCGGAAACTGTTTGCGACGAGGAACTTCCGTGTCTGTTGCCGAGCCTCTTCATTTCTAGTTTAGTCCACCTTTCTTATTTAATTTTAATACTATAGTTTAATTGTTATAACTATATCATGTTTTGAAAAATAAAAACAAAAATTGTGACTGGATATAGAATTTTTCTCTTATAGGATGCACTTGGTTTGCTAAAAAACAGAGGATTGGACCGAACAACTCTAGTTGTACCTTGTTTGATTTGAAAAACTGTTTATGATACTGGACAACAATGAAGGCAAGAGACCGGACAAAACCCCAAATTCATGTCTCTCACAACCACAGTACAATTTCATGCTCATCCCAAAAATTACAAAAATACTACTATTATTTCATACTCAATAATTTTTGTCTCTCCCATCTCTCCTCTTTATAATCTCTATCCTCTACTCTCTCTCTTTCTCTCGCAATCCCTCTCTTTCTTTTATCCTCTCTCTCTCTCCCTGTCTCTCTACATCCCATCTTTCTTCTATATATCTTCTCATATCATTACCCCTCTCTCCCTCTCAGTCTCTCTCCTCTATCCTCTCTCTCCCTCTCCAGCCTCTCTCTTATCTCATTCTTGTCTCTCCTTTCTCCCTCCCTCCAATATCTCTTTTATACATATTCTCATATAATGACCTCTATTTCCCTCTCCCTCTCTCTTCTATCATCTCTCTCATATTATTTTCACTATAATTTTCTAAGTATATTATAATATATGTTATATAAAACTATTATAAACCGCATAAAGATAATTATAGTAAATTTTACAGTTTTTGGCTTGTGTTGTTCAGTGTCCACCAAACAATGTACTGGACAACATGATGTCCAATATTGTACTGTCCAATCCAGTACTTACATTCTTGCGAATCAAATGGACCCATAAGTTATGACCCTTATTTGGTTTAATTTAATTTTCTTACTTTGATTCCCACTCTAATGCATCTCGTTATAATTCTAGTAGAAGATTCAGCAATGATCGACAAAGGTTAAAATTTGTGATTTATCAAGTTGTATTGGATTATGAATATAAAAATTGGCATTGAAACATCTAGTGCGGTTTGAAACATTTTGGATAGCAATATTCACAAATAAACTAAATACAATATTCACAAAAAAAAATTAATCCTTTGAATGTTTTTTACAGCAGTATACAAAGGTTTTATTATTCTGTCGTATTTTTGTGTGGACTATGTGTTCTCTGGTGAGTCTCTGTTATTTACAATTGAATCACTGAATCCAGGTATATCAGACCCATAAACATGACCCATTTTGGTCCTTTTTGTTTCCAGGTACCTCTTGTTTTCCTCAGTGATTGGTGTCATCACAGGAACTCGCCTTATCACAGCCAAACCATATCCTTTAAGACCAACAAACTTTGCTGGATTGTTGGTCATCAACCTCATAGTTCGAACTCCAATGTCCCTTAGAATCTGCACACTTCATTATTATATGTCAATTCCAACATAGAAGATTTTTTAAACTTATAAAAAATTGTAGCTTTAATTTCATTGAATAATAATTAATACATCTGGTCAATACCATATACAAATAAGACCAGGGGAAATAGTTGTTTGAGAGATTGTTTTTTCTATTAGAAAACATTTTTTATACGAAACAATGAAAAAATCATTACCTAGCATACACTTTCGGGGTGACACAAGGATAAGGCTACTAAAGCAAGACTTTAGGCCACATATTTTGTTATTAGTTTTTATTTTTTACAAAATAAAAGGCCTCGTATAAGACCTAACCTTAAGAAAAAAATATCTCGACCAAAAATTTGCTTTAAACTTCACACATTAAAAAATATTTTAAGACTATCCCCTATCCACATTATATATCATCATATCAATTCATAAAAATAAAAAAAAAACTTAAAAGAAACTATGAGTATAAGAAAAATTACACATTCGTTTAATCAGATTTCACGTCAATGCTATTTTGTTACATTATTTTTAAAATTATCTCAACAAATACTTGAATGGTGAGATTTGATCAGATGACAGTGTAAAAAAAGTTATAATAATCATAGAGAATGATTGATAAATCTGACCTGGGCACCAATCCCATACTCACGAGCATCAACAGCTAGCCCCAATTCTATGTTAGCTTGAACAGTGTCACGACCTTGATCTTGCAGATTATAGGCTTTAAGTTTGTGACCTAACCCAATGCCTCTTCCTTCATGACCTCTAAGGTACACAACTACTCCTCTACCAGCTTCTTCAATCAACTCCATTGCCAAATCTAATTGATTGCCACAGTCACAACGAGCTGATCCAAATATATCCCCAGTTAAACACTCTGAATGTACACGAACTAGAACATCTTGCCCATCTCCAATGTTTCCCTATGTGTATTTAGAAAATAACAAGTAACCAATAAGCAATTATAATTGAGAAGGGATTAATTTTTAGTTTATTTAGGTTCAGATTTGAGCTCTGAGATTTCTATTGTCACATGAAAATAAATTTACAAAGTTATGTTGTGTGAATGTGAATTCTTTCTTTAGAGAAATTTTCTTACCTTTACCACAGCAACATGCTCAATTCCATCCAAATTTGAGCGATAACAATACGCTTGAAATAGACCCCATTTGGTAGGAAGGCGAGAAACAGAAGTTCTTTCAACCAACTTTTCTCGCTTTCTTCGATACCTTGAAGTATCACACGAAGTTGTGTCGTTAAGTAAATTTGATTAGCTTATAAACCATATCAAGATAACAATTAGAAAATAGTTTAATTGATATAAGTAATTTAAGGATTCATGGTACAAAAAGAAAAGCAAGTCAGTGGGTGTATTTTTATTGTGTGCAAGTGATATTCGTACGATTTGTATCGTACTATCTATCACTACTTGTAATTTAATTATATGTGTATTCAATAAACAAATAATCATACAATCAAAGAAAAATGAGTATTAACTTTGTATAAGAATGTTTGTCATCACGAGTTGAGCCAAGACATCATAGTTTTTAAGATCTTTGCGACCCCAACTGAGGCTTCGTCTATCTCAATTGGTTGTAATTCTTTCCAATATCAAAGAATTGCAACGCCACTACATTTACGATTTAAAACCTTTAGTTTTGTACATGCCACTTCTATAAGTTATCTTGGCGAGTTTATAAAATTATCCTAAAAGTTGATTAAGGGATGCAACTATCTGAAATCATATATTAGTAAAAACTAGAAACTAAAACAAATACAAATACAGGAGAAGAAAGGGAAGGTAAGGTTGGTTACCTTATCAAATCAGTTATTGAGACAATTGGTAAGCCATATTCCAATGCTAAATTTCTTAAATTGGGTAAAGATGCCATGGAGCCATCTTCCACATCAACAAGAGCGGTGAGAACGGAAAATGGGGGTAAGCCTGCTAGTTCAACTAAATCTACAGAAGCCTCAGTATGACCAGCCCTCCTAAGAACCCCACCATTTCTGTACTTGAGGGGAAAAACATGACCTGGCTTTCTGAAATCTTCTGATTTAGACATCGAAGATGACAGGGCAATAACTGTTTTTGCTCTATCTGCCGCTGATAGACCTGTTGAAGTTCCACATTTTGCATCCTATAAACAAAGTTTCACAGACTCAAATCTCAATAACTTGTCTCTTCATCGATTATTCAACAAACCTAAAAAGTGTTTTTTTGCTTATAAATAGGTTCAAAATAGTATGTGATAATGATACTTTACTTACCACCGTGATAGTGAAGGTTGGGGCAGAAGAATCTTCGTCTTCAGTCTCTGGTGACATAAGAGGAAGTTCTAGTCTTTGAAGATCCTTCTCTTTCATGCCAACAGAAACTATTCCCGATCCATGCTTAATCATAAAGGCCATATCCTTGGTACTAGTAAGAGACGCGACTTTTACAAGATTTCCTTCAACATCTTCGTTTTCATCATCTACCACAATAACAAACTTAAAAACAAAATTGCTCTAGTTGTTAGATATGATCAACCCACTATTTAAGAATTGCATTCCAAAATTTTTGACTAATATACACATAATCTGGAACTGAGGTCTTTAAAAGCTTGCAATATTATCTAATGGCTCAGTTTACTCTTACTCCGCATCATTGGTTTTTAGTTTTCATTTTCACTCATTCGACTTTTTTTCTCAAACTAAGAAACATAACGGACAAGAACTCGACTTGTTTTGGAAATTTTGAAAATGAGAAAAATGTTTTTGTATTTTACTATTTTATCTAACTAGTCTTCCACTAATTTCTATCATAATTGATCATTAGGAGAGATGTTGATCCCCTACATTCAAACTAGACTGTAGGATATTGCATTTAGTTGATAAAACTAAGAAAATATTTGGAAAAATAATAATAAATAGGCTTAAATACAGTTTTGGTCCCCAAGTTTCACCAACTCACGATTTTGATCCCCAAGTTTTAATTTCACGAATTTAATCCCTCAAGTTTCCCAATTTGTAAAATCAGGATCCCCACTAATCACAAATTTAGGTATTTCAAATATTCTGCTCTCTCACTGAAGAACCAACGAAGAAGAAGATGAAAAGCTCCCTGCTCTTTCTATTTGCTCCATTGATTCGTTTAATCTGATAGTTTAAGTGTTTTTTTTAATTTCTAATTTCTTAAATATAATATAAATATATATAAATAACAATTTTTAATATAAAAAAGCCACTTTGGCATGTCAGTGGCTGCCACGTAGTTGAAGTGGCGGACAGGTCAGCATCAATTTTTCGTGATTAGGGGGACCCTGATTTTACAAATTGGGAAACTTGGGATCAAATTCGTGAAATTAAAACTTGGGGATAAAAATCGTGAGTTGGTAAAACTTGGGGACCAAAATTGTATTTAAGTCTAATAAATACTTAAGTGACAAAAAGGGCCAATCAAATGCCACTAAATGTAGGAAATCTACAGGATAAAACAACAAACCTTTCCTTGGCGTAGTGCATCAATGGCCTGGTCAATGGAAGAGTAGCCTTTAGAGGGACAATCTGGATCACCTTCAGCATCACTAACAAAAAATTCATTTGTTTCTGGTGTTATTTCAGCATCTAATGTTCCAAATGATTCGTTTAAGGCACCAGCTAAGAGGGATCCATTCTCATAATTTCTTTTCAAATTACTATCATCAAACTCTATTCCAGCTGCACAAAATTTAACAACATAAAAAGCTTTATTCCACGCTCTGCTTTTCCATAGGCCAAATCTTGCACTCGGATGAGTAACACAGGAGCGATGTAAGCTGTGAATAAATTATATTATACTCATGTAGAATTAATTTGAATGAATTTTGCAAAAAGAACAATAGTGCTATGTAGAAGTGAAAATACCTTGAGGTGGGAATGACGTGGGGAAAGAAAGGACGAGGAAATGAAGTAGAGTCCATTGATAGAAGCAACACACTCAAATTTGTGTTCTTATTTCATTTCATGTCACGCACAATATAGAAGCAAATTTGAAAAAAAGAAAAAAGAAAAAGGTCCACCTCTAGTTATGGATGTGTTTCCGACACCGACCGTTATCCAATATTTATATTTCTGGATGTACTTTTAACAAGACAAAGGTCCACAATTTTTTTGTAGTTTTGTTACTTCTATATTATTATTATTTTTTTAAAAAAATTGGACCGAAGATCGAATCAGCGAGATTTTTGGATCGTGGTTCATTCGAATAAGCAAGATTACTTTATTGATCTTTGGACTGTAATATTGTGTGATGCTCGGAGTGTCGGTGAGAGATTCTATGTGAGTTTAATTAGTTACAGATTGGGGTCCATACAAGATTAATTAGCTAATTTTGGACTGCCTAAGTTGTTGTATTTGCTGACTGTGCATGCCGCATGAACGTTTTTCTTTGTGCGTGACTGTTTGTTAGATGCCGAGTGGATGCTACGGTACATCTCCATTGAATCATATGGCAAACTGGTCGTGGATGGTATGTTAATGATGTATCATATATATGAGGACATCGATTTTGGTAATTTCACCCGCAAATGCCGAGAGGAGATTCACGATTTTGTCAAACTTTATGATAGGTTTTGTTTGGAGGCAAGAACATCTCTGTTGTAAGCTAGCTCCAAAAAGTTTAATTATATTTCACATTGCATTTTATTCCATTACTTGAGTGATATGAATTGAAATTCTCGTTTTGTAAGAAAAATATCATTATTCAATTTCAGAATGTTCATGTATTTGCTAAATATTTTATATCTTTCCTATGAGTTTCTAATCCACTTCCACTTCAAACATAAAAATTGAAAAATCATGTCTTGGATTCTAACTCTAAATCTCACAATTGTGTGCGCGAGTTTTTAGTAACAATTTTCAGTCTGTCTACAAACCAAAAGTAAAAAATAAAAATTCAAACTAAGAACTTTATTTTCTTCCACTACTACCCAAACAAATTGTTAATTTTGATAGGTCATCAAAGAAAAGAACAACACAATGGAAATGAACCATCGAAATCCTAAGTGCTGACATGGCATTGGCGTACCAACTTTCCCCTTCCATTTTCTTGTTAACCTTGCAGAAAACAATGGCGTAGAAAGCGATCGTATGAGGCTCAACACAATCTCTCTTTCATTTCCGTTCTTTAACAGAAATATACTATACAATACAAAACTCCGTCCGTCTCAGCTCCGTTCGGGTCTCTAAAGGTTAACAGTGGGTCCCACACTCACTACTACGCTATATAATCTCAATCCGACGCCGTTTCGCTCCATTCTATGTTCCTCTCTTAGCCATGGCGGAATCATCCACCACGGTTGGTTTCAGAGACAAGTTGTGGAAAGGTCTCTTTGCAGTCTCTGGAATCATGGTTACCCTCGTTACCTATGGCGTCTTACAGGTTTGATTTTCTCGCATTGCATCTCTCCGTAGCATAGTGATCTCTATATATTTTACTGCACATTTTTTCTGATCATATATTTTAGTGAAGATATGCGGATTTTGGGTGGCAGTAAGGTAGTTCAAAACCCTGTGAAATTTGGTGACCTTTAACGGTTTCGTCTTCAAAATTTAGAGGCCTCCTGTTCGGTTTTTATAGCATTTCCTTGTCTAGGTCTACTTTAACCAAATCAATCTTTTGAAGTACCGACTGTAATTAATCTGGATGTGGTAACTGGTAAGTATTAGAGGGTTGATAACAATCTCGGTTGAATGCATGATACATTCATGGGCAATCTGTTTTAGGGTTTAGGCCATGTTTGGATAAAGATTTTAATTAAGCGCTTATAAGTTATAGCATAAAAGCTAAAATAATGTCAAATTATTTTCACAAAAGCTGTAAGCTATTTTTATAAGATATCTTGGGGAACTTATGGAAATAAGTTGAAAACGGTTTATGGCCATGTCACAAGCTCCTTTCACAAGCTCTCACAAACAGTCTCATAAGTGTTTATGCAAATAGATAAATCAAAATAAGTCAATCCAATAAGTATTGTGAAACCAAAGTAAATAAATACAGAAGAGTAGCATAAGCAACAAACATGAGTGGGTGGTAATACTCTTGGTTAAAGTATTCTCTCTTCTTAGTAATTTGATGCCTAGTTACCTATATAATTTACATACATAGTATGAACGGGTCACACACACACACACTCTCTCTCTCTGAATGGATATTATCAAAACCGTCTCAGAATCCATCATCTATCCAGTTCCAGTGAGTTATATATATATATATATATATATATATATATATATATATATTTGTTCTTGCAGGAAAAGATCATGAGAATACCATATGGGGCAGAAAAGGAGTATTTCAAGCATTCACTCTTTCTTGTTTTCTGCAACCGCATCATGACATCAGCCGTTTCTGCTGGTTCTTTGCTGGCAAGTATACATTATATGCAAAAAATACTAACTACATGTTGGCCTTGACACATTTTGTAGTGTTTGAATTGCAACATACCTTTCTTATAGCCCCATTTGTTCATGACTTTCAATGTTTTTTATAGGCAAGTAAAAAAACATTGGACCCAGTGGCTCCCATTTATAAGTATTGCCTAGTGTCAGTATCAAATATACTAACTACAACTTGTCAGTACGAGGTAAGCATCATACTTTATGTGCGCCTGTAAATTGATAAGAAGTTGTTAACATCAATGGTTATAATTAGCTACCATATTTACTCGAATGACCAATTTTCTTACTCCAGGCCCTCAAGTATGTTAGCTTTCCTGTTCAGACTCTTGCAAAGTGTGCGAAAATGATACCAGTTATGGTAGGTCAAACTTTGAATATGTAAATTTTGTTTGCGATATTACTGGCTGATTTCAATCTATATTACTCTTTCTTTGATATTTGTTTTCTATCATTAATTTATAGCCTATTATTCACCTTGTCAGTTGCAGCTACTTCTGTTGATGAAGAATAATAGTAGTTGCTTTGTGTTATCGAACAATGAATATTTCATGCTCCCTCTCTCTCTCTCATTAGTCTGTAATTGCTATTATTAGTGTCCCTTTTCTTTACTAAAATGACGAGAGATCCAAATATCCCAAAATTTTTGTTTGTGCATACTTTTCGAATTGGTCGAATACTTGGCTTGATTCTCCCTCTCTCAGCATCTTTATCTCATACCTGGCCATATTCACAATAGTAAGTTGACCATGACAAGCAAGAATCATGTATGTTGTAGATTCTAGACTAAGATATTAAATATGACGCATGAAATTGATTAATTAAATTTTAAAGTTGACACAGTCTATCCCTGAAAGAGAGAATTCAGTGAGGTATGGAGTTGTGGCGCGGAGGTTGTAAGTAAGTCTAAGAGGATACTCTACGACTTTCAAAAGTTCTAAAGGATATTTTACTTGTCAGTCAAGCTGGTAATGAATGTAAAAGGGAATTTTATGTGCAGAAGAGAAAATAATCTATACTTTTAGTTGGAATATTTATTCCAAGGGCTTTCCTTGTATCCTTCTAAATTCTACAGTACCAGTAGCAGGGATCCTAAATAGTGGAGCCAGTCTAGGTCCTATGTCAAAATTTGTTCCTGATTCCAGGAATCTCATTTCCTCTTTATTGGTATGGTTAAGAATCATTGATGTCTTTTGCTATCCTCGCACTGTGATACAGGTCTGGGGTACACTTATCATGCAGAAGAGATATCACGCTCCTGACTATTTGTTGGCTTTTCTAGTTACCCTTGGCTGCTCGGTGTTTATCCTATATCCGGTAATTGTTGGATCTTTGTCTGTATGTGATCATTTTCTATCAAAGAACAAACATTGAGTACCCATATTCAATGATTTGATGTTGCATGTAGATGGTTCTGTTATATTTTTGTTTGGTAGTAAAAAGGGCTTTTATTGCGGACATGTCAAGAAAGTTGCATGAGTGAGGAGTGAGGATATTATTATCTAGAATCAGTATAGAGACACTCCTAGGAAGGCTATATGCATCATTTTGTCCCAAAGAGCTGAAAGTTCTGAACTAGCCCATGGAAATTTTGACACTGTTATCTACTTGAATATTCCAAAGCAAATAAAGGTTGGTTTTCCTTCACAAATCCTTAGGCTTCATTTGGCATGTGAGGGTAAGAAAGGCTAAGGTTTTAAAGGAGAAAACTTTCATGAAATTAAGTGTATTTAGTGTAATATCAGAATCAAGAAAATTTCAAGAAGTAAATTTTTCTCCTGTTTTGACGATAATTCTTAGTCCAATTAACACTATGTTAAATTGTTTATAAAAATGCCACCAACCAGGCTGCAGAATGTTGGACACAGTTGCCATCATGATGGCACTACCACCAAAGTTGAGTGACTCAGGCATCGAAGGAGGATTCCATTCATTGATCGAGTCTTGTCCAAAGGGATTCAGATTCTGTGGTCCCAATAAGTAAAACCCACAAAGGTTCACACTAAATCTGTTTTAATAGAAGCCATTAGGAGATTGGATCGCATACAGATTTGACCCCTGTATCGGAATTTAACAAAACAAGTATTTCAATGATTCAATCTAACTTTCCCTCTCAATCATGATAGTAAGAGTGCCAACCATGGCTGTAGGCACTGTTGATGTCATGATAGCACTACCATTAAAGCCTGGTGACTCAGGCAACAAAGGAGGATTTCAATCATTGATCGAGTCTTGTCCAAAGGGATTCATATTCCATGGTCCCAATAAGGAAAACCCATAAAGGTGGATGCTAAATTATAATAGAAGCTATCAACAATCACATTACATATATAGTTGACCCCCTTGTATTGAAATCTAACAAGATAAGTATTGTTGCAAAAGTGCAACTGCAGGGGGTTACCATGGACAATGTGTATTTCCATGGTTGATATGATTTGTCCTTGACTCAAAAAAGATAAACAAACACAATGAAAAAACAATTCTCACTCAAACTTATATACCTTTTCACTGCCTAGCTTCAATCTCTGTTTAGTAACAATTGGTACCAGAATTAGACCCCTTTTGGCTGTTACAAGTCCTTGCATTTCTTTAACGTCTTGACTAGAGGGAAAGAGGTAGTTAAGGTTGAGTAGACACTTTTCAACAACCGAATCATGAACTTGAGATTTATGTGGGTATATTGACTTTCAATCTGACCAGATTTTTTGCTTATAGCAACTGATAGAATGCTTTTGTTGACAAATGCTTTCTTGCTCGTGTTTTATTTAGTAAGAATAGCACAACAAATATTTCTTTTTTACTCCTGATTATGCAATCACTGATACACAATCACCTAATAAGCTAGCAGCATTCTTTAATGAACTGAATTAACTCTTCCGTTTCTTATTGTAGGCAGGAACAGACATAAGTCCATACAGTAGGGGAAGGGAAAATACAGTTTGGGGCGTTCTCCTAATGGTTGGCTATCTTGGGTATCACTACAAAACTTAATATCTTTTCCTATGATGAGTTATTTTATGCGCAATGATACGAGAAAAAGGTCCAAAAACCAATGCTACCTTCATTCACGTGACATGGAAGGTGTTTTATTTGTCCAGCAGTTCAATGCCAGCAAAAAATGGAAGTACAATGTGTCTCCATAAAATTTCGACCAATCTCCTGCATATAATTATTACTTTTTCCTCTTTCGAAGTTGAGAGTTTTCAGGTTCAACTATATAATCATAGTGAGCTGTTTTTGGTTGGTTTGAGCACCACCAGTTAAACCTCATTTTGAAATAATTTTTTCTTCGAGTCTCTTAAATGCATGCTTGATATCAACTTATTTTAAGAATTTATCTACAAAAGTGGTTTGCATACAAGCCCCCATTGAATCAAATTTTAAAATTTTGGCAAAATAGGTTTGATGGCTTTACAAGCACATTCCAAGATAAGCTGTTTAGAGGCTATGACATGGAGATACACAATCAGATATTTTATACAACGTTGTCTTCTTGTATTCTTAGCCTGACAGGTTGGTTTAAGACATTCACCGTAAATTTTACATTGAACATTATACTTTGTCATACATATCTTCAGTAATGTAATGATTTGTTTGCGAGGGTAGTTTAGGATAAAGATGGATAAAATTTTCTAGAAGTCTTCGATGGTGTTTTGCATAATATATTATAACACCTAAAGAGTTAAAGTTATTTAATACAATAAATAATAATGTTTTGACCCACAAATGTTTAAGGGGGCAACCTTTGTCTTGGTATTTCTTTTATATTTTGAACACTGCTTTCTCTTTTTCTATGTGCTTATAGTCTGCCAAAGAAGACTCCCAACTTCAAAATGACGTATAAACTATCTTGACAGCCAATTTCTGAGTTGTATAAACTATAAACTATCTAGATTTACTTAGATAGTAAACTTTTCCTTACTTTAATGTGACTTCTCATATTTTTTTGCCATTGTTGCATGCTTTTTGGTTCAGCTTTGTTTCTCTCCAGCTTCATGGCCTGAAATCCACCCTTTTTATATTTGATATGTTTTATTTAGGTCTTATTTTGCAAGGAAATTTGATATCAGCGGTAGAGTTTGTTAATCGGCATCATGATTGTTTCTTTGACATAGCCTTACTTTCGACTGTAAGCAAACTTTATCTGTTTTAATTTCATAGTGCATTGGTTTTCTGTTTTTTATTAAATTTTTAAATCTATAATAATTCCTATTTCCCTCCATCCCATAATGAGTGTTAGATTCACTTATTTCACACAAATTGAGGAAAGACTAATGAAAGAAAGATAATAGTAATTTTTATTAAGCATTAGTGTATTCTCCATTATCATGATGCAAAGTTGGTGATAATGACTTGATATTGATACACATGATATTTAGTTAGATGGTACAATACTACAATTGGAAAAACGTAACTAATATTACATTGGAAACTGAAAATGCTAATGCTTCCTCTCTCCATGGCTTGAAAAGCAAGAACAAGAATATTCTTTCTTTTCATCATCTTCTATTTCACTGAAAGAATTTGATTTAATTTTGGGTTACACAGGTTGCAACAATTAGTCAATTTTTTATTTCCTACACAATTCGCACTTTTGGTGCTCTGACATTCGCTACAATAATGACCACAAGACAGGTAACGAGAAATCCAATTTTTATCGTCCCTATAAGTATGTAATTTTTCAATGTTTGTAACTTTTTATTAAAATAAAATTGTTACAGTTGGTGAGCATTATCCTGTCTTGTGTATGGTTTTCGCATCCTCTTAGCGGGGAACAGTATATTGGATCCGTAAGTCTTCTCTCTTTTCTGAACTTTATAATGAATTGAGCCATGATGCACATACACACTAAGATCACACTATTTTTTTTATCCCAACTTGCATTTATTTTTAATTAAAATTGAACCATGTAGATTGATCAAAGCTTACACTTAGTTGTGTGATCCAATCATTTCCTTGATGAATTTAATGGTACGCATTGTAATGCCATTACATTTTCAGGTCATTGTTTTCGGCTCCCTTTATGCAAAAAGCTTCTTGAAGAAAGCACCTCCAAAGACAACCTCCTCTGTAGAACTTGCTGAAAATGAGGATTCTAATAATTCTAATGATTTAAAGGACAACCCATGACTGAGATGAATCTAAAGCTTACTGACCTGACACCTGACAATGTCTGAAGGGGTTAGTTTTGGTTTTAAGTTCAGAGCTGCACATTTAGCATTTAAGATCATGGATAGTTCATCACACAGAAGTGGTTTGGCTTCAATCCAGACAGCACCAAGTGCAGCTAGATTCCCAGATTTTCAGCATCACCGTCATAACAATAGAGAACTTGAAAGGATGTTAACCCCCCCCATTTTTCCGTAGGGGAGATCAATTATAGATATTACAAAAATCAAAAGATGTTTATTGGTTGAAATGTGTATACTGTATAATGGCTTGCTATAGCAAAATTGTTTCTCTGTTCAGTTTTTAAGAGAATGCCAAACATTACTATGGACATGCTAGTGGAAAGTTAGAAGAAATGTATTACAAGACCACGTACAAAAGTAGCTCCTGTTGACAACTACGGACTCCAGAAATTTCATTTCTATCTCAGAGGATATCAATTTTGTGATTCAAATGGATAAATTTTTCCCATAATCCAAGAATTTAGAAATAAAATGCCTTTAGATTTTCACACCCTTAAATTGAAAGATTGGTATTTTAGGATGATGTCACTGTTAGACCTATACAAGGAAATAAAAATATAAGTTGTCTTATGATTTTCTCTCAAGACTATTAACGCCAATTCTAATCGACACTGAAACAAACATTTTACCCTTAAATTTCATGTTACATTCCCTACTATCGAAAAAGTTTCCTAGTGTAAATATATCGTTTTTCTCTTAGAAGACCCTAAGAATATGTTTGACATCAACATTTCCATTTCATGTCCAGAGTCCTGTAATTGTTAGCTTTTCGGCAAGTGTACCGAATTGTTACAAGTAATATTAAAACGGTAAGACCGAGTGTCGAACTCAGGGATTGCGATTAATTATCAATTTAATTAATTACTAAAATATTCAAAATAAGGAGTGATAGATAGTAATTGAAAAAGATTAAATGTGAGAATAAAATGCGAGAGTAAAAGTGGTTAGTAATCGAATCCTCTCTCCTAGGCTATCATGCACTATACCATTGATCAATTCCAATTTAATTACCCAATTAAAAGATTCAATTCAATTATTAAAGATTTAGGACAATCCCTTGCCTCAATATCCCTTTTATCTAATGGGAAACCCTATTCCTTAAGTGTATCACCACTAAACAAAGCATTAAACACAAAGAATTAACGGAATTCATGAGAGTAACGTCATATTCCTATAATCATCACACTCATGACCTTAAACCCCAATTTCCGGAAAACATAACCCATCTCCCAATGGTGAAAGTAAACCCTAATTCATTACAACAACAATAATTATTGTAAAGCAATAAGAACGGAGGTAAAGGCAATTTTAAAAGGATAACTAAATTGTATTGATCATAACAATGGAATCACATGATAGTTTTGGAGAGATTCATCTCCTCCTAACCATAAGAAATTTAGCTACTCATGTTCAAAGTATTGAAAGATAAGATAAAAGAGAAGTTACACAAAGATGAGTGCATTGGATCCTTCAATTCCTTGTTCCCAAGTGTAGAGAAGCTCCAATTCTTCTCCTTTTTCGCAGCTCCAAACCTCTTTTTCGCAGCCAAGACCAAAAATGCCCTAATTTTCTGATTTTTAGGCTTAAATACTAAAATCTGCAGTCCATCGCGAGGCGGTGCGATTCTGATTCTGTCGCGAGGCGATGGGCAGATTTTTGCCTTGATCGCGAGGCGATGCGTGCTGGTCGCGAGGCGATAGAGACCAGAACTTTTCTTCTATTTTCTGCTGCGTTGCTAGGCAAGCTGTCTGGTTCGCTAGCCAACGAAACATCAAATTGAAGATTTTGTCTTACTACAACCATTTGAAAAGAGGGTAACAACTTACAAATCAATCCTAATGACATCAATTGTAATCTAAGTTATTTTCCATGGAAATTAACAAAAAAAACACATAAACACTCGCATTATGACTGTAAAACTGAGCAACGGTATACATATGACCATGAGTCAACACAACCCCAAACTTGGAGTTTTGCTTGTCCTCAAGCAATCATTCAATTCAGGCTGTGGCAATTTTTTTATTCAGCTTTCACACTTTTCGCACATACCATTAGATACTTCCACACATCAACAACCATCATCTAGAATAGTATCAAATGATTAACAGGACAAATTAAATTGGAAAATACAAGATCATATAGAGGCAAGCCTTCTCAAGTTCTCTCTTTTCACACATCTCACCAATTTGTCTCTCTTCTCAGAAGTGTATAAGGTAATCACTCAATTCACAATACATGCATCATCGTTTCATAGGCTTGAACAAGTTCTAGAAAAGTCCACACAAAATGATATGCCCACACACTATTCGAGGACTTAAGGGTTGTAATGGGGCTTAGGTAAGGGTGGATATTATTTGGGTAAGTAGGTTCAACACTTGGAGTTAGACACAATTCTCTTTAGTCTCAAACTTTAAGCAATCTCACCACTCACAATTTTCCCCCAACAAAATTTCACAAGAGAATTTTTTTTTTTTGTATTATCTTTTTTTCTTTCTTTTTTTTATTTAATATATGTATATGTATTTTTTCTCTCTCTCTTGTATATACCACCCCAAACTTAAATTGTTGCTATTCCATGAGCAACCCCAAACTTAGATATTTCCCACACTTGCATACATGTTTCTGTCTAACTCCAAGTCAATAGAAACAAACTTTGAATTTAGTTTGCTTGGTGTGGTTTATGTCAGAACAAAATAAAACAAACATTTAGGCTCAAAGGGGCTAGCAAAGGATAAATAATTATGAGGTGGTTTGAAAGGCTCTGGGTTTCCAAGAAAAATTGCCTCAGTGTGTGTATAAATCAAATGTAAGACAATTAAGCACAAGTTCAAGTTCTGCAGAATAATACATGCAAGGAATGCCCACATAGTCAATCATTTATAAGTGTTTAGGCTCAAACCTCACAGCTGGGTTTTTAAGAGGTTGAACTATCAAAAGCTTGCCAACATATGATTGTCATACCCCAATTTTGTCCGCCTAGTTTCAAAACCCTAATTTTCAGCAAAAATAAAAAATTTTGTGAGTGATGCATTATTTGAGAAAGGGTTTAGGGTATTTACCCAAGCATTCTAAGGTTTTCAAAATCATTTTTGAGAAATTAAGGAATTTTGGGGCTTTTAAAAGGGGCATTGTTTGGTCAATTTCAATTTAATAAATTTTTGCTAGCTGAAAATCCAATTAATTAATTTTTGGGAATTTATTTAATGAAATTGTATTATTTTGAACAAAAAAAATAAATAAAGAAAATCATTTTTCAAATTATGCGCATATTTTATATGTGTAGTAAAAAAATCAAGTTCAAATTAATTCAAGAAAGCATTTCAAAAATAGTACAAGGAATATTCCCAAAAATTATATGATAGGATTTTTGTTGGCAATTTTGGTCATCTCTCATTTTCAAAAATGGCATATTCTTCAAGATACCTTGTATACGGCTCAAAATGGTTAGATTTATGTATAATTATCTTGAAAGGAATAATCAAAATTGAGAGGATAATTGGAAGGTTCATGGATAGTACAATAGTACAATTGCCAACTTGCAAAACTTGGGCACCACTCTCCCTTCTTGGCCGAATTCCCCCCCTTCATTTCCCTCTCATTTTGCATTTTTTTGCCCCTCATCAAAGTGTGTTTCAATCCTCACCCTTGATTCAAAATTAAAATGCAATCCTAGAATGAGATGAGGTATACACAATGACCTAAATGCCCCTAAACCTAATTGCACATTATATATACCCTCATATCCTCACCTCTCACAAAAGGTTTTGGCTCACAATTCACACTCAAAAACCTAGCCTCTCCTCTTCTCCCTTCTTGGCCGAATACCCCTCTTCATTCCCTCACCTCATTTCTTCACTTTTTCACTTCAAATCAACATTCTAGTCCTAAATCCTTCATCATCCTTGCATTCTCTTCAAAGATCCATCTTCAAATCTCAAGAATCAAGCTCAAGATTGAAGATTAGAGGGTTGATTCAAGTGGTTTAGTGTTCATTCACCTTATTGCTTTCGCTATTCTAGCTTGGAGTTGAGGTATACTCTCAATCTTAGCATCATCAAAATTTTAGCATAAAAAATGTAGATCATCAATCTATTTTTGCATATCAAGCATTTCTTTGCATTTTAGTGCTCTATTTTATGTTGAAATGTTGATATAATTGTTGTTGTTGAATGAGAGATGTGTTTCAAGCATTTTGACAAGCATTTTGACAAACACTTTGGGAGGTTTGGATGCTTGAAATGCATCTCTCTCTTGGAATAAATTGTGTGTTTGTGCTATTTTCATTTTGTGCTTGCATTTTCATGAATAAAATTGTGATTTGGGCTTATGTTTCATTTCGCATATTGTAGAAAAATTAGAATTTGTGTGATTTTAGTGCATTCCTTTGCTTAATCATGTGAATCCTTGCCAAAAAGTTTGATCTATGTCATTTGCTTGCATGATTTTGTTGCTTTCAAAGAATAAAATGAGGTTTTAGCTCTATGTTGGTGTCGCATTTCATGAGATAATTAGGGTTTGTGCTTGTTTTTGTTGCTTGCTTTGAAAATCATGTTTGTGTTGATGATTTGGTAAGAGGATTTGACACTTATGCACTTGTGCATATCCCAAGTGTTAAAGATTACCTAAAGGGATTCAACACCTTAATTGCATATGCTTACTAAATAAAATGTCAAATTGATTTTTCATGGCTTGCTAATGATCTTACTTGAGGCAAATGCCCTTTCCAACTTATTCCTTTCATGTGGTTGATATGCTAAATGTTGATGCCATCAAAATGATACCACATTGTTGCTTATGTCAAATGTTGATGTGAAATCCCTAGGGTTTTGCAAGTGATTCATTAAATGTTTGAATTCACTTGTGCTTTGTAACTTCCTTGCCTACTCACATGTTGTGTCATAAATGCCTAGTTAGGTTCATTTCTTGCCTATTCATGCATCTTCAATAAGATGTTCAATTTAGGTTCATTCACTTGCCTATTCGTGCATTTTGCAAAAATGTTCAATTTAGGTTCATCTTGCCTAGCATCTTCAATAAGATGTGCAATCTAGGTTCATTCTCTTGCCTATTCATGCATTTTTGCCAAAATGTTCAACTTGGGTTCATTCTTTGCCTATCTATGTATTGTGACATGATATGTGTAGTCTAGTTTCATCTTTGCCTATTCATGCATTGTGTATTCAAATGTTGTAATGAGATGTTTTCAACATGAAAGGGTAAGTTGCAAATTGTGTCTATGTTGTTGCTTGCTTGATAACATGATCTCGATGAATGTGCTATGCTTGCATCTATGAACTTTCTTGCATTCATTGTTTTCTTTTCTAAACAACTTGACATGAAAATGGTTACTAGTTTAGATCATTGCATGAATTGTAGTTTAGCAATTTGCATTTTGGTTATTGACTTGGAACTTGATTGAAAATGTTCTACTAGTTTTCCAAAACTCTTTTCCAAAAATCAAATTGCTTTCAAACTTCTTTTCTAAACTATGTCTTTAACAAATTAAGACCAATTTCTTTTCCAAGCTTAAACCCTAAGTTTTTCATAAACAAAATCATTAGTGGCCACTCGAAGCCTTTGCTTGTTTGATCACTAATGAGGAGTTATTAGTGGTAGTCACTCGAAGCCTTTGCTTGTTTGATTATCATGAAAGCTCCCAAACCTTAAATACATGCGAACCCAATTCAATTCCAAAAACAACACGAGTCATTAGTGGTAATTGTCCTAAGCCTTTGCTAGATGATTATCACCGATGCTCGCCTCATTTGCAAAAAGATAAAATAAAAACGTTGTTACTTATAATCACTCGAAGCCATTGCTTGTTTGATTATCGGTTTCAACTCATTTTCTTTCGAGTTAGTAATGAAAACCACTTGAAGCCATTGCTTGCTTGGTATTAGTGAACACTCGAGTCTTATTTCAAAAAACACCTAAAAACTAAAAAGCTAAAAACAAAGGAGCCTTTTCAAAACAACACCAGAACTACGTAGCTTTGAATTCCTCATCGCACCGGAGGATACGTAGGAGCGGGTTCACCTCCCGTCAAGCACCCTTTTAAAAAAAAAACAATAACAAAAAGATTCTTCTTTCCCCAGTTTTCAAAAACATTTTCTTAAATAAAAAAAAAAAGAAGAAAAGAAGTAGAACAAAGTGTTTCAAATCAACAGTCAAAAACCACACACTAAATTAAAGGTTCCCTTTCGGTAGAAAGGATGTGTGGGGTGCTAATACCTTCCCCACACATAACCGACCCCCGAACCTATATCTCTCGTTTTCAAAAGACCAATCGCCTAAAAGGATTTTTCCAATGTTTTTTTCCTAAATTAAAATATTGGTGGCGGCTTCATTGTTTTTCCCGTTGTACGAAGAAGGATCCAAACCGGATTTTTCGGGGTGCAACAATGATCTAGATTTTCCTCAATATTTATCCTAACCAAATGACAATGCATGATGCTTAATGATTCCAGCAGTTGAAGTCAAAGTGATCAAATGGTAATATGCAAAAAAAATATTAGAGCTACACAACCACAAGCATCATCATCATTGAGAATGCTGCTATGAGTTCAAAGTTGTGGTGCATCATAATCAATGTAACAGTCATATCAGCATAGTACAGACCAAAATGCAAAATGTTACCTCTACCATGGGTTGCCTCCCAAGAAGCGCTCCTTTACTGTCATTAGCTTGACGATGCAATTCCACTATCAAGGTGGAATATATGACACAAAGAACACATCATCCTTTTTCTTTCGTTTATGGGGCAAGAACTTCATGAACTTGAAGTATAATTGCAGATGCTTCCATACCCTCTCAAGGTGAAGGATGACAAACAAGGCATAGAAGGAGTCTAAATATCGACCAAGCTCTTCACTTCTATCTTCCTTATTGCTCGAAAGACGAGTAGGGAAAATGATTTGTTGGGTTATTTCTTGTTGGATTTTCGCACCTTCCCAACATTGGGAATTTTGAGCTTCCCTCCAAACTATATGATCCTCATGTTCAATCTTTTTTTCTTCCTCATCTTTCTTATTCTCCCAAGATTCTTCTTTTGTTGAGGCATGTTCTTCTTGTTCTACATTTGTAGTAAAATAAAACTCCTTACAATTTCCATCCAGATGATACCTCCCACAAGAATCACAACGCGAGTGATGTGGTTGGTCAATATGTAGCTCAAGAAGTTTTATATCCGCTAACCAGTGAAAATTTCCCATAACAGTTGTCCACTCTGGCTCACAATTACAATACACAAGATCCTTCCCACAAAGATCACAATAAGTGTATGTCACACAATTGCCATTTAAATGAGGTTCTCCACAAAAATCACAACGAAGTGACTATAGTGTAGACTCCATGCTTTATAGAGATTTCACCTGGCTTTCATAGAATCAAGGGAGTGGTAGTAATAAAGAGAATAAATAAAAATAAAAATAAAATAACTGAAAAATAAAATTCAATCTAGTAACTAAAGATTAAATTGATAAAAATTGGCAATCCCCGGCAACGGCGCCAAAAACTTGTTAGCTTTTCGGCAAGTGTACCGAATTGTTACAAGTAATATTAAAACGGTAAGACCGAGTGTCGAACTCAGGGATTGCGATTAATTATCAATTTAATTAATTACTAAAATATTCAAAATAAGGAGTGATAGATAGTAACTGAAAAAGATTAAATGTGAGAATAAAATGCGAGAGTAAAAGTGGTTAGTAATTGAATCCTCTCCCCTAGGCTATCATGCACTATACCATTGATCATTTCCAATTTAATTACCCAATTAAAAGATTCAATTCAATTATTAAAGATTTAGGACAATCCCTTGCCTCAAAATCCCTTTTATCTAATGGGAAACCCTAATTCCTTAAGTGTATCACCACTAAACAAAGCATTAAACACAAAGAATTAACGGAATTCATGAGAGTAACGTCATATTCCTATAATCATCACACTCATGACCTTAAACCCCGATTTCCGGAAAACATAACCCATCTCCCAATGGTGAAAGTAAACCCTAATTCATTACAACAACAATAATTATTGTAAAGCAATAAGAACGGAGGTAAAGGCAATTTTAAAAGGATAACTAAATTGTATTGATCATAACAATGGAATCACATGATAGTTTTGGAGAGATTCATCTCCTCCTAACCATAAGAAATTTAGCTACTCATGTTCAAAGTATTGAAAGATAAGATAAAAGAGAAGTTACACAAAGATGAGTGCATTGGATCCTTCAATTCCTTGTTCCCAAGTGTAGAGAAGCTCCAATTCTTCTCCTTTTTCGCAGCTCCAAACCTCTTTTTCGCAGCCAAGACCAAAAGTGCCCTAATTTTCTGATTTTTGGGCTTAAATACTAAAATCTGCAGTCCATCGCGAGGCGGTACGATTCTGTCGCGAGGCGATGGGCAGATTTTTGCCTTGATCGCGAGGCGATGCGTGCTGGTCGCGAGGCGATAGAGACCAGAACTTTTCTTCTATTTTCTGCTGCGTTGCTAGGCAAGCTGTCTGGTTCGCTAGCCAACGAAATATCAAATTGAAGATTTTGTCTTACTACAACCATTTGAAAAGAGGGTAACAACTTACAAATCAATCCTAATGACATCAATTGTAATCTAAGTTATTTCCCATGGAAATTAACAAAAAAAACACATAAACACTCGCATTATGACTGTAAAACTGAGCAACGGTATACGTATGACCATGAGTCAACAGTAATAATCTCAAAAAAATCCATGAGAGTCTATTGAGTCTTCTAAGCAGAATTCTAAAAAATAAAAAGAGAAAGGATTGCCACCTATTGATTTTTGGACGGTTCGATTGATCAAACTGTCTAGAATTGAGTAAGTCACTCTACAGTTCTCGCAAAAGACATCAGACAATCCGCTCCCCAAAATATGGGTAAAGAAAATCCCTCCACAATAAGGGGGTGTTTGGGAGGAGGGAAGAGAAAAGAAAAGAAAACACACATACCAAGAATTTTTCCTTCCTTTGGTTGCCAAAGATTAAGGGGAGAAGGGAAAAAAACATATGGGACCTACATAAAAAACTTTTCTTCCAAAATTGGGAAGAAAACGAGAGAAGGTGAGGTTTTTAAGGGAAATGACTGAAATACCCTTATAGATTTACTTTCTTTTATTTATTAATAAATATTTTCAATAAAAATAATACTAGTTCAAAATTTAGTATTTATTTAAAAATAATCATTTATAATTTTGGTAAATGTTTATTTCTTTTTATATTATGATATTATTTGTGTTTTACAAAATAAAATAAAGGCTTTTGTTTCTTGGTTCTACAAAATAAAATAAATGTTTGGCTTAAATGCACGTTACCCCCCTGCAAATATCCCCATTTTTCATTTACCCCCCGCAAAAATATTTTTTTTAAAAAATACCTTGCAAATATTAAACGTTTCTAGTTACCCCCCTCTGTTAACTTTTCTGTTAAAAAAATGATGTGGCAAACGGAACTGCCACGTGTCACCATATTATTGGAGGGCTGCCACATCAGCAATGACATGGATGGCTGCCACGTCAACAATGACACATTGTTACTAAAAAATTAAGGAATTTGGGGGATATGGGTGTTGAACCCAATACCCTTTAGTTATACCCACTCACTATTACCATTGAACCACATCAATTCTTGTGAATGTTAAGCCAACTATTAATATATATCATATAAAAAACGATTCTGTAGCAGAATTCACCATCATCATCATCATCATTCCTCATCATCATCAATTCTGTAGCAGAATTCATCATCATCCTCAACAACAATAATAATCCCAGAAACTCAAATTGAAGATATGAAGAAATCCAAAAACGAATTCAACGAAATCAAACCCATAAACGAAATCCCCAGATGAAATTCACGAAATCAAACGGAATCAAAACGGAATCAAAACAAAATCAAACGAAATCAAAAACGAAATTAAAACGAAATCAAAATGGAATCAAAACAAAATCAAACGAAATCAAGCGATATCAAACGTGTGGGGGTTTCCATTTCGTTTTCAATCGTTTTCCATATCTGAGTTTTTGTTTCCATGGTGTGTGGAGGGTTTGCTTCTGTTTGATTTGAAGAAGAAGAATTCGAAGGAGCAGGTGGATGGTTAGCTGGTGCTTGTTTCTGCGTTTTTGCTCCAATTTTTATGAAAAAACTATCTTTATTTACAACATAAATATATTAGAACGGTTTAGTATCAGAAATATAGCATTGGTTTAGTGGTAATTCTCCTTGTTTGTGAGTTAGAGGTTGTGAGTTCAAGTCCTACCCCAGCCATTTTCAAAATTTATTTTGAGTGTAACAGCACTGCCACGTGGCAGCTATCTACTGGTTGCTGACGTGGCAGTGATGACATAGGGTGTTGACGTGGCGTTCCGTTTGCCACGTCCTTGTTTTTGACAGAAAAGTTAACAGAGGGGGTAACTAGAAACGTTTAATATTTGCAACGTGTTTTTTTAAAAAAATATTTTTGCAGGGGGGTAAATGAAAAATGGGGATATTTGTAGGGGGATAACGTGCATTTAAGCCTAAATGTTTTTAAAATTATTAATGTAATTTATTTTTAGTTCTCACTAAATAATTGTTTTCTTTTTGTTACATTGATAAAGACTATATTTTACATTTTTAATTTCTAATTTCTTTATCTATTCATTTTTATCTAAGGGTACTTTTATCATTTCATAAACACATTGCTTTCTTTTCCTTGCACTTTCTTTCTACTTTCTCTCAAAACCAAACAACTAAACAATCATCTCATTTTCAACTCTTTTTCTCTTCTTTTCTCATCCTTTCCTTTCTCTTCTTTTCCACTACTTTTCTTTCACTAACCAAACATACCGTTAGCACCGTAACAGAATTCTTCCGAAATCAGTTACGTTTTTGAGTGTGTCACTACAATACCAATACAACTGGTCTTTCTTTACTTTCACACAGTTTGTTACATTAGTAGCACTTTTCTTCATAGAAGAAGATGGAAATTGATCTTTCTCCTCAATTGGCGAAGAAGGTTTACGAAAGCAATGGTGGATCTTACTTCACATGGTCCCCTTCCGAGCTTCCCATGCTACACCAAGGCAACATTGGTGCCGCTAAGCTCTCGCTTCACACCAACGGTTTCACTCTTCCTCATTACTCTGACTCCTCCAAAGTTGCTTACGTTCTACAAGGTAACTACACCTAATTCAATTCATTCTTCATCATCCTTTAATTTTTTCTTTCATTTCAGCTATAAACTCTTCGACTTTGCTTTTCTTCATTTCAGCTATAAACTATTTTACTTTGTTCTAAGGGTTTGTGAATTAAATCAAATTTCTAGATTATTTGATACTTACTTACCGACACTTCAAATTGACGATGTATGATCTCACACGGACACTTCAATCACTTCCATTTTTTTAAAATTATTTTCGGTGTGTCTATGTGTTCGTGTGTGTCGGTGCTTCATAGCTTGAAGGTAAAGTGACTGATAGGAAATCTTGAATTAATGATAATTAGATAGATAATCTTAAAATTATTTTAGTAATATTTTACATGTTATTTTCAATTATTAATTTCAGTGGTTCTATCTTTGATTGTGTGAGTGAGTTATGAGTTTATGTTGTTGATTTTGTATTGTTTGGGAATTGTATTGTTCTTTGGAATTTGTTTTAAGGGTTTCTGAAATGAATTAAATTAAATTTCATGCTTAATTGATACTTGAAGGTAAAGTGGCTGATATGAAATCTTGATTTAATGAGAATCATCGGATAGATAAACCTAAAAAAAACATTAGTAATATTTTACGGTGGCTTGTAGGGTGACGGATCAACTAAGTCTTTCACTAGTGTATTAGCCAAATTGACCGACGGATATAGTGTAAAATATGAATTTATCGGTTGAGATTTCACACTAGTTGATACAAGCTCAACCACTTTACGTGTTATTTTCAATTACTAATTTCAGTGATTCCATGCTTTGATTGAGTGTGAGTCAGTGAGTTATGGATTTATGTTGTTGTATTGTATTGGTTAGGAATTGGACGTGTTGGAATAGTACTCCCTGAATCAGAAGAGAAGGTTGTTGAAATCAAGAAGGGTGATGCATTGGCACTTCCTTTTGGAACTGTGACATGGTGGTATAACAAGGAAGAAACTGAGTTGGTTGTGTTGTTCTTAGGAGACACTTCAAAAGCTCACAAGCTTGGTGAATTCACTAACTTTTTTCTCACTGGTTCAAATGGAATTTTCACGGGGTTTTCGACCGAGTTTGTGGAAAGGGCTTGGGATTTGGAAGAGAACGATGTTAGGACACTTGTTGGGAAACAATCAGGGAAAGGGATTGTGAAGTTGGAAGGGAATATAACCCTTCCTGACCCTAAACCTGAGCATAGGAATGGTATGGCCTTGAATTGTGAAGAGGCTCCTTTGGATGTTGATATTGAAGGTGGTGGAAGGGTTGTGGTTTTGAACACTAAGAATCTTCCTTTGGTTGGTGAAGTTGGACTGGGAGCTGATCTTGTGAGGTTGGATGGAAGAGCTATGTGTTCTCCCGGGTTCTCTTGTGACTCTGCCTTACAGGTTACTTATATTGTTAGGGGTAGTGGCAGGGTTCAAGTTGTTGGTGTTGATGGCTGTAAGGTTTTGGAGACTACTGTAAAAGCTGGTCATTTGTTCATTGTGCCTAGGTTTTTTGTTGTCTCAAAGATTGCTGATCCTGATGGATTGGAGTGGTTTTCTATCATCACAACCCCTAAGTAAGTGTTTCTTTCTTCTTTACCTTATTGTTGCTACATGTCATATATTTGTTGTTATACTAAGGGTATTAAGTCATGATATTGTGGAAAATCACGCTCAAATACAGTTGGTAGGATTGAAATTGTAGTCGCAATGTGTTTGCGAAGACATAAAATAACCTAGACGTTCTGTTCACAACCGCGGGCTATTTTTTTTAAAAAAAATACTAAACTTAGGTACAATTCTATAGGCATTTCCTAGTGTTCTATAGCATTGCGCCTAAGTTTTATTCTTTTTAAAATCTTGGTTATGCATGTGATTACAGAAGTAATCTGTTTATTGTTTTTTATGCACTTGCTATATTGCTTTATATGGTTGGAAATTGAAATATCAGAGGTGAACTATTATCTATATGGGCAATATGGCATGCACATAATAACGATTGGTATAGTAATTTGATTGTTAAAGGCATGGGATTATTCATTTTCAACAGTCAGCCTGTTAATTGATTTCTATGTGTAACATGCAATAATATGCTTTATATTAATCTTTGCAGTCCTACATTTACTCACTTGGCTGGAAGTTCTTCGGTGTGGAAGGCTTTATCACCTACGGTTCTGCAGGCTGCATTCAATGTAGATTCAGGAGTTGAGCAACTCTTCCGTTCAAAGAGGACTGCCGATGCCATTTTCTTCCCTCCACCAAAGTAGAATAAAAATACCATTGTTTGGTTGTATAAAGATCCCCATTCTGTCTCATCAAAGTGGAAAATAAAGGGCTTCCTATGCTCTAGGAACTGGTTATCTAGTGGGGGGGAAAGTTTGGTTTGAGATGTAAGTAGAGTGGCTACTATTTCGTTTATTTTAAATACCCCCCTGTGCAAGATAGATAGATGCTTCTTGGTTTATCGTATAAAATTACAGAAAAATCTTTCGAATCAAGAAGATAACAACTAAATTTAGATAGAAACTAAGGGTAAGTTGCTCTCAGATTATGATAAGAGTATCTGAGCCACGAGTCCATTACCTACCAGCGTTGGAAGAACATAAATCAATATTATCTTCAAAAAAAAATTGATGAAGAATGAGTCCAAACACCAGCAGGCAGCCTAGCACTGAGATATAGCTGCCCTGTGCTGTGTGCTTCAGAACAGATTTGTATTCACTAACTAGTTCATTAAACTGACATAATATGTCCTGAAATTGGAACAAATGATGAGTCTAATTTTTAAATTTTTAAGCACCCGAAGAACAAGAATACAAGAGTAACTGAACAATTTATTCTACTTCATCTAGCTATCAGTAAATAAACACCAAACATTAAAAAGCTTCCATTCACCCATCTAATCAAAGAAACTTCAATTGGAGATAATGAGTTTTAATGCTTTATGACTATGTTGGAGATGACCATAGCTGTGCACTCTTCACCTTGGAGACGCTTGCCAGAACCCCTAATGGTGTCACGTGTCCTGTGATTGTGATTGTTACTTTCTTTGCCTCTCTGTCTATACTGAATGATCTTACTCCTACACATGTAATTACTCAATTCTATATTTTGCTTTCATCAACATAAATTGCACGGATAAATTACCAACAAAAAAAATACATACGCTGTTGAAGTTTAGACTCCAGTTAATATATAATGTATGTAAAATACTAGTACGGACCTTCCATTTTAGAAATGTGCTTTCTAACTTTTCCTTCACAGGCCTTGCAGTGCAATGAAACTCTCAAAACCACAACCTGTTAAAGTTTTCCAAAACAAGAAAATATTGGAAGCTGTAATTGTTTGTTTGTTCATCCTTTCATTGTATAACGTAGCAACTAGGAAGCCAGCTTCTTTTATTCAAGTTTTTTTTGATGGAAAAAATAATAATACTAAATCCAAAATACCTGGTCCTGGGTTGTTGTAATTTTATGAGAGTCGGACACCCAATCAATGAAGGGTGTGTCAGTGTCACTGAGGAGATATCTTGTGGTAGAAGAACCATAAAATTGTACAGTGGTTTTTCTACGTAGGTCATTGTTTTGCTTATTCCTTCGAACACTGGCTTGCTTTTTGGTGCTTCTGCATCCCATAGTTGAGGTAATTATGGCTGTAGAAGCAGGTGAAGAACACAACAGATTCATTCCTTTCATAGCTGTGAAGTGATTTGTGACTTTTGAGTTTATGCAGTGGATAATGAATATTGAAGGCTAGAGTTAAAGGTGTAGTAAGTGTTATTTAATTTATAACTGAATGAGACCAACTAAACTTGCTTTAATTTTGAACAGGGAAAAAGGGAAAAAATTGCATTATACTATTATTTTTTCCAACTTCTGGCATCAACCATTTGTGCTCATCTTTGCTGTGACATGATGATTACTACCATCAGACTGAGTTGTGGGCTTGTGGAATTAAGAAAGCTTTTTTAGAACTTCATTATTGACACATAATTGTCACCTTGGACTTTGTACATTCAGGCTTCAGCTACTTTCTGTTTATTCAAGCATTAATGTATTTATTTCGATAAAGAACTTTTTTGACTTAGATTCCACAAAAGCATGCATTAAATAAATTACATTACTACTACTCTTGAGATTGTAAGACTGACTGTCTTCATATTCAATCCTTGAATTGTGGTCAATAAGATTAGGCATTTGAAGGGAATATATTAAAGCTGCATATCCTCCTTAATTATCATTATCTTCTATCTTAAAAAACGCATCAAATTTTCATGTCTAAACTTTCACTGTTTTATAATCAACCATGACAGAGTAGTTGCAAATTTGTTGAACAACAACCTATTGATGATAGATTAATGATTAGATGTTTACTAGTTACTCTCCCTCCCTCAATGTTTGTTACTCCCTCCGTTCCTGATCTTTGGTACTTTTGGCCTTTTATTTTTGTTCCAAAACAATGGTACTTTTAAAAACCCAATGTACAATTCACCTAATTTTTCCTAATATACCCTCTATATTTATTTATCCTTTTAGAGTTCCAACGCATGAATTAATTGTCCTAAGACTATTTTACTTTAACTTCAATTATCCCAATACAACTACAAGTGGGGCATTGTAGTACTTAAACAACACAAATTAATGGTACCTTAATATGTGTGTAACAAGCCAAAAGTACCAAAAATTAGGAACGGAGGGAGTACTTTTGTTGGCCTCTTGATGTGCATAAGCAAGTTTGTTTAGAAATCAAGCAGCTGTGGCAAGCTTGTAAACTGTGATTCTTTAGGAGCAAGATTCTTGAGTTCTTTTAGATAAATATGGCAAGCATAGAACTTAAACATGTCTTTGTAAAAAAAACAATTAAATGTTTTTGTGAAAAAAAAAGAAATTAATCTTTGTTTATATTATATGTTAGGGAAACAATGACAGTTATGAAAAGTTGGGCACAAATGTGCGAAGCGGTTGGTCTAGTAAACCATGCCACTACTAAAAAAATTCGATATAGCGATGAAAATTAAAGCAGATAAAATTGATCTCCACACTTGAGTTTGCTAACACTTAGGGATCAAATTTTAGATAGATTTTGTCATATTTTTGTCTTTAAATTTTTGTGGCTATTTCATCTTAAAATTTGAGATAGTATTAGGTATGTTGATGGTTCAAGTCCCACTAGTCTTCTTAGAGTGAGTTAAATATAATTTCCTTCGTTATTGTTTTATGAGTTTGGAGGTTTTCCATCTCTTGGACCTCGACTCATCCCCTCATCATATTTTCTCTATAAAAAACAATTGTGTACAAATGTTTCACGTTTACCCAATGTGCGGATTATTTGGCCAAGTTGGGTGCTAGAAGCAATGAAGGTTTGGTGGTTTTATCCTCTCCTCTTTTTTTGCCTTTGTAACAAAAAAACTAATAGTTTTCCATGGCCTTTTTTGATGAGTCAATTAATTGATTAGTTATCTCTAAATCGTGTTTTCGTTAGTGTCGATGACTTTGGAGCTGTTCTAGAGTGGGCCGAAGCCCATTAGTTATTAAGAATAAGGAACGGCCCAACGAGAATGGGCAAGAGAGGGAAAACGCTAGATCAACGGCTCTGATGAATCCGTACAGCCATCCAACGGCCAGACGCGAATCACGCACACTATATAAGCATTCATTGCGTCAGTTGTCAGGTACACACAATTAATTCGAGTCTGTATTGGGCCTAACTCAATCCTACAAAACCGGCTTGAAAGGTGAGGGATGCCTCCCACTTATAAACTCTTTTTCAGGCCATATCACATTCAATGTGGGACTCTTAACACACCCCCTCACGCCCAGGACCGGACAACTGGTGCGTGGATAATAATGGTGGGTGGCCCGATAGCGGGTAGCCCAACGGATCTTGGATTGGCTCTAATACCATCTTATAGTGTGGATTGGACCTAACTCAACCTCACAAAACCGGCTTGTAAGGTGAGGGATGCCTCACACTTATAAACTCTTATGAGACCATATCTCTAGTCAATGTGGGACTTGGGTTTTTCCCAATAAGAATGGGCAAGAGAGGGAAAACGCTGGATCAACGGCTCTGATGAATCCGTACAGCCATCCAACGGCCAGGCGCGAATCACGCACACTATATAAGCATTCATTGCGTCAGTTGTCAGGTACACACAGTTAATTCGAGTCTGTATTCTGCTTGTTCGCTCCTGACTTAGGCGTTGGAGTGTCTTCGCAGGTACACCCGCCCCCTGAAGCAGAGTTCGGAGCACGACCAGAAGAGCACACGAGGTCTGATACCTTGAACAGCGGTCAAGCAATCAAAGGAACAGATCAGGAGCTAAACAGGGTTGTCCTTTTCTAAAGATATAAAAAGACGAGGCCTCGTCGGTTATTTATCACAATTTTTTTAGATCTACCTTAACCTTTTTAAAAGATATGATATGTTAACCTATTTAAAAGTCTTTTATCGAACCTATTTATACTATGTTAAAGGGGAACGAGGATAAATGTTATGTATGATAAATTGCAAATCCTAAAAAAATAAACCATTACTACTCACAGTCTTTTTTAAGATTCGACCTAGGCTTTGTTTGGCAAGGTTGATCCGCTAGCTTATAGCAGATCAACTTATTGTAATTGTTTGGCAGTGGCACTACTAGCATTTAACATTTTTTTTAGTAACTTATAGCATTTTTTGAAATGCTACTTGAAGTAGAGTTTGAGCTTATAGCTTATAGCATTTCATTTTTTCCTCTAAAATTTACCCTATTTACTTTAACAAAACTCTTCATTTATCCTCTATTAAATGAATTTCTCTCTCATTTTTAACTATTAATTAAAAATATCTATTTACGTAATTTTATATTTATAAGCTACTTTAAGGGGGACAACTTGCTAGACCCGACCCATATTTCTACTCAAGGAAAAAAAAGTGGCGGGGGTGCTGTTAGGAGATCGTTAACCTTCTCCCATGAATCGCAAGCCTCGTAATGAGGCCCAGATCCACTCGATCTGTTTGCCGAATCAGGGTTTAGGCATAACAAAGGGTTAAAAAGCAAAGCAATCAGTTGCAGAACGGTTTCACTTTTTGGAACTTCCTCCACTTCACAGCGACACAGAAACTTCGCATTAGCAATGGGTATGAACAAACATCTACAACTACACACGCTTTTAACTTATAATTTCATTCAATTGTATTGTGATTTCATTTTATCTTTTTTTTTTTCTGAAAAGCGAGAATCAAGGTGTACGAGCTTAGGAACAAAACAAAAGCAGAGCTTCTGAACCAATTGAAGGAACTCAAAGCAGAACTCGCTCTTCTCCGCGTCGCGAAAGTCACCGGTGGAGCCCCAAACAAACTCTCCAAAATGTACGCATTAATTCTCTTTCTTTCTATCATTATTTGAATCGAATCTGTAATTGGATTGAAGTGTTTACTTAATTTTATTGCATTTTTTGTGTTTGTGCAAATGCAGAAAAGTTGTTCGGCTTTCAATAGCGCAGGTGCTGACGGTGATTTCACAGAAACAAAAGACAGCATTGAGGGAAGCTTATAAGAAGAAGAAATTTCTGCCTTTGGATTTGCGTCCTAAGAAGACCAGAGCTATCAGAAGACGCCTCACTAAGCACCAGGTATTTAGGGGAACAATTATCATTTCTACGGTTAATTTACTATGATTTTTATTCGGTTATTCCATTTTTGCAGTTAGAGAAAAAATTATCATTGGGATGGTATTTAAATATGACATATTTAATTTGTGGATTTGGTTTCTCTGTAGAGAGGGTTGCACTTAACTTTGGATTATAAAAGCTCGGAATTGAGACTTTATTGTTTAATTATGTAATATTGTATTATGTATTCTTTTCTGTGTTCGTGTGAGGTTGATTAACAACGAAATTAGTACTACCCTATGTTGCATGGATACGGGTACGGTACCAGCACAGGATACGGGTGCTGGTACAAGATACGTTGTTTTTCAAAAAATCAGGGTATGGGTACGTAACATAAATTTAGTATAAACACGACTAGAAGATAGAAAACACAAATAAACAACACATATAACAGAAAAATATACCATGAAATGTAGGAAAAGTTTCAATAACACTAAAAAATTAATGAAAAATCTAATCTTTTACTATACAAAAAACAAATATTTATATATCAAATCATAAATATAAACAGGTAAGCATCCACGAGTACCCAACAAGTACCGGTACCAGATACGTATCCGATACGGGTACGGCTCCGATTTTGAAGTACCCATGCTTCAGAGGTACTACCAATTGCAAAAAGTGATATACGAAACTGATGGTTATGAAATGATTGGTTGTGTAACTAATGACATAGTGAAAGGCATAATCCTAAGCGAAATTAGGAAACCAAATTGGTTGAAGGCAGCTTCCTTGATATAATGATGTTGATACCCATTAACTACTTTACAGTTCATTATACTGAGTATGAATCTTTATCACAGGATGATTGCCCCAAGAGTGACTTTCTATCGTTTGTTTAATCTCTCTCTCTCTCATTTCTACTCTCTTTCTTTTCTACCATACACACTCTAAGCTTCCTTCACTTTAGAGCAGTCAAATACATTTCGATTTTGCCTTTAACATTTAACACACATAATGGTAGTTTGGCATTGTTGTTATTTTAGCCTAAGATCAACGGAAATCCAAAGATTAGAGTCGTAGTCCTTCTTACTTGTGTGATTCAGCAGGCCTTGCCGCGTTCTATGTAATAAGGCTTAGTTTATAGCATACAGGAGCTTCTTAGTTAAAATAAGTTAATGATTGTTCACTTATGAAAAGATTCTTATAAGTTTAATAATTTATGCAGAAGAGAATAAGTTGAACAGTGGAGCTTTTGAAAGAAATTAATAGTAGAAGCTAATTTCAACTTTTGGATGAAGTTATAGTTTAAAAAATTCAGTCATTACAAGATTATTTCAATATTTCTTTTTTTCCCAAGTACTTGTTTTTTTGTGTGTCAGTTTTCTCGTTGTATATGTATATAATAGAGAAATAGAGATCTACTGCATGCATTAACGTATTCTTCAGAAAAATCAGTTGTTTATCCTTAAACTGTTCTTAAGTGCCGTTGCGACAACTTGTGTAAGAACTAAGAACCTTGGTTGGAAGTTCCAATGTTATCATGATTTTTACCTACCCCTAAGGGGGCAGCAGAAGGTTATACAATTGACTTGAACACAAAACATGAAAATCATTTACTGATGTTACACTTATGCGGATTCATTTAATTTAATCTGGCTGGAATGATCAAATAGATGATGAACATGCTATTTAAATTTCTACTCTTGTTGATTGATTCGTGGGGCTCATTGTCCACTAGTAAATACCCCTAATGTTTACTGTGATATTTTCTGTTCGTTATTGTTGCTACTTGAATTTCTGAATGCAAATGCAATCGATATTTCTAGCGGTATAGGATTCTCACTTAACGTGGCTGAATGAATTCGCTTTGTGTTTCCTACAGGCATCTTTGAAGACTGAGCGTGAAAAGAAGCAAGAAAAGTACTTTCCACTCAGAAAATTTGCAATTAAGGCGTAATTTTTGATCCAATTATGGATAATATTTTTTGGCGTCACTTCCTATATTATGTTTAGAGATTTTTATGTGACACAACAGCTGCTCATTTGTGTTTATTTGTAATATTGAAAACCACTTTTCTAATCTTCTTTCTCATCCAGAACATTAAAAATCAGACTTTTTTTACAAAAAAAACAGTATCTCATTTTAATTATTTAAATCATTATTCTTCAGATTTTGATTAACATAAAAATCTTAAACGAAGACAATTTAAACTACTGAAGATGATTTTTTTTAGTTGAAAACGTGATTTTTGTTTCAACTACTAAAAATGATTTTTAATTGAAAAATTAATTTTTCCCTGAAATAACTAACAAATGGACTACTTGTACCGCATTGGTAAGGGTTAAAATCCAACTTATTATATTAAAAGTGATATAATTTTTGTATTTTTACGTAGAGTATAGAGTCTTTTAGTTATGATTATATAAATTAATGTGTTTTTACCATTTTTGAATGAAATGAAGTAGATTCTTTTTCTCTAAAAAAACTAATAAGTATTACTAATATTTAAATAAGGATAAGACTAGTTTTCATAATTTGAGCTTAATTGTAAGTGGTTGACGCAGTTGAGGGTGGTCTCAACTTATCTACATAATTTGGGGGTTCTTATTTCAAAATGTCGAGACATTCTTATTAGTTTTCATAATTGTACTCTCAGTTTTATCCGGCGACAATTTAATTGTGTTGCTCATAGTCTAGTTAGGGCGGCTCCATGTTTTGCTAGTCACCAAATTCGTTTTTCGATTCCTCATTGTATTGCAACACTTTTAATTAATGAAATGGCTTGAGTTGGTTTGCTTCAAAAAAAATATTTAAATAATTAAAAAAATGGATTTTATATATTTTTAATAATAAGTTATAAATTGATTTTATAATTAATTTATTTTTATAGTCAAAAGCTGCATTGATGTAATCACTCTTGATGTCAAGTTTTGTTTTTCGATTGTTTGGGATGTTCAAAGGCTCTCAAGTGTGATTCTAAATTTCTTCCACTCTAATTAATCTCTTCCAAAACGAAGGCCTGCCTAATAACAATGTTGTTGGGAGCAATTTGGAAGAATCCCAGGGATATTAGTGCAGTGAACAAAACGGATATTTGTCTCATCCCTAAAGTTGGTAAGCCGGAATTTGTATCGCAATTCCGCCCGATCTCGTTGTGTAACACTAATTACAAAGTGGTTACCAAGATAGTGGTGAACCGGTTGAAGGAGCATATGAATACCTTGGTTTCCCCTTTCCAAACTGGTTTCATTCTGGGAAGGAACATTCATGAGAATATTGTGGTTGCACAAGAGATTGTGCATTCTCTTCGCGGTATGAGGGGAAAGAAAGGCGGTTTAGCTATTAAGGTGGATCTAGCTAAGGCCTATCATAGACTCAAGTGGTCCTTCATTCACATAGTGATTAGAGAATTTGGTTTACCTGATTCTCTTATTGATATTATTATGGCTTGTGTCACTATAGTGTTCAGACCAATGTGATGTGGAATGGTAATCGTAATGTCTTCTTTGCTCCTTAGAGAGGCATTCATCAAGGTGATCCATTATTCCCTTATATTTTTGTCCTTTCTATGGATAAGCTCTCACATATGATTTCCAATGAGGTGGCCTTGGGGAATTGGCATGCGCTTAAAGCTGGACGTAATGGCCCACAGGTGTCTCATTTGATGTTTGCAGATGATCTCCTACTGTTTGGTAGTGCAACCGCTTCTCAGGTTAGGTGTATGTGTAATACGCTCTCTAATTTTTGTGATATGTCTGGGCAACTGGTGAGTTTAGAGAAGACATCTATTTTATTCTCCAGCGGTGTTCCGACTCATGAGAAACGATCCATTGCTAGAATCTCGGGGTTTAAGGAGGTGTTGTCCCTTGGAAAGTATCTTGGTGTGCCTTTGACTGGAAGAGCCCCTCGAATAAATGATTACTCCTATTTGGTGGATCTGGTGTGAAATAAGTTGTCGAGATGGAAAGCGAGTCAGCTTTCTTTTGCAGGTCGTGTTACTCTTTCAAAATCAGTTATTGAAGCCCCCCCTCTTTACTCGATGATGTCCTCTATTATCCCCAAGTCTTGTATTCAGGAGATTCAACAGAGTTTTATTTGGGGTGATGAGCCTAACCATCGTCGTTATCATGTTGTCTCCTGGGCTTCGGTGACTAAGCCCAAGGCTATAGGTGGGCTTGGCTTGCGCAACTTTGTGTCAATAAACGAAGCGTGCATTATGAAGCTTACTTGGAACCTTCGGGAGGGGGAGGATAGACTTTGGTCCCAAGTGATCAAAGGTAAATATGGAAATAGAATTTTGGGTGATGGTTCAGTGGTTTCCAAGACAATGGACTCTCCCCTTTGGAAGAGTATTGTGACGAACTGGAATAAGGTGGATGGCTTTTCTTTTTGGGCGGTTGGAAATGGCGTTGATGTCTCTGTTTGGTTTGATTCCTGGATTTCCCCTGGGTATAGGCTTGCGCCAGAAGTTGGTGTAGTGCCAAATCATTTGTATGATCTAAAGGTTTGTGATCTTGTTGATAGTAGTGGTGTTTGGGACCTTTCTCTTATTGTGGAGATTATCCCGGTGGAGATGGTGAATAGAATCATTGCCTTTGCTTCCCCCTCACTCTAATCATGGTAAGGATACTCGTCTATGGCAAGGCGAGGTGTCAGGTAAATTCTCAATTAATAGTAGTTACCATCTGATTGTGAACACTTCGCTAGAGGTGGCGGATCCTCTTTGGGCTCGAATTTGGAAAATTCGTATCCCAGAAAGAGTTCATTGCTTTCTTTGGCTTGTTGTGCATAATAGGCTCCTTACAAATCAAAGGAAGCATGCCATGGGATTGTGATTGGATTTCGGTTTGGGCCATGGCTTGTCATAGTCTTTGGACTTGGAAAAACAAGGAGCAACATGATACCTCCTTTATTCGTCCTTTCCGGCCTTGGCGTGTTGTTCTTCAACAGGTTAAGGATTATGCTGCCGCGTGTGCTAGCCTTGGCAATTGTCAGGTGCGGGGTTCAGCGTGGATAGAGGTGGGTTGGGTTCCTCCAGAGGTGGGTTGGGTTTGCCTTAATACTGATAAGGTGGTTAAGTCAACGCCCAAGTTAGCTGGTTGCGGTGGTATTGTTCGGGATCACACTGGTTCTTGGCTTGGAGGTTTCTCCAAGTTTATTGGTTATTGTAGTCCTCTTGTCGCTGAATTATGGGGGTGCTTGCTTGGCCTGCAGTTGTGTCTTGATAAGGGGTGGCGACGTATAGTTGTTCAGCTGGATGCTCGGGTTGCCTGCCTTGTCATTCAAGCCGAAGAGTCAAATTTGTTGGTTGGTTGGAGCATTGTGGGTGAGATTCGGAAACTGCTTTGGTTGCTTGGGAAGTCAGGTTTGTTAATATTTATAGAGAAGCTAATAAGTGTGCTGATGTGTTAGCTAATATGGGTTGTTCGCAAGTCGATTCGTTGGTTTTCTATGAGCATTGTCCACCTTTGGTAGGACTGTTGATGCTCTCTGATGTTATGGGGATTTCTACTCCTCGTTGTATTTCTAGTTAGTTTGTTATCTGCCTTTGAGGTTTTTGCCCCCGTTGATTAAAAAAAAAAAAAGTTGTCGGGAGCAATTATGTTAGTTAAGGTTTTATCCTTTAATTGCGTGAATCTTGTACTAGCTCCAATAGTGGGTAGCTGTTTGCACTTGGAGTTGGTGACTTGGTGTAACTTCGCTAGTCTTATCCTTATGAGGATTTTAACTTTAGAAATTAATTCTTCTCCTCTCGAGCAATCCTCATGGCTTTAATCTTCGGTCCACTTACTTTCTTCACTACAACTTTGAATTTCATGAAAGTACTCGAGACTTCTGATTTCTGCAGCATTAAGAAACAATCTCTTTTTTTTTTGAAAAATCATCGTTGAGAAAGTCGAAGGAGTTATTTTTACTGATAGGCTTGGCTAGGCTTGATTGGCCGATAAACGTCAGCATGTATGATAAAGGGTAGTGCTCTCACTCTCACGATCTTGTGCTTGGATAACAAGCTTAAGCCTCTCCAAACTTTTATTTCACAAATTGAAGGTGACATAGCTAAGCTGCAACAATGTAGCAACCTTTGAGACATTTCTCCATGTCATTTGGATTTTCAATAATCAGTAAAATCCTCTCCATTAATTATCCCCTCCAAGGTTAGTGGGATAGTAGGCTAGCTCAACAAGGTGTAGGATCTTCAACCCATTTCCAGCATAACTCCACAATGGCACAAACAATTCAGTTCTCCTTCAAGGGCACCTAATTAAGGTACTAAATTAAAAAACTGAAATTAATCCATTTGTTGGTTGCCCGACACAGTATTAACTAAGGTAGAGTAATTATTGACTCTTGTTACTCTTGAACTTATGGCTTTTAAGGTAAGGAAAGAATAGATAACTCTTAATTCTAAGAGTTATCACTTCTCACCTTTTAGAATTTGAAGACATATGCCTTTTTTGTTTTTTCTTTTCCTTTGCAAGAAGTTTGAAGTTTCTTCTATACCTCCTTAATGGATGTTGCATTGAAAATCTTCTCGAATCATCATAATCCAATTTTTTGGTTGATGAGCAAGAGAGCTATATTGTCTCTCTTTCTTGAATTCTTCAAAAATTTCCTTTGTATTCAAAATAGTAAAACCTTGTCTTGTGACTCCGTATGGTCTTTTTTCAACAATCTCTCAAACATCACATGCTTAAGAAGAGTCACCAACTTTTATACTCCAATTGTCGTAATGAACATTCTATCTTTTTTTAAAGGGATCAATAGTGTTTTTCGCTTCACTCTATGATTTGAACCCATGACTCTTTGAGTGTAGGTGAAACGTCTTACAAACTGAATCGTGCGTCGTTGTCATACCCTTTGGGTGCACGGAACATTCCATCTCATTTAAGTTTTAATTAAAAATTTCACCTATGTCATTTGATATTTATAACTTAATTCAATTGTTAATTTTACTAAAAAAAATTATATTTTGTTTGTTAGGTTATTTGCTATCAATTATTACTATATGTTAATTTAATCACTATCAATTAACCTATTCCCCGGCAACAATGATGTTTATGGTCACCCGGTTGGCGGGTTCGATCCCCTCAGGTGTCGAGCATTAGTTTTTCCGTTTGTGTGTGTTAGATCTCGACAGTTGTCAGTCCGACCAACAGACGAAAAAAATTTAACAAATTATCATTTTCTAGTTACTTATATTGGAAGGAATAGGAGTATTGATTAATTTCACACATTGAAAGCTTCCTTAACGTTTTCATTTTTCCACCCTACAGCTGGTGGGAGAGTGTTTTGCTTTCACATTTCCATTTAGTACTACGTGTTATGCCTAACCCATCTACCCTAGACTATGTAATGTATATCATAAATGTATGCAGGTGTGACTGTTACACGAAGTGGGTCATTTTCAATCATTCTCAAGAATCTCAACTCAAAAGTCTTTTTTTTTTGTCAATCTCAACTCACAAGTCTTCCTTCCATCGATTCACCTACTAGTAATTCTCATGAGTAAGAATCATAGAATTTATAGTTTTACCTTTGAAGTGTAAAAAAATATTTAAAAAGAGGATAGGACTAGGAGGAATGGAATGATACTTTGGAAATTATTTTCTATTCCCCTCGGCTTTATTCCATTTCATTCCTCTGGTTTTAAAATATCCAAAATTGCCTAAAAGAGTTGCAAAATAGTAGTGTATTGAACCCTTCATGCTTGACCCTTTGAATGGGCAATTTGCTAGTATTATTAGCGTATAGCCTAACTTTGATGCCCCTAATCCCTCCAACTGATAAGCGACGAGTAGAACATTCTGCAAACAGCATCCACCATATAAACTTGCTGATTAGTTCAAACGTTTTATTTATTATACTATATAGTAGCGTGTTGATTCACAATATTAAATATAAAGGTTTGCATTTCTAGCTCCTTTATTTTTTAAGTTCATGATGTATGTTGCCCTATATTTTATTTTTTATGAATTCAATCCTACTTATTGTAGTTACACTTTTGTAATGATATAAAGCTATTTTTTTTATAACGTTGATTAACAATATGATGGCTAAGTTTTTTTTTTATACGTCAAATTGTGAATTTTCTCACATTCGTTAGCCACTTTCCCAAAATCAATGATCTATAGAGAATAAAAGTGCAAAAATCCACAATTTCTGGATGAAAGTGTAGTTAAAAAATTGTGATGATCAAATTCACAAAAAAAAAATGCTGAAGATGATTATTGGTTTCTCAGGTGATTCTAGGGTGAGGGCCAAACTAAATCCCACTGATGTACCGCTTAAATTGACATGTAGGATATAATATAAAATTTCATCAATGGTTGAGATCTAATATTGTTTGATTCAATCTTAACCAGTCGTAGTATGTTACTTATATCATACAGTAAATTTTAGTGGTTTTCCGGTAAGAGACTTAGTTCAATCCCTCACCCTTGAAGCGCATGTGCTTCTCTCGGCAACCGTTTTTAAACATAACATAAATTACAATTATGTTGCACTTAGGGTGTGTTTGATTTGCTAAAAAGCAAAGAACTGGACTGGAAAACTAGTGTTGTACTCTATTTGATTTGGAAACTATTGATGGTACTAAACAAGACAAGGGACAAAATCCCAAACTCATGTCCCTCACAAAACCACTATACAACTTTCTATCCCACAGTACATCTTTATAATCGTATTATTTTTATTTGCTACTCTCTCTCTTATAAAAAGTTGTCCGGTACTATACTAACCAATCTAGTACTTACCCGTTTACGAATCAAACAGTACCTTAACGCTGAAACTCGCCTCATTCATCAACATAATTATTGGCGAGTTGTAGTGAGAATAAGAGTTTCAGATAAATGAATGATGTTGATGATGATGATATAAGCCCTAATTAGCCACGTGTTATGCCAACGTGGACATCCGGCTCAGTTTAAGTTAACGTTGTTAAGAAAAACTAAAAGCAATGACCTAACTAGAAACGTTTTATATTTTACAAGGTTCATTTTAAATTATTATTTTGTACAGTAGGGTATATGGATTCTTGTGATATTTGCGGGGGTAAAAACTATTTAAGCCATGTTTATATAATATGAAAAATATATTTGACTCTTTTAGGCAATTTTGGATATTTTAGTCTAGTACTTGCTCGTTTACGAATGAAACAAACAGACCCTTAGATATCTCAATACAATAATTTACCTATGCAAAAAATATGTAAAACAAATTTGTAAAAAATAAAATCAAACGCGTTGATTTAGAAAAGTACTATGAGACCTAAAAATTAATTAAGCCCGTTCATTCGGTGGTGGGTATTGGGAAAACCATTACTGATGAGGGGAAAAGGTCGCACGCTGGGCAAGTAGTAGTAGTAGGTAGCTAACAACTGTTCAAATTAAGTAAGCTTCCTATGTTCGGTATTATTGCTGCATGTACATATAGTGATGTGCAGACCAAGTCATCATCCAATCCCCAAAAATGTTGTATTCTTATTTACAACTATTTTGTTTCTTATTCCATGTTTCATATACAGCAATATAGTACCATCAATAGCACGCTCCTCACGTAACAATATTCATAGAGAAATAACTTAACCAAAGGGGATCGGATCTCTTAATTTCCTAACAAAGGCCTAATGAAAATTTCAAAAACAACTTTTTTTTTCCTTGTATGAATATAAACACTCACAATATTGATCTAAATAACCATATCATAATACTGAAAAATAAAATAAAACAAATTGTGAGTTGGAAATGAAGAGATCCTTGGCTCCCACCACCAGACTGATTCTGTTGTGGTCCAAACAAGGAGTAACATCACAAGTTCACAACAAAAAGAAGAAGCTATGTTGACTCTATCTGAGCATACCGCGTCTGTTGTCTTTACTCATCACAGTCCAACACTCCTCCTCCTCTCTCTCTCTCACACGTGTACATTCCATTCCAAACCAGGACAATAGTCAATGATCCTCACCTATAAATACCCCTCTCATCTTATTTCTCAATTAGAAACTAGAAAGAACTTCCAATACTGAACCTAAAACTTCAACACATAAAAAAACCCGCTAAGCTAACAACAATTATTGCTCTTCACAATTCAAAATGCCAAAAACAGGACCAAGAAACTTCTTCTCCAAATCCTCACCTCCACTATCTTCACAATCTCCTCGCAGAACGACTTTCTCCGATGCAATCATTGACGAAAACATTGAAACTGCTCGTTCCCTTATAACCAAATGGGACACTATTTCCACTTCTAACCAAACTCAATCTCATTCTCACTCTATCTATTATGCAAAAACCAATCCTCTTTTCGGCAACACCCGCCAAGAAGCCAAACAGTACCTTAACGCCGTTAGGAGACTACAATCAGCTATGCAGTACCTCGTTGCACAGGATTCCTCCTCCGAGAAGCTTATTCAAGCTCAATTGTTAATGCAACTCGCCATGAAGCGGCTCCAAACGGAGTTTCATCGTATATTATCACAAAACAGAGACCGCCTTGACGCTGAATCCTTCTCCGTTAACTCCTCCAACGATCGTCGGAGTAGTATCTCTGATTATGATGATGAATTCTCCGATGATGATGATGCTCCTCTCGCCGATGACTCTGTATCCACGTCTGCCATGGTGGATTTGAAAGCAATTGCTGAGTGTATGATGTCCGCCGGCTATAGCAAAGAGTGCGTCAGAATTTACGTTCTCGTGAGAAAATCGATAGTTGATGAGTCACTATACAATCTCGGAGTGGAGTTGCTTAGCTTTTCTCAGGTTCAGAAAATGGATTGGGAAGTGCTTGAGACGAAAATCAGGTGCTGGCTCAACGCTGTCAAGTCTGCCGTCGGTACTCTGTTCTACAACGAAAAAGTACTCTGCGATTACGTCTTTCATTTTCCGGAGAAAAACGTCGCTGAGTCCTGTTTTCCAGAGATTTGCAAAGACGGCGCTATGTTATTGTTTGGATTCCCTCAAAACGTTGCAAAGTGTAAGAAAACTCCAGAGAAAATTTTCAGGACACTTGACTTATACGAAGCAATCTCCGATAATTGGCAACGAATTGAATCCATCTTCTCGTCAGAGTCAACTTCCGCTGTCAGATCGCAGGTTATTCTTTCACAGGTAAAGCTCGGTGAGGCCGTTAGAACGATGCTAACGGATTTCGAATTGGCAATTCAGAAGGAATCTTCGAAGATTCCGGTGCCAGGCGGAGGACTCCACCCGCTGACACGCTACGTCATTAACTACATCACTTTGCTCGCCGATTACAGCGGTTCGCTCGCAGACATAATCGCCGATTGGCCGCAAAATCCTTTGCCGGAGTCTTACTACAGAAGTCCATGTCTCGAGGATAATAATCATCCACCGGAGGTAGCAGAGCGATTCGCATGGCTGATTCTAGTGGTTCTCTGTAAGCTCGACGGAAAAGCAGCATTCTACAATGACGTTGCACTCTCTTACCTTTTCCTCGCAAATAACATGCAATACGTCGTCGTAAAGGTTCGTAAATCGAACCTAGGGTTTCTTCTCGGCGAGGATTGGTTAATAAAACACGAAGCGAAGGTGAAAGAGTACGTCTCCAAATACGAGCGCATGGCTTGGAGCAAAGTGCTTTCGTCGTTGCCGGAAAATCCAACGGCGGAGAAGGCAAGGGAAATATTCGAGAGTTTCAATGTGGCATTCCAAGAAGCGTGCATGGTACAGTACTCGTGGGTTGTACCCGACCCGAATCTGAGAGACGAAATAAAAGCGTCGATAGTTTCAAAGCTTTTGCCTAGATACCGGGAATTGTATGAGAAATATCGGGTCGGGTTGAATTCGGTTATAAGATTTGTTCCTGATGATTTGGGGAATTATCTTTCTAACATTTTGTGTGGAACGGGTAGCGTTTCGTCTAATTCTCTTGATCGCTTCAAAGGTCCGTGAAATTGGATTACTCGCCGGCAACGTCATGGCCCACCCCTGATTTGTTTTTAAGCACTTTTTGGTTAACGGTAAAGACAAGAAAATGGCATGATGCTGTATAAACTCTTAGTCGTAGGTGTACGCAGATATTTTTTTTTTAAGAACAGACTTCATATTTTTATAGGAATTACGTAAGGGTAGATTTTTTATAAGATGAGTAATGAGCTATTAAGATATCACTACTTTTCAGTAAAAAATAATCTAAGAATATTGAATTAATCATTTATCTACTTGGCTTGTATGATTTTTTTTTTGACAAAGGCTTGCATGTCTTCATTGAAATCTTACTTAAGATAATATTGGTGCCTCTAGTACTCATTCCTTTATTGATTCTGATTCTGCTTCTTATTCCTACTTTTAATTTTGACTGCATTCTAGTGCTTGCACAATATTACTATAGAGGTTTTCTTGACACAATTTTTTTGGTTACATTTTTTGACAAAGTTATACTATAGAGGTTAGGAAGCTCTATTAGAATATATTAGATGTTGGGATTTTATTTTAAATTAACTAGACTTTTATTTTAATTATTGTTTAGTTGGGCTTTTAGCTCTTAGATCTTTTATTTTATTAATTCATATATGATATTAGTACTATATGTAGTCTCTTGGAAACACTTGTAAAGACAATCAAATCAATGAAAAAGTTTTTTAATTTTAGTAGATTAATTTAGTGCATTTTCTCTTTTTTGAGAGTGTTTTTCATTTTCTTCCTAGCTAGAACCCGAATTCCTTATTTTAAGAAAAACTTCCTAACAATAGAGGAGGACAACCTAAGTATGTTGACATCCTAACTATGTTGACACAGCCCATCCCTACCAATTATTTGGACTAGCACAATATAATTTATAAAATGAAAAAAAAAGAATAAGAAAATACATGAAAACTTTGGGGCGTCAACCAAACTCAAACAAATAAAATTAGCACAATATTCATATAAAAAAATTGCACACTCTGAATATTTTATTTTGCACATAAGTTCCTAGTTATTTGGACTAGCACAATATAATTTATAAAATGAAAAAAAAAGAATAAGAAAATACATGAAAACTTTGGGGCGCCAACCAAACTCAAACAAAAAAATTAGCACAATATTCATATAAAAAAATTGCACACTCTGAATATTTTATTTTGCACATAAATTCCTAGTTTTGCATCAGTCTAATGCACGACACCTACATATTCACTAACTGAATGGAGGATGCATGAATGAATGAATGACTATCTAGTGACTTACGTTAAGAGACGTGTATTTAATATATAACATAAACGATGAGTTCATTATTCAACGATTTTAAAATATGAAATCACGTAAAGTACAATTATGATGTGTGTAATTTAAGTATTTAGGTTTATTAAAAATTTAACGATGAGTGTGTTTAGGTTTACAATGAAGTTTTTTACAAGAAGTTGGGAATGAGTCCCACCTAACATAAACCGAACCCATAGAGGATAATTTGTCAACACATTCATTGCTATATCTGTAAGTGTGGAAACAAATGAATCTCATTTTAGAGGTCAGATGCAAGCAGTTTAACCATTTGAGTCGAATCCTCCAAGGCACATTATCCAATGTGAGAAGTCAATCATAAATGCACATCGTATGTGGCATATCCTCAATTATACATGGACAACCATTGTGGCATTACACCTTATTATTAAATTAAAATTAGAAATATATAATAAATTAATTTGCAGACAAAGAATTAAATGCATACATAACCGAAAATATAAATATTAAAATCCCTTCATTATCACTCTTTTATTTTCTGATGTCAAACAATCACTTATTGAAATTCAAATATAATATTCAAAGTCATTATTCTATTTCCTAATTGATACAACTATAAAATTTAAACATGTGAAAAAAATACTGTTATTTGTATGTATTTTTTGTTTATATTCTTCAATGTAATTCTGAAAACGGAATTCCCTATTGTGTTGAAAAGCATAAATGCGTAGTTAAATACAAGTCAAATCAAATAAAGTATAATCTGTATAATTTCCAAAAGTTGACCGTAACAGCTATTTTTAAAACCCACAAATATTATGGGCAAAATCAGAAAATATGCAAATAAAATAATAAAGGGTACCTGTTTCTAAAACTACTTAAAGGTATAAATATATATTTTGAATATTCTAATTAAGACATTACCTTTCTAAATTTTTTTTAATAATTGATTAAATTTATTGATACTATTTTTTTCACAGGATTACATTTAATGATAAATATTATATAAAATATAATGGATATATTTCATATATAAAATGTTCACATGAATAAAAAATGAATACGTAACCTCAGCAATAAATAGCACTATAATTGGATGGTATAAAAACAATAAAAAATAATTGAATTCCATAAATATTATAACTGTTTCACAAATTTGAAATCTCTTTATGACATTATTTTTTGGTCTATTCAAAATTCAAATGCTTTTCAATTTATATTTGTGCAATCAAATTTAAATTTAGAAATACCAAATTTAAACATGATTTAATCATACAAATATGTCTCTGACCAAATTCCGCTATTATTAATTTTCAGTCTACTTAAATTCTACATAGCTATTTAATCGCACAATAAAGAATTGTTGTAATCTGAAATGATTTTCTTGGAATCCATATCCTTTCCTGACCAACAAAGAAACACTCTTATAAAGCGACAAATAGAAAATTCAGAATTGTTGTTTATATTATACACATTTGAGTGCATCAGATTGTAAGTTTATGATAATCAGCGTCCAATCACATTTCTCACTTCTTCTTTCACTTACTATTGTTTGATTTTTTTTTTTTGGTTTTTTTTTGGTGTTTATTTACAATCTCTATTGATTTACATTCTTCTTCGATTTTGCTTTCTTATCTTTTCTTTTACTAAGGTGGGCTTTTTTTTTTTATGTTGGTAGGTTTCAAATAACGATATGAGAGATTTTGCAAGGAATTTGGGCAGCATATGTGGCAGAAAGGGTGATTGGAAGAGATTTACCCTTTATATTCAAATTATTCTCTCATGGGGAAAGTAACAAAAGAGTGTATGATTTTTCTTTTGTTTATTAATCAATAGAAATTTTTTTGTTTGCAATAGAGGTTAAACGTGATATTGTCACCGTTATTCTAAAAAAGATCACAAATCCTACTATTTTTTATCAAGGATTTCATACTGACTTCTTGGTTGGTAAGTTTTTTTACTTGGTTGCAAAACAGCCCCTCTAATCTTTAGATTTTGTCACTTTTAATTTACAATTCTATATATATATATATATATATATATATATATATATATATATATATATATATATAATTTTAATATGTTAAACTCATCATCAACAGACTTCATTGGAATGATTACAGGTGAAGACCAAGCTCAACATCATTTAGCTCAACTATGACATGTTAGAATATTTTTTGAGAATCATTTTTCTATTATACATGTACAAAAATATAAATATAAATCTTATTACATTTAGTTTGATCTATATCTCTTTATCATTGATTTAACAGAGGTAGCTACAGTGTTAACTTAATGGTGTTATTACTTATTTGAGTTTTAACCTTTTTGTTAGTTTTCACTGTCAAACAAGTCTACATTTGTCCCTCGAAACAAAATACAATATTTTTGAATATAGGCACAATAGGTAGTGTGGTTACCGATACTATCTGGTGTTACTATATTGTAGCATCTGTAAAAGGAAGCTTTATCTTGATTCTAATTTAAAATATTGTGACAAATGTGTTGTCTATCATGTTGTTTATTTTGCAAACCCCAGAGTAAAATTAAAATTTACTAACTTTTTTACTAAACCAATCACAAACTCAATATTCTGATTCTCATATAATTTTTCATATTTTATTTTTACTTTATAACTATATAACAATTTTCTGAATGTAAAATATATTCTTCATTCCCTATTTTGTATCTTTATAATACTACACATTTGGAACAACTGTTGTATATATTTAAAAGGCTTAAATGCATGTTACCCCCTGCAAATATCCCCATTTTCTATTTACCCCCCTGCAAAAATATTTTTTTAAAAAAACACCTTGCAAATATTAAACGTTTCTAGTTACCCCCATCTGTTAACTTTTCTGTTAAAAAAAAAGATGTGGCAAACGGAACTGCCACATGTCACCATATTATTGGACGACTGCCACATCAGCAATGACATGGATGGCTGCCACGTCAGCAATGACATATTGTTACTAAAAAATTACAAAATTTGGGGGATATGGGTGTTGAACCCAAGACCCTTTAGTTATACCCACTCACTATTACCGTTGAACCATATCAATTCTTGTGAATGTTAAGCCAACTATTAATATATATCACATAAAAAATGATTCTGTAGCAGAATTCACCATCATCATTCCTCCTCATCATCAATTTTGTAGTATAGCAGAATTCATCATCATCCTCAACAACAATAATAAACCAAGAAACTCAAATTGAAAATTTGAAGAAATCAAAAAACGAATTGAACAAAATCAAACCCATAAACGAAACGAAATCCCCTAGATGAAATTCACGAAATCAAACAAAATCAAAACAAAATCAAACAAAATCAAGCGAAATTAAAACGAAATCAAGCGATATCAAACGTGTGGGGTTTTCCATTTCGTTTTCAATCGTTTTCCAGATCTGAGTTTTTGTTTCCATGGTGTGTGGGGTTTGCTTCTGTTTGATTTGAAGAAGAAGAATTCGAAGGAGCAGGTGGAGAAGAAGAATTCGAAGGAGCAGATCTGGAGAAGAATGATTCGAAGGAGCAAATCTGAAGAAGAAGAACTTTAATAACATAAATAAATAAGAACTGGTATAATATCACAAATATAGCATTGGTTCAATGGTAATTCCCCTTGTTTGTGAGTTCAAGTCCTACCCAAGCCATTTTCAAAATTTATTTTGAGTGTAACAACACTGCCACGTGGCAGCCATCTACTGGTTGCTGACGTGGCAGTGATGACATAGGGTGTTGACGTGGCGTTCCGTTTGCCACGTCATTTTTTTAACAGAAAAGTTAACAGAGGGGGGTAACTAGAAACACTTAATATTTGCAATGTGTTTTTTAAAAAAAATATTTTTGCAGGGGGGTAAATGGAAAATGGGGATATTTGCAGGGGAGTCACGTGCATTTAAGCCTATTTAAAATACCTTTTATATGATGAGTGAAATGAAAAATGAAAGAAAAAAAGAGAAAGAAATGTGTTTCAGAGACAAGTGTGAATAGCCTAATAGGCTCTAGATGTTTTTTAATTTTTTTTTTATTTTGTTCATTAAAAGAAATATTATTTAGGTGTTAATATATTTAAAATAAACGAAATAATAAATAGAGTACTATAAAATAAATGAATTAATAATTTAAATCTTATATCTTATGCGGCTTGTCACCAAAGCCTGCCAAACTTCAGTTTTTTTTATTTTTATTTTTATTCTTCCTTTTTTTGTTTTCCTTTTTGTTTTTTTATTTATTTTTTTCTTCTTTTATATTACCTCACTTTTTTTATCTTCTTCCTTTTTTCATTTACTTTTTTTCCTTTTTCGTTTTTGAGTGCTTTTAGAGTGAGGGAACAAATCAAATTCCTCAGAACCATTAAATATGACTGTAGGATGTAGTATAAAAATTCATTAACGATTGAGATTTAATACAAATTGATTCAATCTTAACCGCTCATAGCATTTTACACAATATCCTACGATCAATTTTAGTGGTTATCGATGACAGATTTAATTTGCTCCCTCAACCTAAAAGCACCATTTGGTTTTTACTTTGGATTTTACTTCGGTTTTTTCTTCCTCTTTTCTTTTTTTATATTTTAAGAGCTGCTTTACGGTCTCAAAAATTTTAAATGTTTAAATATGCAAATTTTTACGTAAATAAATATCTACGTAAATATTTACGTAAATATTTAAGTCTCAAAAATATTTATTTACATAAACTTTAGTCACATTTACAATATGTCCCTCAATCGTACTCTTTCAACTTTCTATAGGTGCTTCTATTTTATTTGTAATTTCCATCCAACACTACACGATACCACATAATTCACTTTCTATTTGTGTTTTCTTCTATGTTTTGGTCATTTCGTACCAACGGGTATTTAAACCATTCGTTAGTTGGTGTTTATATTTTTATCTTTATTTAAAATTCGAGTACAACATTGCTGCATTGACTCGTGTGGGAACTTCAGCCACATTTACAATACAATCTTCATGATCTTCTTTCAACGGGAACTTCAGTCGCATTTACAATAAAATCTCCAAAATCTTTTTCAATTTTGTATAACTACACCTATTTTATCATGAGTTTCCTTCAACCATGCTTGATATCCAGCGTGTTTCACTTTTTAATTGTATTGTCTTTTTTTTCTTTCTAATTATGGGTTAATTTTTTTTATTTACATTTGATGAATGTGGATTATGTTATTAAATTTTTTTAGACTTTTTCTTCTTATTTTATCAAAGGTTAATGTTCTTTTTAAAATTTATAATCTTTTGATTAAAATTTATATTTATAATTTAATTTTTATTCACAGTTATTAGTTTTATATTTTGCAGACTAACACCATCTGCCCAATGGCACAGGTTACCCCTGGGGCCTGGTAGTCGATCCCGTGCTCCAGATTTTGATTCTCACAGTTGACAAACTCAGTGTTGACCAGTGCAAAATTTGTCTTCAAGCACAATCAGATATTAGTATGATAGAATTTAGCCAACCCCGTGCGGGAATTGCCGCACTTTTTTTTTTAAGTTTAGTTTTTTTTCTTTTTCTTTTTTTGTTTTGTCCTCTTTTTTATTTTAATGTTTTCCATTTTTTCCATTTTAATATTTTAACGAGTACTCTAGGGTCTCGAAAAAATTTAGATGTTTAAATATGCGAATTTTGTTTTTCAATTATCGATTTGGTGAAAAAAAGATTTAATTTCATGACAAAATACATAAAATGATATGCTAAACAGTGTGCTTTGGTATACTCGATGGTGAAAAAGTATTTTTTTAACAAAATACGTAAAGTACGATGTTAACCTGTGTGTGTTGAGGCACTTTAGGATTCAGAAAAAAAATTAGCTGTTCAAACACCCGAAGTTTTTTCCTCAATAACTGGTTTGGTAAAAAAAAATAGCTTTGTGACAAAATAGGTAAAGTGTGATGCCAACATTGAATTTTGGGGTACTTTAGGGTCCAGAACTAATTTTATATGTTCAGATACGTGAAGTTTGTTCCTCAATAACCTGTTTGACGAAAAATAAAAAAAATACGTGACAAAATACGTAAAATGTGATGCCAAACAATTTGTTGAGGTACTTTTGGATTCAAATTTTTTTACATGTTCGGATACACAAAGCTCATTCCTCAAAAACCCGTTTGGTGGAAAAAATTTGTGACAAAATATGTAGTGCGATACTAAATAGTGTTTTTATGTGCTTCTATTTTATTCAAATATGCGAACTTCTTTCTTCAAAAATAGTTTCAACTTTGTATATGTGCTTCTATTTTATTGATGGTTTTAAATCAAACTTTGCAAGATACCTATACGTACGTGTTTCACTTTCTAATTATGTTATCTTATTTCTCTTTAATTATATGTTAAGTTTTTATATTTACATTTGATAAATATAGATAACGTTATTAAACTTTTTTAAACTTTTTCTTCTAATTGTCTATGGATGTTCAATTTCAATGTATTTGTTGTTATTAATATTCTTTACGTTTTTTTTCTTATTATCTGTGGATGTTGAATTTCAATGTCTTTGTTAATGTTTCTTTTTAATTTTATAATATTTTTATTTAATTTATAGTTTTTTAATTTAATTTTTATTTACTGGAATTTCGGCCACGTTTACAATAAATCCCCTCATCGCCCTCTTTCAACTTTCTATAGGTGATTCTATTTTATTTGTGGTTTTCATCTAACCCTGCACGATACCCGCATGTTTCACTTTCTATTTGTGTTGTCTTCTTTATTTTTGTCTTTTCGCATCAAACGGTATTAAAAACATATTTTAACTGGTGTTTAAATTTTTATCTTCTTTCAACGGGAACTTCAGCCACATTTATAATACAACCTCCACCATCTTCTTTCAACTTTGTATAATTGCTCTTATTTTATCATGAGTTTTCATACAACCATGCATGATACCCACGTGTTTTAGTTTTTAATTGTGTTGTCTTCTTTTCTTTCTTATTATGGGCTAAGTTTTTATATTTACATTTGATAAATATGGATTATGTTATTAAAAGTTTTAGACATTTTCTTCCCATTATCTATGGATATTTAATTTCAACGTTTTTTGTCAATATTCTTTTTAAATTTTATAATCTTCTTATTTAATTTATAGCTATAATTTAATTTCAATCATTGGTCCACTGGCATAAGCTACCCTGGGACACGGGGTCGACTTAGTGCTCCCGAGTTTGATTCCTGCAGTGAACAGAAAACTGTTGTCTTGAATGATTGGTTTATTAAAGAGGTTTTCCCCTTCCGGTTTTACTTTAATTTTGCTAACTAAAAATTAGTCAACCCCGTGCGTAGCACGGGTCAGGCGGCTAGTATGAATAAAATAGAAAGACATATAAAAAACAATTTAAGTGGGAGTACGTATGGGAACCATTTTGGGTTTTTAAAGTGTGCAGCGCTAAAGTAGAAACAACTGAGTTGTTTAAAGTGATGCAGAATGGTAAGATCGACTTAGACATTTGTGTTGGATTTATGAATGGAGGAGAGCTCTAAAGGTGTTCTTTTTTTAATTTAATTAATTATATTATAATTATTAATAACACGTTTCTTTTGAGTGAATATTATGATTTGGGCTCATACCATTCTATTTTCTTTACTACTTATCATGTATAGTGTTATTGAATTTTTATTTAAAAAATAAATATTATTTATTATATAACCAAAAAACATAAGTATCAACCCGTATCATCAATCCTATATTATTTAGGGTTAAATATGTTTTCGATTTCTATAAAATTGTGACCTTTCCATTTTAGTAACTGTTAAATTTTAATATTAGTTTTCGATCCTCGCTTTGGGTACGGAGCAACTTTATATCCCTGGGCCAGCTGTCTCACCCTTCGAGGTGCCTCCAATCCAGCGAGGGGATTAGTCACTGCGTTCAGCGGTGGATACACTGGTCTCGACCAAAAAAAAGTATCTTATGATTTTCAATAGCACTTTTTTGGTCTTTTTTACACGTTTCTAAGCACTATTATAAATTATAAGTACTAACATGGTTGACAACGAATTTTTGAGGGTTGAAAGCGCCTATTGAATATTAGTAGTGACTAAACTTGAAAGGTACCAATTTAGGGACCAAAAATAAATTTAACCCTATTTTTTTGTTTTCATATTAAATCCTGCATTATCATATAACACTACCAACATATGATTTATAGGGACCAAAAATAAATGTAACCCTATTTTTTTATTTTCATATTAAATCTTGCATTATCATATAACACTACCAACATATGATATATTTCCTTTGTCAAAAAAACATATGATAAATTTAACCCAATGATAATATGTTGGTAGTGTTATATGATAATGCAGTATTAAATACGAAAATTAAAAAATGGGGTTAAATTTATTTTTGGTCCCTATAAATTGGGATCTTTCAAGTTTAGTCCCTACTAATATTTAATAGGCGCTTTCATCCCTCAAAAATTCATTGTCAGCCAAGAGCACTTGGATGAGATGGTATGGGTCTCTTCCAGCTTAACCAAGGTTCCGAGTTCGAATCAAGCATTGGACATGCATCGGTGCTAAATATCTTGAGGGACAGCTTTGCGGCCCATTGTGCTAAATCCGATTTGTTATTTTTAAAGTCGGATGCATCTACCCATGTACCGCCACTAGATATAGCCGACAGGCTAAAATTAACAAATCGGATTTATCCCCCCTAGGTAAATCCGAGCAAGTTTATTTTACATAGGAGTATTTTTGTCTAAAAAATTCTTGTGAGGGTATGGTGGGAAGAGGTGGGGGTACAAAAAAAATACCCCTTTTTCGTCAACATGATATGGGCTATATATTCTACAGAACTGACCTGGGCTTCATATATAGGGAGACACATAACTACTGGGTTGTAGGAGGCTTTTGTTGTTCAGACTTTTTTTTTATTAAACACTCCCTCATACTCTCGAACATTCCCTATTTTACTTGACAAACTAGTAGGATACCCTTGCATACGCACGGGTACTGTCGTGTTCTTTTTATGAATGAATTACACAGTATTTAAATAGTCTAACATTATCCTGTGAAAATAAATGCAAATTTAAAGTAAATAAAAAAGGAGTTTCAAATAAAAAATAGATAAATATTAAAATCTAAAAATGTAAAAGTATCATTTAAAAAATTCTGAGCATTTATCTTGTGAGTTTTATATCAATATAGTGTTTTTTGTATATCAGTGCAGCTATATATCTCGTGTTTTTATATATATATCACAGTAGTTATCCCCGTATTTTTTTGATATATCAGTGTAGTTATCTTGTGTTTTTTTATCTATCAGTACAGTCATCTCATAGTTTCAATTGATTATTTGAGTTGATTAGTAGATTATAGTAGATAGTAAAAGATAGATAGTAGACTATCAATAAGAAATATTTATCCCGTGTTTTAAATTTTATCAGTTTAAGTAGTCATTAAACATTCTTGTTTTTTAGATAGTAGGTTTATAGTAGTCTTCAAAAATTATAATTATCAAAAGCAAATATTAATCTCGTGTTTTTCTATGTATCACGGCAATTATCCCGTATTTTTTTATATAGCAGTGCAATTATCTCATAGTTTCAATTAATTATTTGAGTTGATCAGTAGATTATAGTAGATAGTAAAAGATAGATAGTAGATTATCAATAAGAAATATGTATATATTTTAAATATTAATCATATTAAATAGTCATTAAACCTTCTTGTTTTTTTGATAGTAAATTTATAGTAGTATTCCAAAATTATAGTTATCAATGACAAATATTAATCATATGTTTTATTTATGTATCACTGCAGTTATCCCGTGTTTTTTATATATCATTGTAGTTATCCCGTAGTTTCAATTGATTATTTTAGTTGATTAGTAGACTATAGTAGATAGTAGATTATCAATAAGAAATATGTATCCCTTGTTTTAAATAGTAATCAATTTAAATAGTCATTAAATCTTCTTTTTTTTTAAATAGTAGGTTTATAGTAGTCTTCAAAAATTATAATTATCAATGACAAATGTTAATCTTGTGTTTTATTTATGTATCACTGCAGTTATCTCGTATTTTTTTATATATCAGTGTAGTTATCCCATAGTTTCAATTGATTATTTTAGTTGATTATTAGACTATAGTAGATAGTAAAAGTTAGATAGTAGATTTTCAATAAGAAATATTTGTTTTAAATATTAATTAGTAGTTTAAATAGTCATTAAGTCTTCTTGTTTTTTAGATAATAAGTTTGTAGTAGTAGTCTTCAAAAAGAATTAATTATCATTGACAAATATTAATGTCGTGTTTTTTTTATATATCAGTACAGTTATCCCGTGTGTTTTTTTATATATCATTGCAGTTATCTTGTAGTTTCAATTGATTATTTTAGTTTATTAATAGATTATAATAGATAGTAAAAAATAGATAGTAGATTATCAATAAGAGATGTTAATAGATTATCAATAAGAGTGTAAACAGAAGAGTGAAAACAGATTTCGGAGAGAAAATTAAAATTTTAACGGGACAATTTTTTCTAAAAAAGTGATATTTTTATTTAGGTTGACTAATTTACATTTTTATAGCTAATTTCTATAAGTTTAGAAATTTAGTTAAAAAAAACTAAAGTGAGAAATGATAGGATAAAGAGAATAATTGTTTATGGGGAAAATAAAAGTAAAGTAAAAAAAAGAAGAAAGAGAGTGTAAGAAAAAAGTGAAAAGGAATAAAGAGAGTGTAAGAGAAAAGTGAAAAGGAGGAAAGAGAGTGTAAGAAGAAAGATAAAAAAGAATAAAAAGGAATAATTGATTAAATGTAAGTTACTATTTTACCCTCATTTTTGATACTTGTCATATTTCTCAAATGAGCCAATAGGTAATTTCATTGGAGGTAGATTGGTAGAAATCTATAGTAGAAAAAACACCCGCTATTTCTTTTTTCAGAAGCTCAAAAATATCCTTAACCCTTCCACACTCCCACTCCATTATATGTTTTAATCTGCCTAGTATCTTAGTACCAAACTCGTTGGGTACTTTTGGTACCGAATTGGTTTAGTACTAAGGTATTAAACTTGTATTTTGTGAATGAGGGTGAGGGAAGAAGTAGGACGAGGAGTGTAAGAAATGTTTTTGAATGTTAAGAGTATTTTGGTATTTTCACATTAAGGGGGTGTTGGTAAAAAATAAATCTTTTTTTATTATACATTATTATTATTTTGATGAGAAATTTTATTACACATTATTTTATTACACATTATATATTGGCTTAAATATGTTTTAGGCCCCTGCAAATATGGGGTGTTTTGGTTTAAGCCCCTGCGAAAATATTTTTTATTTATAAGCCCTTGCAAAATGACACGTTTTGTTTTAAGCCCTTCTGTTAGCAAACTGTTAGTGAGACGTTAAAAATCTCTTCCACGTGTGTTTTTTATTTTATTTTAAGCCCCTACAAAAATATATTTTATTTATTAGACCCTTGCAAAATATTTTTTTTGGGTTTAAGCCTCTGCAAATATACACGTAGAAGAGATTTTTAACGTCTCACTAACAGTTTGCTAACAGAAGGGCTTAAAACAAAACGTGTCATTTTGCAAGGGCTTATAAATAAATTTTTTTTTTGAAGGGGCTTAAACCAAAACACCCCATATTTACAAGGGCCTAAAACATATTTAAGCCTTATATATTTCATGTTACCTTTTTAACCTCATTTTTGTTATCTGTGCTTGTTTTCTACCATATAATTCATCATTTTCTTGTTTTTCCCTATTTTTAACTCTCTTAACAGATCATTAAAAAAACTATTTTTTTTTTGAAAAAAGAACTATTAATTACCATTTTTCACATCTTCACGAAGCAACGAATTATAATTTTTCATATATTATTTAGTCACACGTTCCAAACCAAGGTTAAGAGTATGGGGTTTGTGGTGCAACTTGGTTTTAAACTAAAAAGTTAACCGAACTGCAAAGTAAAAATACATAAGCTATTAGCCAATTTAGTCTTTGAAATTTCACAAAAATTCAGTTTAGTTATGACATTTACAATTTTGTCTCTAACTTTTGCAAAAGTGTTTCAGTTTAGTTAATTTGATAAGATATGATAAGTCGCAAAATGAAGTGTGATGCTAGTAGTGCATTTTGGGGTACTTTAACAAATTTTAGATGTTCAGATACACGAACTTCGTTCCTCAATAAGATGTTTGATGAAAAAAAAATTGTGACTAAATAAGTAAAGTGTGATGCTAAGCAGTTTGTTTAGCGGTACTTTATTGTCCAGAAAAAAATTTTACATGTTCTGATACGCAAAGCTCATTCCTCAATAACCTGTATGATGGAAAAAAATTGTGACAAAATATGCAAATTGAGATGCTCAATAGTATTTTTTGGGCACTTTAACATCGGAAAAAATTTTAATTATTCAAATAAGCAAACTTTGTTCCTCAATAATGGTTTCAACTTATGAATATGTGCTTTTATTTTATTTGTGATTTTAAGTCAAACTCTGCATGATACCTACATATGTGTTTCACTTTCTAATTGTGTTGTCTTCTTTTCTCTTTAATTATGGGTTAAGTTTTTTATTTAAATTTGATGAATATAGATAACGTTATTAAAAAATTTAATTTTTTTTTCTAATTATCTATGGATGTTCCATTTCAATGTCTTTGTTGTTCTTAAGAATCTTTACGCTTTTTCTTCTTATTATCTATGATCGATGTTGAATTTCAATGTCTTTGTTATGTTTCTTTTTAATTTTGTAATCTTCTTATTTAATTTATAGTTTTCATTTAATTTTTATTTACGGGAACTTCAGCCGCATTTACAATATATAGTTGCTTCTATATATAACTGCTTCTATTTTATTTGTGGTTTTCATCCAACCCTGCACGATACCCACGTGTTTCACTTTCTATTTGTGTTGTCATCTTTATTTTGGACATTTCACACCAACGGGTATTGGTAGCATACTTTAATTGGTGTTTATATTTTAATCTTTCTTTAATGTTCGAGTACAACGTTGCTATATTGACTCCCGCAGGAACTTCTGCCACATTTACAATATAAAACCCCTATCATCTTTTTTCAACGGGAACTTCAACACATTTACAATATAACCCACATCATCTTTTTTTCAACTTCGTATAATTGCTCTTATTTTATCATGAGTTTTCATCCAACCAAGCATGATACTCATGTGTTTCCGTTTGCGATTATGTTGTTTTCTTTTTTCTTTCTAATTATGGGTTAAATTTTTATATTTATATTCGATGACTGTGGATTACGTTATTAAATTTCTTTAAACTTTTTCTTTTTTTTATTATCTATGGAGGATGTTCATTTAAATGTCTTTGTTAATATTCATTTTTTAATTTGTAATCTTATTATTTAATTTATAGTTTATAGTTATAGTTTAATTTTTATTCACATTTATTAGATTTTATATTTCGCAAACTAACACCATTGGCCCGATAACCTGCTGCAATTTTCACCATATTTACAGTAGATCTCCATCATCTTTTTGAACTTAGTATAGCTGCTTCTATTTTATTGGTTAATTTTCATCCAGACCTCCAAGATATCCATGTGTTTCACTTTCGATTTGTATTGTCTTCTTTTCTTTCTAATTACGGGTTAAGCTTTTATATTTAGATTTATTGAGTATGGATTATGTAATTAAGACCATGTACGCTTTTTATTATTATTATTTACGGATGTTCAATTTTAGTGTTTTTGTTAATGTTTCTTTTTAATTTTATAATTTTCTTATATAAATTGTAGTTATACTTTAATTTTTATTCATGAGAACTTCAGCCACATTTTCAATAGATCCCCCCGATCATATTCTTTCAACTTTCTATTAGTGTTTCTATTTTATTGGTGGTTTTCATCCAAACATGCACGAAACTCACGTGTTTCACTTTCTATTTTGATTATTTTGCACAACCGGGTATTAGAAGCATACTTCAATTGGTGTTTATATTTTATCTTTCTTAATATTCGAGTACAACCCCGCTGGAACATTTCAGCCACATTTACAATGGAACCTCCATCATCTTCTTTCAACGGGAACTTTAACCACATTTACAATAGAAACTCCATAATCTTCTTTCAACTTTGTATAACTGCTCTTATTTTATCATGGGTTTTCATCCAACCATTCGTGATACTCAGTTACTCACATGTTTCACTTTTTAATTGTGTTGTCTTCTTTTCTTTCTAATTATGAGTTGATTTTTTATATTTGTGGATTATGTTATTATAATTCTTTAGACTTTTTCTTATTATTATCTATGGAGGATGTTCAATTTAAATGTCTTTTTTAGTGGTTCTTTTTAAATTGATAATCTTCTTTTTTAGTTGATAGTTATAATTTAATTTTTATTTGCAGTTATTAGGTTTTATATTTTGCAAACTAACACCATTGGCCTAATTACATAGGATATCATGAGACACAAGGGTCGACCCCGTGCTGCCGTGTTCGATTCCGACAGTGGACAAACTCGGTGTTACCTAATGTAAAATTTGCTCCTAATTACGATGAGATATTAGTCTTTCGTTGAAAATGTCCTGACAGTCCTTAAGTAGCCAACAATAGTTCAAGTTAAAATGTCCTGACACAAACTAGATTCAGCCGTCCTCGTACATTGCACGAGTAATAGGACTAGTTGATTAAAATTTGTTTATATTTTGGTCATTAAACTGTTCACCTTCATGCAACTATGTAGTTAGATGGACCAAGCCAACTTTAATAGTGTAAAAGTCAAGCTGATAATTATAGTGTGAAATCTCTCAACCAGACTTTTGTATATGTTCATTGATGATCGTGGAAAATAGTTAACAGTCAACTATATTCTCTTTCTGTTTTAGTTTCTTAAATTAATAAATTAATGTCATATGAGAACTAGATAATCACCAGGTAAAGGATACAGTAGTGTGCAAGAGTCAAGCATTCATTGATATTGAACCAATCTATCAGTTGCATTGCAGATATCACACTCAAGAGTGAGTCAAGTCATCCATCCAATTTGAATGCATAAAGTTTCCAATTCAATGCAGAGCCACCCAGCAACGAAGAAGTCGTGCTAATTAACAATGAATAAATACGTCAACTATTGCTTGTTGTATTGGCAATTTCAGCGACACCAGGATGCTGGTTCTTCTGTTCGAATCTAGACATGATCATTTGAGCAATTAGTGTTTCAATCTCCACTTGATCATTTGAGCGATTAGTGTTTCATTTGAGCGATTACTGATTGAAATCAATAATGTATTGGGTAATTCCTCATCCACAAACCATAAACATTAATACACATAATATGACCCTCAAGTAACACGCCATGTTATCAATGATATTATGAAGTTTTGCAAGTGACATGTATACTTTTCTTAATGTTCAAAGTCAGAGTTGCATAAATATTTAATTAACAAGTTGATTATATTATACAGATAAGAGGGAATATTCAATGAGATCTACTGAAGCCTCCCTAGATTAGGATGTCTTAAATGTATTAGCTAATAGCCATATAGTATATGTTCACTGGAAAATGCAGAGTAGTTTATACTTCCCTCACTCACACGTGGATTGATGTATATATGAAACTAAATTGCTACATTAACATTGATGATAGACAACGACATGGAAAAAGCCAGCACAAGCAAACAACAAAATTGTTCTCCCATTCTTCCTTGCCACCCCCTCATTGATTAGCACCATAGTGTTTGGTGTTCTTCCACTGCTTCTTCTAGAGGTTTCTGTATACTTATTTTCTATTGGTGATCGGGGTTGGAGTTACATGTTTCAACCTACTCCCTCTGGTCTCTATTATAAGAAAATTTTGTAGTAATTACAAAATTTTCTTATAATTTTGCTTTCTTATAATAGGGATCGGAGTAGTAATTATTAAGTGTGTGTATGGGGGAGAGGGGAAAGAATATCTCCCCTTTCAAATGTTGTATTTTGTATTCAAATTTCAATATAATTCATTTTCTTTCCATACTTTTAAATATTCTAATAGCAATTTTCTATTTCAAAACTATTATATATTGTCATGTACGAATATTTTCAATTTTTTCTCTTAATACTCAGTGAATTTGAATAGTCCATAAAAATAATAAATAAAATTATGTAGTTACTAAAAATTATTAAATCAATTTTTTATATAAAAATACTAAAAGATTAATATTAAATAGAATAAAATTTAAATAAATATTTAATTTATTAAAATTCGTCTCATCTTACTAGTACTATTTCTAAACCTTTTTTTTTTACAAGAGTACTATTTCTAAACCTAAATATGTATGATTCTGATAAAAAAAAACCTAAATATGTATGATTTGGATGTGAGAAGTAAATTAGTTAGTGTTGGTTGATTTTATCAAAATAAAGTTAAGTGTTCGCTGAATTTCTTATACCGAAACAGGAAATGTTCGTTGGTTGAGTGTTGAGTGTTGAGTGTTGACTTAGATATGTCCAAATCTTGATCGATAATGGCTTGGCAATAATTTAATGTCTGGTTCTTCAAATCCAAATCCAACCAATGGGAGATGATGAGACCAATACAACGATCATTTTCAAATTGACTTATACAAAATCTAAAGCCACGACTAATCACCCTCATGACTGCTACATACACCTAACAATTAATATTTACCTCTTGCTTATTGCAAAAGATCTTTTTTTAAGGTCCATTTTTATTCCTATTAACAAATATACTTACTGAACAAATGACCACTTAAAAAGTTTCACGACTTTTTGTTTTAATCTTAATCATTCATTATTTGATCTCGTCGAGAATTCAAGTGTGAGTGGGTACATTCGTCCCACATCGGCCAAAGAATCGGCCAAGAATTGAGTATTTTGGGATTAAATGAAAATGAGGGGGGTGTATGAAGGATATATATAGTCAGCAACGAGCTAGCCAATAGTCTGATTCATTGGCTATCTCGTTGCTGGCTCCCTAATAAGTGGTATTAGAGCCATGGTAATAGGGGTAAGAATAGGCCAGGCCGACCGACAGGGGCCTACGGCCCAGCCTACGTCAGGCCAGACTTTTTATTTAAACAGATAAGGCTTAGGCTTTTTTAAAAGTCTACTTAGCTAAAAAGGTCAGGCCATAGGCCATTTAAAAAGCCTTTTAGGCCTATATTTGAGTAAAAATAAATATTATTACTACTACTATTATTATTATTATTATTATTATTGTTGTTGTATTAAATTTTGTATTTCATGTTAAATCATAAATTTGCTAATTTTTATGTTAATTTAAACTATTAACCTACATCAATTTTTAACATATTTAAAGTTATTATTATAAAATAAAATTTAAATAGGATGTCATATAAAATAGAACTTAATTTTACTAATCTATTAGCTTTTTCGTTATTTACAAAAAGCATACATCACTTAAAGATGGTAGGTTTTTGTAATAAAAAAAAGGTGTGAAATAGGCTTCTAAACAGGCTATCAGGTCTTGCCAGACTTTCGCAAAGGTCAGGCCAAGCCTAAAAGTTGGGCATATGATAGGCCATAGGCCAGACTCAGGCTTTGCACTTTTAACACAGGTCAGGCCCAGGCCAAGCAAAGCCTAACTCAGCCCAGCCTATTCCCACCCCTACATGGTAAGATATAAATCTCCATCAGTTTGCAACTAACATAGACTTTTTTTTACTTATCATTTTTCCATGGAACATGATCTAATATGCAAGACCTCTATAGTCTTCTTTTACCATATCCTAGCCCCCCAGTCTCTAAAATCATTACCGCTACCAATAAAATGCTTATGATATTTGTCTACTCCGAGTAACTTCGCTTCGGCTTCGGCTTATGTTACTAAGCCTTTGTTTCACTTACTCTAGATACTACACACTATTTGAATCATAAGCGTTTCTTATTTTTCATTTATCGGTCATATAACTTCATCGGTGGGTTGATTTGAAATTTGTCCCCTAATATGTGTGAATAAGCAAAGCAAATTAATGATTATGTTAGTTTCTAGGATTTAAACCTCGTCCAATTAGCTTGAAATTTTCAATGTCTCTTAGCTTTCCAATCGAGCTATCTACTTGGGACGAGTTTTATTCCTTATAGTAGTAACAGGAGAAAATAACTAACTTTTGTCATCCAATATCAACTAAATAATTAATCTTGGGTGGTGTCAGCAATTATATTGTACTAAATTAATATTATTTCTCTTTTCTCTCTTTACGACCAAAAAAAGAGGCACATAAGGAAAATAAAAATTAAAAAAGATAGTGTTTTTTGTACCTAAAAAAATTAGAGTGTGTCTCTCCCCTCTTTAATCCATCTAACAAAAAGAATTTCCCTTCTTTTGTTTTTACCCCAAGTTTTGAAATCATTTTCGAAGTATTATTTGCTTCTAGAGGCATTAATGAGTTAATGATGTAAGTGGTTATAAACTAGAAGCACCTAACTACAAATTTAGGTACAAATAGTTAATACACTTTATTTAAAGGGGCAAACTCGTCTACTCTGTTCGATCCCCGGCGATGGAAAAAGTGGGTCAAAAACCCTAGACCCAGAAAAAACTAGAAGCACCAAATTAACCGGTGAATCATAGAGGGTGAAAAATATGAACTAGAGTAGATAGAAACATAACAAAAATTGTACGACTGTGCTACCAAAATACACAAAGCTTGTTTCCCTTGATGTGGTGAGTAATACTATCAAATGGAAATCTTCAAGGTGCGAATCTTCTGACTTCAGCTACACTGTTAACTGCAAATATAAACGAAACGAACCACAATTTAAAGCGCGCCTTAATTGCAACGAAGTCTTTTGAAAATATTGAATTTGTTACCTAACCAAATTTAAATATCTGTACGTTTACATTGGTTCTCAATTCATATCAATGTGTAAATATGAACAAGAACAAGTCCTTTCTGATATATTATATAATTTGATCACACCAGATATATCTATATTATAATAATGATTTTAAGATAAACGTGTCGTCTGTTCCCCTCTTGTCTGTCGTATTTCTTGTTTATTAAATGTAAATAACCATACCGGGTAAGCTATACCTATGGACATATATATGCACTGACGTCTTTTCATTTTTGCTTTAAAATTCTATTACAACTTCTGCAATTTTCTTTATTACAGCTAAAACTAGCTGGCATGTTATACAAACATACCTGGGTCATTTATTATAAATTTACAATTATTATATATGAAAAGAAAACAACCTCTAATTTTTTTAATATATTTGCAATTTATTGTTTACCTAAACACAATTCCAACATTTGATTTTATTTATTAGGGTTTTTTGTTTTAGATTGTGGGGCTCCATAATCCCAGTGAAAGTTTTCTGCAGATAAAAATTACATACATTATTCCGTGACAATCATGCATCTTAATGTGTTTTTCGACTTTTGCAGTGAGAAGAATCGTAACTTTACATACACAAGAGGTGAAATTAGTGCTATTTAGTACGAACGTTGAGGTGTTGTGTTTTTCACACCGCTCAACACCAAATCTGGCGAAACACAAAAGCAGTCATGTATATATGAGAAGTCCCCACTCTTTCACATCATTCTTATAACATACGTTTTGTACTAATAATCATTTTATTTACTTTGTTGTGTGTGTAAATTGAGTGTCGGGACTAATTTCTATTCCTCAAGCTAAGTAAGACTAAATGGCCAATCTAAGCTTTCCTTTAAGAGTTTAAACACTACTGCATTCTCGTGGCTCAATTTAGAGCTCACGAGCTAAGAGATAACTTGCTATTTAGCTCTAAAGCAAATTGCTAAAGTACATTGGAGCTAACTAATCCATTTCTCTTTAATGAGTTACATAATGTAGAGGTTCTTTTCTTCCCAATGAACTTTAAAAATGTAGCTAGATCCTTTGGGTTGTCTTATTATGGCATAAAGACTTGTAGACCAGGGAAACTCTTTTCCTTACACATGCCCAAGGTGTGACTAGTTCCTCCTTTGTTTCTTGTAATAAAAGTTGACACGGAACCTTCATATCATAGAGAGAGAGATAAAGTTTGTTGGGGGTTGAGGCTAAGAAAGCTATAGTGTGTTGACATTTGCATCTCTACCTTAGTCTCACTCCAACTCTCCCTTCTTATATAAATCACCTTCTTTTCAATTTCAAACTCATCAAATTCTTTCCAACTCAAAAATCAAACACAAACACAAACCTAGCACTCACTTCATTTCCCTTCTCAAATGGAGTTGTTCACTTTAGTTTCTATTGTTCCAATAATGTACTTGTGTTACCTGATCTGGAAATCGCTTGATCAGAAAAGGGACCAAGAATGTTACATATTAGACTACCAATGTTACAAACCAGGTGATGAAAGAAAGCTTCGAACAGATCTATGTGGTAGAATCTTAACAAAGAACGACAATGTTGGTCTCAACGAGTGTAAGTTCTTCCTCAAAGCCGTAGTAAACTCCGGCATTGGGGAAGAAACTTACGCACCAAGAAACTTCATCGAAGGCCGAGTCGTGAACCCAACATTATCCGATGGGATCACCGAGATGGAAGAGTTCTTCGTCGACAGCGTAGCAAATCTTCTAACAAAGTCAAACATTTCGCCTTCTCAGATCGATGTTTTAGTGGTAAATGTATCTTTGTTCTCATCAGTTCCTTCATTAACATCTAGAATCATTAACCATTACAAAATGAGACAGGATATTAAAGCTTATAACCTCTCAGGTATGGGTTGTAGTGCAAGTCTAATTTCTTTAGACATCATTACAAACATTTTCAAGTCACAAAAAAACAAGTTAGCTCTTTTAGTTACTTCAGAAGCTTTGAGTACAAATTGGTATTCAGGAAATGACAGGTCAATGATCTTAGCTAATTGTTTATTCAGAACTGGAGGATGTGTTATTCTACTCACAAACAAAAGGGCATTAAGGGAAAAAGCAATGTTGAAGTTGAAATGTTTGGTGAGGACTCATCATGGTGCTAGAGAAGATGCTTACAATTGCTGTAGTCAAAAAGAAGATGATAAGGGTAAACATGGTTTTTACCTTGGTAAAGATCTTCCAAAAGCAGCAACAAGAGCTTTTGCTGATAACTTAAGAGTATTAGCACCTAAAATATTACCAGCTAGAGAGTTATTAAGGTTTATGATAGTGTCACTTATTAAAAAAGTGAAGAAAAATAAGGTTGGATTTAATTATAGTAATAATAATAAATCTCCTTTGAAGTTTAAGAGTGGAGTTGATCATTTTTGCTTGCACACAGGAGGAAAAGCAGTGATAGATGGAATAGGGTTGAGTTTAGATCTGAATGAACATGATTTGGAGCCAGCTAGGATGTCTTTACATAGGTTTGGAAATACATCAGCTAGTAGTTTATGGTATGTTTTAGGGTATATGGAAGCTAAGAAAAGGTTGAAAAAGGGTGATAGGATTTTGATGATAAGTTTAGGTGCTGGCTTTAAATGCAATAGCTGTTTGTGGGAGGTAATGAGAGATGTTGAAGATAGAAATGTGTGGGACGATTGCATTGATTACTATCCACCAGAATCCTTGGCTAACCCATTCATGGAGAAGTACGGTTGGATCAACACTGTTGAAGATACAAACACTTTCAAACTCAAACTCATTGAGTTTCTCAAGTAAGGTCTGAACTGAACGACTACTTTCTATAACACTCTCTTTTCAATACTCTTTCTATGATAGTTTGAAGTTTATTCAAGTTCCGTGTTTTCCAAATGAAACACGCAATTTAGTGGGATTCATATGAATTTTGGTTCATAGTAAGAAAAAGTGTTATAAAGAGTGTATTGTTTGCTATATGTCCTCTTTACGTAAAGAAAAGTGAAACTATAGAAGTTAAGATGTCTTAATTGTTGGAATCATGTTATAATTGTGATTTTCGAATTTTTATGTTCCCTTAAGGGTTCTTACCAAATAAACTAATAAAGTGTTATTATTTAATTTCGTTTCTGTATTTATTTATGGTTGAAACCTACCACACGTTACTTGTTAAACATAAAGGGTATTACGTACGGTTTTCATTAATGAGTTTTGATGCCTTTTGTGTGTATATATGTAATCTTCCTTTCTTTATTCTGGTCTGTGTAATCTTCCTTTCTATATACGTAGATTATATATTTCAAATACAAGTTTATGAGGAAAAGACAGTACATTTCAAGGTTACATCATACTTATGCAACTTACAATCCAAATCAATTTATATATATCTTGTCCTTTTGTTTCTATGCAATGGAAGTATTTGAATTGGTATTGAATAACGAATGCTATCTCCTGTGCCTTTCACAACCCCACACGCTATTTTATTTTTATTTTTCAATATAAGAACTCCATGCTATTCTACTTCGAATTTATAAAATTCATGTAGTATTGTGTAGTACTCTCCGTCCCATTTTCTAATCGATTTTGGCATGCTTAAGAAAAATGATTAATAGTTACCATTTAATCATTTATTTCTCTACATAGATAAAATATGAATTATATATATATATATATATATATATATATATATATATTGGTTGCAAAAAGTTTCCATAATAAAGAGGGGTATGAATGGAAAAGAATATTAAAAAAATTGATAAGCAAATAATTTTTTTATAAAAGGGGGTGCAAGCGGGCATCCCAATCGTTACATCTACAAGGGAGCTTCATTAAAACCTCACTGGACCAAAACCCCGTGGGAAAAAGACCCAATGAGAAAAAAGAGAACCCCAAGAAGAAAGAGACAAAATAACCTTACACAGAGTTCATACAATTCAAAGGATTACCCCACCAATCAGATAACTTTAAAGTGGAATTGCGACCTTCTAAACTTATAAATCAGGTCCAAATACACCAAGAAAAACATGACTTACTATCAGATAACTTTAAAGTGGAATTGCGGCCTTCTAAACTTCTAAACTTTAAAGGATTACCCCACCAATCAGATAACCACCTGCGGATTAAAAACATGACCTCTGAAAAGAATATGGTTCCGATGGAACCAATACACCAAGAATATTAAACGTTTCATTGAAAATGTAAAACAACAATCAAATTGAGATAAATTAATTTGACCAAAACAACAATCAAAATGGGATGGATGGTGTATTATCAGCGGTGCATGGTTGAAATTCGAGTACTAGTAGCCTAACACACTAACAACTAACAACTAACATTTGACTATAAAAAAACATAATAGATGACCATATAACATCTCAATCATACTTCATTCATTTTAAAAATTATTTTGTAGCTTTTTTAATTTTAAAAAAAAATATAAGTTTGCTTTTCCCTTCCCCTCAATTTTTTTTTCAACAAACGTACCCTAAAAAAAGAGGGGCATCGTCTTCCATGTTTGATTAGGGTTTCTCAGCGAACCTTGAATACGAGACGTTGATCTTACTTTTAAAATGCATGAATTGTTAGACATAAGAGACAATCAAGGCATTGTGAAAAGTGGTGTAAAAAGAGGCATTGTGAAAAGGGGATAAAAATTTAAGGTGATATAATAAAGAGAGATTCGACCTTAGAGAATCGAAGTCCCGTGAAAAACAATTTGTGGTCCCAGTTAAGATATGGACTTGGCAAGAAAATGTCAGCTTCAAATTGGTGGTCAGGATAGGAAATAGAAAGGATATGATATGAAACAATTCTATTATGTGTTTGATGTACAACACCTGATAAGATATAAGATAAGATATATTATTATCTTTTTAGGTACAAAAGTAATATATGTTATTCTAATATATATTTTTAATAAGCTAATAATAATGATGTGATATATTATATATTAATGACAAAACTATCCTTGTGACAATTATATTTCATTAGTTGAAAAATTAAATAAAATTTCTATTTTTATACTTTTTTAACAATAAATTTACTTTTTATGATTTATTTTAATTTTTTAATGTTCAATAGATGTTTAATTTTAGAATACACAAAAATAGAAAATTACCATTATCATAAAATCATACATTAATTTTTAAAGTAAAACTAATATTTTTAATTTTTATTTTAACATCTTTTTTATATATGTTTTTTAATATATACTTTTTTAATAGATTTTAGAAGATTATATTTTAAAATATATTTTAGAAGGATAAATGAATAAATTATTTTCTTATCCTATCCTACTGGTTTCTAACCCAGCTCAAAGTCAAGATAAAATTTTAACTAAAGAGACATGATAGAATAAATCACGGGATTAAGTTATCATATCTTGCTGGCTCAACAAACGGTAGACCGACACAGGATATGATAAACTTATCATATCATGTTTCATTATCAAGACCACCAAACGAACCTTTAGATTAAATGGGGGTAATTTCCATGAAAAGTTACATGGAAATTAAACGAGGAGTGCAAACTCCTAAAAGATCAGCATGCACCAAATGCATAAAAGATCGACATGTACAAACTCCTTAGAGACCGTTTGTCGGTTCAATGTTTGTTGAGTCAACAATATATGATAATTTAATCTCATGATTTATCTTATCTTGAATTGAGTTGTCTAATTTATTGATTTATCATTATAAAATATATTTTAAAATATAAAAATATGAAATCTAATAAAAATAAATATGTATTAACAAATAAAAAATAAGAATAAAATTTGACGTCAAATTAAAAATTAAAAATATTAGTGCTTGTTTATAAAAATAGTGTACGATTTTATGATGATAAAGGTAACTCTGTCATTTTGAATAGTTTAAAAAATATAAAACTATTGAAATTTAAAAATAAAAAAAGTAATAAGAATACTTATTCATTAAATAAGTATAAATATAGAAATTTAATTTAATTTAATTTTTCAACAAATGAAATATATCTTTGAATAAGGGTAGTTTTGTCATTAACATATAAAATATAAATCATATCATTATTTATTATCTTATCTAAAATATATAATACAATAACATATGCTAAATTTACAGGGTCGTCTCAAACAATTTAGAGGCTCGGTTCAAATCTTAAAAATTGGGCTCATAATTATACTTTTATCATATGCTAAATTTTTCGTGAATCATAAACTAATTTTTTCGAATGCTAAAGTACCTCAAAATACACTACTTAACGGCGTACTTTACATATTTTGTCACAAAATTATTATTTTTTCACCAAGTTTCTTATTTTTTTGACAGGCAGCTTATTAAGGAAGGAACTTTGTGTATTTGAATACTTAAAAAAAATTGAAGTCTAAAGTACCCCAAAGCACACTGCTCAGCATCACACTTTATATATTTTGTCACTAAATTAAATTATTTTTCACCTAATCAATTATTGAGGAACGAATTTTGTGTATTTGAACACTTTATGTATTTTTTTGTAAGCAAAAAAAAAAGTTAAACTTGAAATTACCCCAAAGCACACTGCTCAGCATCACACTTAGGGATGGGAATAGGCCAGGTCGGCCTACAGGGGTCTACGGCCCAGCCTACATTAGGCCTAGGCCAGGCCATACATTTTTTTAAATAGATAACGCGAAAGCTTTTTTAAAAGCCTATTTAGGTAAAAAAAGGGTCAGGCTACAGGTCATCGAAAAAGCCTTTTAGGTCTACCGGGCCGACCTATTTAAATAAATATTAGTAATATTTTTTATTACTACTATTATTATATTGATTTTTCTACTTTTTTTAACTTATAAATTTGCTTAAATTTTATTTTATTCAAAATGATGACTTACATTAATTTTTAACATATTTAAAAGTATTATTATAAAAAAGTGTGTCAAAAAAAAGTATTATTATAAAATAAAATTTAAATAAAATGTCCTATAAAGATAATTCTCTAAAAAAATTTGTTAGGCCTTGAATTAGATTTTTATTTCATTGATCGATTAGCTTGTTCGTCTATTTACAAAGTATACATTACTCAAATGAGACTTTTGTAAAAAAAAATTAGGTGAAATAGGGTTTTAAACACGCTTGCAGGCCTTGTCAGGCTTTCCAAAAGGTCAAGTCAGGCCTCAAAAGTTGGCCTATCACAGGCCAGAGGCTAGGCTCAGGCCCAACATTTTCAATGCAGGCCAGGTCCAGGCTGCCATGCAAAGCCTAGCTCAGCCCAACCTATTCCCACACCTAATCAACTTTATAAAGTTTGTCACGAAATTAAATTCTTTTTCACCAAATCGGTTATCAAGGAACAAACTTTATTTTTTTGTAAGCAAAAAAAATATTGAACTTGAAAGTACCCCAAAGCCCACTGCTCAGCATCACACTTTATATATTTTGTTACAAAATTAAATTCATTTTTTCACTAAACCGGTTATTGAGGAAGGAACTTTGTGTATTCAAACACTTTAAATTTTTTCTGAACTTTAAAGTACTCCAAAACACACTGCTCATCACACTTTACATATTTTTTTCGTAATCCAAAGTACTCTCTTGGGGGCCCCTAAAAAACTGAATTTGGATTACGAGTTATTTGGGGGGCGGGGGAAGAGTACTCTTTTGAGGGACCCTAAAAAATTGATGCACGATCCACACACCTTAGTGACCGACCTTGATAATATATATATTATCTAGGTAAAATTATAGTAGAAGTCCTTCAAGTTATTTAATTGTAATAAGTTGGTCCTTTAAGTTTTTTTCGTACCATTTAGGTCCTTTAAGTTACATAATGTGTACACCGTTAGTCCTTTTTTCATTTTTCGTTACAAAAAACTCAAGTTGGCACTAATAGAGCTAACATGGTCGTGACAGAGCCTACGTATTATCTGTCTCGTAACACTTTGGTCATTTAAGACTACCGTCATGTAATAATTTGGCCCTTAACTTAAATGAAAAAGAAGATGAACCATTTTTTTTAAAAAAATTAAGTTGAAAATACCAAATTGTTACATGACAGTAGTCTTAAATGACCAAATTGTCACTAGATAGATGACAGGCAGACTCCATCATGGCCACGTCAGCTCTATTAGTGCCAACTTGGGTTTTTTTAATGAAAAATGAAAAAGCACTAACGGTGTACACATTGTGTAACTTAAAGGACCTAAGTGGTACGGAAAAAACTTAAAGGACCTAAGTGGTACGGAAAAAACTTAAAGGACCAACTTGTTACAATTAAATAACTTAAAGGACCTCTAGTGTAATTTTGTCTATTATCTGATATACTATTATCGAGTGTTGTACATCAATACATGATATGATAGTGTTATCTTGTCTTTATCATATCTTATCTTTATCCTGCTTCGTATAATATTTTTTCTCTATCATATCCTGACCATCAAGTGGGCCCTAAATGTTTTCTATGAATAAATAAGGTTAATGTTTTTTTAAAAACCTATTTAGCTAACGATAGACTATGTCACCAACAAAACATTTTAACTCTATTAGGTTAGTCTACTTTTTTTTTGACAATCAAAAACTTATGGCATTTCATTAATCAAAATAGTATCAATACAGGATGGAATCAAATCAAAAACATGAGAGCTAGCATATAATCTTGACGCCCTTGCTAGAGTATGAGCTGCAATAGAAAAGAAACAGCTCCTAAAATCAAGAGCATTAGTCATCGCAGATCAGATTTCATTAAGCAATCCACAAGCATTCCAAATCGGTTCTGTGTGAGAGCAATTAGGTTAGTTTACTTAAGTAAATATAAATAATGTTTTTTTACTATTAATATTATTTTATTAAATTTTGTACTTTATATTAAATCATAAATTTGCTAACATTTTCTATAATTTAAACATATTAACCCACATCAATTCTTGACATATTAAGTACAAAATTGAATTTAAAAAAGATGTCGAATAAAGATAACTTCTAAAAGGTCATGTTAGATTGCAAATTAGATGGTAATCAAATTGACATATTAGCTTGTTAGTTTATTTCTGTATCAAAAAAAAACTTGTTAGTTTATTTACAAAAACCTACACGACTTCTTTCATAAAAATAATAGTGAAATATGTTTTTAAACATACATTTAATTTTTGTCAAGCTTTTGAAAAGTCCCACCTAGACCTTATACATTGGCCTCTAACAGGTCAAGACCTATGTAATTTTTACATTTTCAAAATATGCTAGAGTCAGACTTTGCAAGGAAAAAAACAGTAATTTTTGGAATAAAAACAAAGGACAAAAACATCAAATAGTAAAGAAATTGAGGGATTGAGGGTTCCAATTGACCAGTAGTTCATGTCATGGTAGCCCCATTGACAACTTCTCTTCATTTTGGTGGTCTTCTCTCTACAAGACAGTGTAAATAAATCGATACATTAAATACATAAAGTTCATATTTGACTTCAAATTGTTATAGATTTATTATTTTAAATAGCAATAATAAAGACGTATTTTAGTCATTTGGCAATTTCTTTACAGGCTAAATTATTTTCTGAGACATTATTATCAAAAAAAAAATTTATTTCCTGAGACATTGAATGAGGTGGAGGACTAACTTGTCCTTATTTTGAAAATGTCAATAACAAATTTGTTCAAAAAAATTGTCGATGAAAATAATTAAAAAGAAAATGGCAATTTTTCACAATTAATCTATTTGTTACCATTGGTTTAGAGATATTTTTGATGATTCTATTTATTCATGAAAGGATGAGATTCAAACTCTCTAGCTAGGGTTAAAAAGTCACATGGTCTTAGGTAGAATGGAATTAATGACACTTGGTGAAGAAGTGATCAAAATCTGTTACAATAGTTATTATGGGGTAAATAAATGACTTGCAAGTTCTAGAACTGCCAAGTGAAAATCGATGATAGAAACAGCACCATACAATTAATTGGCTTCAAAATGGGATACTAAAACTGAAATGAAAAAGTGGCATATCAGTTGAGAACTAGAGATGAGCACAGCATGAAATATGGTTCATGAGACTTGCCTTTGTGTTACGAAACATTCGAGTATGGAAAAACCATGTTATGGACCCCACCACCAGGTGGACAACAACTGGTTCTCACCAAACAATGCATTAAATTTCCAACAGCATATACAAATTTAATACTATCAGTACATCCTTGAATTGAAGTTGGGTACACTAGTAAAGTGTTTGCCCCTCATTAAAAGTTTCAAACTGCAACAACTGTTTCAACCATTATAACTTGGTGATTTATTAGTAGTTAATTGCACCTCTTTTAGGTTTCATAAAATTGTACCTAACTTAGTTGTATCCACCAATATATTGTAGAATAAGTGGTAGATACTTTAACTTCTTAAAGGGTTCGATCCCTGTCTAAGGACAATAGGTCATATGGTTGAGTAAAAGGGACATTGTTGATTGAAACGTAAGTGTATGATATTCGAACCCGCTCCCCCTCCTTTCTAACAACTAACAACCATTTTGCCTATAAAAAATGGTTCAATCCCTTAAATAAACACTCATACCTCGAGATTAATCTCGCACGCAAAGGATATCTTGATTTACCAAAAAGCTTAGTCGTAATCAGATTGTTAGCTTTTGGTCGATGGATTAAGATCTTCTGCATTTTAGAAACCAATAATTCATGATTTCTACCAAATCTGGAAACTATTATTCTTAAAAATATGTCACATCATCATTTGTGTCATTAAACAAATTTTCATACTAAATAGTGTTATTCTTTAGATATACTTGATTCAGCTTTATTTTTCTTCAGGATTTTTAGTGTTATTTTTACTTTTGTTTTTCTGTATGGGTTTTGATTCTTCTCCCCCCATAATTTTGTTTTTCCTTTTTTTCCTTAATGAAATCTCTCTGATTATAAAAAAAAAACATCTCTCAAAGAAAAAAGTTTATAGTAAAAGAATTTCAAAACCTCAATTTCACATTTCATTTATTCTATAGACTATTGCTTCTTTTACCAAACTAGATTTTGCACCCGTGCGCATACACGGGTAAAGTAGATTTAAAATCAACTTTAAATCATGTTTACATTCCAATAGTGAAAGTTTTGATAATTTCATTTGGTTCTATTTACATGATTTTATGTATTGAGTGTAAAAGAAAGTTATACAACATACCTGCATTATAATTACTTTCATATTGGTTGACATATATTATCAAAAATTCAACAAAATAAAAAATGGACAATATATAAACATGATTTTAAGTTGATTTTAAACCTACTTTACCCGTCCATGTACGGATTAAGTAGATTTATCATATATGTAAAATCATATATATATATATATATATATATGTAAAATCATATATATATATATATATATATATATAATTAAGTATACTTTATTTTATTGATTTGTTGAAAACATATATCTACCAATATGAAAGTCATTATAGTGGGAATCGTAAAAATATCACAACCAACTAATAAAGAATGTAAATACTAATAAACAAATTTACATAAAAAAAACTTAACATTAACATTAAAACTATTAGTGTATCATAATGTATAAAAAGGAAAAATAATGCCTAATAAAAAAAGCAGCAAAATAACAGTGCCTAATTTTTTAAAAGAGAGTTGCATTCTTTGCATCCTTGAAACACCCCTGCCCCCTTTTGAATTTTATCGTCTAGATACATTTTCCCCACCACATGGTAGTCCTTCCTCCCTCTTTGATTTTTATCACTGAGATATCTTTTCCCCGCTACATGGTAGTCTCATCCCCTTCCTCCCTCTTTAATAGAAATTCATTCATTAATTGTCAATCACTGATTTCACTTTTCTTGCTGACCAGGTAAAATAATCTATAGTTTCCTTAAAATATCTATTTATAAGACCACAAATTATAACTTGTGTAATATTTCTCAAATTCACAATCAAATTTTGCATAAACTCAATTCTCAATACCACAGAACCAAACACACACTAATATTGCTTAAATGTTTCTTCCTTATAATGAGCTCCTTTAGTGGTCCTCACATACTACCCTTTCCTTTGAGCAATGCTTCACTTTGATACTTTAATTTTACAATTAGATTTATTTCAAATTTAAATATTAATTCAACTATTTTATTCAATACTAATAAAATATTAAATATTTATTATTTTGGCAAGTCTTCGGTTGTCCTTATTTTTCATTTTAAGATGAAAAAATTATATATTTTTAATCAATGGTGTACTTTAGAGCATCTTTAGTAAGACAAAAAAATTGAATTGTTTTTTTAGTCCAAGCTGCCACGTAGGATTTAAACTATTGATAAACAACTCAAGTATCTTTTACTCAAAAAGTAGTTACATATAAGTAGGCATGCACAAAATCTGAAACCCGCATGGACCCACTCAAACCCGCCCTGATTTGACGGGGTTTCCCCGCTTTGATTGGGTTTAGGTTTTCCCCGAAATCAAAATACGGGGAAGGGTGGGGAATGTGGATAGAGGTACCCACCCTAAACCCGCCCTGAATGTATGAAATTACAATATTACGTACCCATCTTAAATTTTAAACCCTCATAATCTCAAGTAAACCCTAAATGGATCTGCCTTTCATTGTTAGCGCCTCACTACTCTCGTGGTCTCATTCTCTCGGTGTCTCTTCTCTATCGGTCTCACTATTCTCACAGTCTCACTCTCTCAAGTATCTGTCTTCTCTCTCGGTATCACTCTCTCATTCTGGTTTCTCTCTCTTCTCTCTCGGCCTCACTCTCGTGACATTTTGGCTATATGTTGTCTTCCATTGGTTTTATGTTGTTCAGTTGAATTCTGGGTTTGGGGCTGGTTCAGGTGTGGGATAAATAATGGGTTTGGGGTAAATTTTGGTTTGGGACACGTAAAATCTATTTTTTAATTTAAAAAAATTGATTCCACTATGGGGATGGGATTGGGGTGGGGATCCCCGAACCTGTTGGGTATAGGGATGTGGATCAATAATTCATTCATGTTAGATTTAGGTAGGGGAACGGGGAACTATATAGATGGGATTCGGGGATGGGGAATGTAAAATCCTCCCCGCCCGGCCCCATTGCCATGCCTACATATAAGCAACTCATACTTGATCCTCCTACATATTTATTTTTTATTTTATTTTTTTTCTTATTTCCATGTTTTAAGGAGATCAATAGTGTTCTCCACTTCCCCCCTCTATGACTCGAACCCACAACCATTTAGGTGTAGGTGAAGCGGTTTATCAACTGAGTTGCGCTTCGTTGTCTTATATTTTTTAATTTATTCTTAAATTAATTTAATATAACTCTTTATCTATGATGATCATTTTATCATTCAACTTAATTTGATTTTTAGAGAGTTTCAAAATGTCTTTTTTTATCTCAAATAAAAGTATATTTATGGTTTCTGTTTGCAAATAATGTATGTTGAAGTTCATTTATTTTTTCAGTTATTTTTCAAAACATTAAAAATGATTTCGTTTTCTAATACATGGTTTCTTTTAGATAATCTTCAATATTTTTTAAACGACTTTTAATCTTCAATATGAAAGTCATCATAATGGTCTTCATAAAAATATCTCAACCAACTAATAAATAATGTAAATACCAAGAAACAAATTTACTTAAATAATGAATATTAACATTAAAACTATGAGACTATTATAAGATGGAAATATCAATATATAAATCGCAAATTCTAATAAAAGACACTACAAGAAAAACTGGATTTTTCGGCGACCAAAATCCGTCGGAAATGACCAAAATCCGCCGAAAATGTGGACTTTCCGGCGGATTTTTGGCGCCGGAAAAACCCTCGTCGCAAACAGTTTCCGGCGGATTTTTGGTAGTTTCCGGCGGATTTACCGCCGGTAATTTTCGGCTGATTTTTGGTAATTTCCGGCGGATTTATTAATTTTTTTTTTCTAAAATCCGCCGAAAATTACCAAAAATCCGCCGGAAATTTCCGGCGGATTTATTAAAATTTCCGGCGGATTTTTGCAAAAAAAAAAAAAATTTGGAAAATCCACCGGAAATTTCCGGCGGATTTTTGGTATTTTCCGGTGGATTTTTGCAAAATTTTTTTTTTTTTATAAATCCACCGGAAAGTTTGTGGGATAAAAATCCGCCGGAAAGTCCAAAAAATCCGCCGGAAATCCCTCAAATCCGCCGAAAAGTTTCCGACGGATTTATATCCGCCGGAAAGTTTTGGACAGTAAATCCACTATTTCTTGTAGTGAGACGGTACATAACTTATATGAAATAAAGACAAAACATGAAGTCCATCTGCTTGTTAACCTATAAAGATTCTGGTTATATCAGTCAACGAATGCGTACATAGGCCAAAATGATCATTGTCAATGTAGTTTGCACATGTACCTAATTCTCTGATAATAGATACCAAATCTCAATTAAACAAAGAGGCAAAATATGTACCGTTAACATAAAATGAGGTTATTAGTTTTAGACTAAGAAATAATAACCACCATGATTTAAAATTCATGTAGTTCATAAAACAACCACAATGTATTCATAAATCTTTACCATAACCTACAATTTAGACATAAAAACACACTTGATACAATTGAACGTTAAAATGAACAAAGCCATTTAGCATTCCCATCATATTATGGTGTCTCTTCAAGATCAACAAAATCCGAACATCATCAATGATAGCTGATTCAATTAATTTCAATTGGAGTAAGTAAATGATTCGAAAAAATATTGTTGACCACCAATAATTTGAATTTCAGGTTGAATATGGTCACCACGACCGCGATTACGACTTTGAGCATACTCATGTATTTTACTATGTCATAGTACATGAACCACGAACCATTCATTTAAAGTATATTCCATATCTACACCGTACTCCCATTAATAAGAATTGTTTTGCAATATCTTGAGTGTTAGTGTCGATGTATCGATTGCCATTAAAACCAGCCACAATAGAACCAAAAAACACTACCAGCAACTCTCTCTAGAGTAATGTACTTAAGAAATGTATGATAATACGCATCATAAAACCATTTTGGGAGAAAAATAAATCCTACACATAAACAAATAAATAAATTTAAATGAAATTGTGTATCTAATTAAAAACAAAGCAAAATAAAGAGAAAATATATTACACAATCTTGACGCATAATTGAAGAAAATGTCTTGTCAATAGATAGTAATATTTTGGTTGAGACCAAGGTATCCACCGCCGAATGTAGTGACTAATCCCCTCGCTGGATTGGAGGAACCTCGAAGGGTTGGACAGTTGGCCCAGAGATTTAAAGCTGCTCCATACCCAAGACGAGTATCGAACCCTCGACACTTGGTTAAGGGATGATGAGCCCCAACCGCTCAACCACACCGCCCGGGTTAAAATTAATTTTACATATATGGGGTTTGAACTTGCAACCCCTAACTTGGTCAATAGATAGTATTATGCATATTTCAATTTATTAGGTACTTGAGCTATTTGATAAGTAGTTTATTACTGGAGAATTTTATGAAAAAAATCAAATCTAACTCATACATAAAGCTATATGATGAAATAATATTAATTACCCATATCGAGATTAAATTCTAAAATGAAAAAAATGCTCACTTGAGTAATTTTAGTTAAAAATGAAAACAAAAGTAAATTTTTTTCTTTCCAGGGAAAAAAGTTAATATTTGGAATCTCCCAAAGAATTTAAATTGAACTCTATAATTTTTTATTAACTAAATTTTTAACATCTTCCCAATGACTCTTGAGTGATCAGTTCATTTGTCCTAAAAAGATGACTAATCCGATTGTACAATCGACTTAATCCCCTATTTTTGAAAATTTGTGTGTGTTTGAAAGAAAGAAATGTTTGTGTTTTTTTATTTTAGAAATTATTTGTTTTAAATAGAGATTTTAGAACCTGATCCGTAACGGTTCATTTGTGACCCTAAAAAGCTGACTAATTTAACTGTACAGTCGACTTAATCTCTTATTGATATTTTCGTAGAGAAAATATTTATTTATTTTCATAGGTTTTTTAGGAAAGAAATGGTTTTTTTAAAAGAAATAGATAAAAAACGAAAAAGAGGTGAAATAGTAAAAAAGGTGTGCAATTAGCTGCAGGGGGCTGTATTAGAAGAATTGAGGTTTGGACAGTAGAACCCCAGTTCGTTTTTGTGAACTGGGCTGCGTTTACAAAAATGCTTGGCTGGGGTGTTATATCATTAAAATGAGGGGTGTAATTAGTAATCAGAAACTAAAATTAAAAGAAAAAAAGCCCAAACTATATACAGCCACAACATTTATCCTAGACCTAATAATCTCATTCCATCATCACAACTAACCAGCGCCGTTTCTCAACTGAGAATAGAGAGAGAAATTTTCGAAATTTCAGGGAATGGAGAGGGATTTTCGGAGAGACCAAGAGAGAGAAGATCTTGGAAGAAGAGAGAAAGTCACGCGAAGAACCACGAACGCGACGACGGGGTGAGGATGATGCCCACCGGCCGTTCCTTGGCCGGTGATGACGGTGGTTGACGGAGGGTGCGGCGGCTTTTGCGGTGGGATGTGAACGCGATGAGAGAGAGAGAAACGAAATGGAATTTCACGGAGGAGAACATCGCGAAGGCGACGGCGGCGACACCGTTGACGGTGGTCGGATTTGGTAAGATTCTGATCCTCTTTTTTTACCTATTTTCGTGCCCTTCTTCTTTCTACCAGTTATTCTTCTACTGTTAATTTTTTTTTTTTGCTTTCCTAATTTATTTATTTTATGAAAATCAGGACAGGGAGGAAAAAAGAGAAATCGCGACGACGAAGGTCTCCCAAATGGGATGGTTTTGTGACGGTTGTCCTCGCCGGTGAGTCCGATGGCTATTGTGGGAGGCTACCGTCAATGGTGGCCGGAGCTCGAAGACAGCTTTTTCTTATCTTTTTTTTAACTAATAATCTGTTTTTTTTACCAAATCTGGTTTTGTCCTACTACTCTATTCAAACAGTAACTTGCACTGTTCCAACTTTCTCTCTCTAATAAAAAAACTCTGTTCCAACTTTTTGATATGACATGACCACTTTTTTTTGACAATAACTCACTCCTACCACTTGCTACAACGGTAACAAACACTATTCTATCCATTATTAGTACTATTAATCTTTATTTTTTAATCCATTCTCAACATTAGCTATTCATCCATTCAATATACTGTTGTATATATAAATCCCACTCAACCGTAAATTTCGCAATATCTGATATTGGGCCCAAGGTGTCTATGCCTCACTATTATATCTATTTCTCCTCAAACCTAGAATTTGTTCTATGCGCTTTCGGAGCTTCTTTCGGTCCCTTGCTCTGCTAGGGTTTGTCCCCTATCATAGGGTTTGGTCCAGCTATCCTTAGGCTGGGGTTGGTGCGCCGCCACCTTTCTATTTCTACTATTAATCATCGTACAGACAAATACCTTTGATTACTCATTCTCATCTTCAATAAACAAATACCTAGATTTCCGTGCATCTCCTGAAAACTCTAAAGCATTTGATCCCTTGGGTAATCATTATGCTCAAATAAACCTCATATTTTAGGATCTTCTGGAATCTATGACCCTATGTCAGCATTATACTAGCTAGTATTATAATAATCAACAAGTCACAAATTCTTCCTTCTTTAGCGTTTGCTCTGTTTTATTACTATCTACAGTAAGAGTCAAGTATTCTTCGTTTTGCTTCATCATGACTTCGTCTTCTCAAAAACATGAAGATCCGGAAAGCTTGATAGAAATCATGGTACCTGCAACAAAAGATAATGTCCAGCTAGCTTAAAAATCTCTAGTAGGCAAGGTTTGCACTGAAAGCTACTTCAATAAAGGGCAGCTAGAGAAATCATAAGCAAGGCATGGAATATGTATCCTGAACTACACATTTCTGATCTGGGAAAGTCAATGTTTCTGTTCTCCTTCTCTACAGAGGAACATGCCAAAGAGGTAATCCGTAAATCCCCCTGGTATGTAATGAATCATCTTCTATCGCTTCAATATTGGCTCCCGGAAGTCTCACCTTATGAGCTAGATTTCACCTTCAACAGTTTCTGGATCTAAGCCCACAATGTTCCTTTGGAATATCTTAATGTTCACAATATGGTTACTGTAATGTCAAAAGTGGGTAGAGTTGAAGAAGTTGAAGATCCGGTATATGAAGGAAAGCTGATGAGGACCTTTGTTAGAGCTAGGGTGGCTTTGGATATCACTAAACCTCTCCCATCGGGTTGTTGGGTGCCTCGAAGTGGTCTTCCTAAAATTTGGGTTATTTACCGGTACGAACGACTCCAAGACCTGTGTTACAATTGCGGCATTATGGGTCATGAGCAGAAAAACTGTGCTAATGATAAGGTGATGGCTACTTATGATGCTAGGGTGCCTAAATATGATATGGGAATTGTCTGCCCAGCTGCAAAGTCCATTCATGCTGTCATTAAAGAATACCAGAGGCAGCAAGGTGAGAAGGCTCAGGGTAAAGATCAGAACCATAAACAGCGTACCAATTTCAACAGGCAGAGATATGAATCTACCAATGCAAATCAGAAAGATAAGGAATACAGCAAGGGACCTAATAGAGACCCCCTCTATTGGCAAGAACTTATAGCCAATTGCTCAAACAATGCTGTTGCAAAGACTTATGGTAGAGATGGAAGGCACAAACCGATTGAAGAGGTAGTGGAGTTGAAAATGCCGATAGACAATATATCCAAAGCAATGGGATCTTCTGATATCCCAATTTCATCTCAAGATGCATGTGAAAGAGCACTCCATAAGGAAAGGAGAAATGATAATGAAGCTGATAAAGTCAGTCCACCACAGACCTCATCAAATACTCCAATTGCAATTCCAATGGGTAACATTCTGACAACAGGAACTAGTAGTGCTCCTGTGAACTCTGCACAATCAGAAAATACCTATGGCAACACAGCTCCTCCCTTGACAGACCTAGCAAGATAGCAAAGAATTATGAAGTTAGATGCACAGAAGAAAAAAATAGCAGAAAGTGAAGTAGAAAATCTGATGCAGTCTGTGCGCATTAGGCTAGGGAAAGTTAACCCTATGATGGATAATGAGGGTCCTGGAATCAAGCCCAACTTTCAAAGAGAAGGTAAGGAAGGTGCAGCTCCTAAAGCAGTAAAAAGAACTCCAATCATTGTGAAGGAAGCCAAAACAGGCAAGTGGAGATGTAGTTGTGCTACTATGCTTCAGGGAAAGAAGGTGGACATCCCTCAGTCATCTTGCCAAGTCGATTCATATGTGCCTAATTATGAATGCTCTCCTAGGGTGCTGACTGATAAGCAAAAAGCTTTACAAGAGGATAAGGAGGCTACCAATGAGTACACAGTGGAATTTCCCCTAGAGGATGATGTGGCTGATCCTACAACGTCCCTGTTGTCACAAAAAGAGAAACAATTAGCTTATAAATTGCTACATGGCTTAGTAATAAGGAAGAGAAAACAGATGCTATCTATTTGTGACTCCAGTGGGGAGATCTCTCAAAAGGCGGGTCAAGGTAAAAAAGCGAAGATTGTAGAGGATTCATCAGTTACTTCTAACTACCAAGATGCTGCTGGCTATTTTACTGACGATATGGCTGAGGAGGCGGGCCTAACCATGCCCCCACCTTCCCAATGACTTGTATAAGCTGGAACTGTCGTGGTCTGGCGGCTGCCACGACCAATAGGGAACTAAGGGACCTATTGAATGTTCAAAAGTCGGCCATAGTCTTCCTAATGGAGACTAGAGCTCATAAAAATAGAGTGGAGAGAATAAAAAGGCGATTCAGATTCCAGCATATGTACTGTGTGGAAGCTAGAGGAACCTCGGGTGGACTTGCCCTCTTTTGGAATGACCACTACCAGATTCAGATTATTAATTCTTCCTTAAACTATATCCACACTCATGTAGTTGAAAGAAGATCTAATGTGGCCTTTGATATGACTTTTATTTATGGAAATCCTGTGTTTCAACAAAGAAGACACCTCTCGAATAGAATTGAGAGACTTAAATCCTCACCTCCTGGGCCCTGGTGTTGCATAGGTGATTTTAATGAAATGTTAGCTACTTGTGAGAAAGATGGCAGAAGACCTGTGGAGCAGATCCGGATTGACTTATTCAGGAATTTCCTAAATGATAACAACCTCATTGATCTCGACCTGAAAGGATGTAAATTTACTTGGGTGAGCAACCCAAGAGATGGATATGTTACAAAGCAGAAGATTGATAGAATTCTGGTGAATTGGGACTGGCTGAACATCTTCCCTCATGCCCTTGGGGTTGCCCTTCCTATAGTCAACTCTGACCATTCTCCCCTGCTCTTTAAACCAAAACCTTCTCTCAATAGTGGCAAGCAGTTCTAGTATGAAGCGTTCTGGGAGGAAAACGATCAATGCAAAGAAGTTGTGGCAGATGGATGGCAATCGCACTATAATGATTTCAACAGTGGAGAGAATACCTGCTTAAAGCTAAGGAAGTGTCAAAGGAAACTTATTAGATGGAGTAATGGGACCTTTAAAAATGCTGCCAGGCAAATTAATGTTCTCAAAGGAAAGCTTGAAAAGTGGTTAAATACTCCATCAGATGAAGTGGATTGGGGAGAAGTTAAAGCTTTAAGATGTACTATTGATCAGCTTTGGAAGCAAGAGGAGGCTTATTGGGGGCAGAGATCAAGGATTAGCTGGCTTAAGTGGGGGGATAAAAACTCCAAGTTCTTTCATGCCTCTACGATTCAGAGAAGGAATAGGAACAGGCTTCACCGTATTCAGAATAATCAGGGTCACTGGATTGAAGGGCAAGAAAGTATCATGGCAGAAGTTTGGATTTTCTATAATGAACTATATACTACTGCTCCAATTCAAAACCTGAATGACTGTATGCAGGTTGTTCCTCATCTTGTGACAGACCAAATAAATGTTGCTGGCTCCTGTAACTATGATCGAGGTTGAGAAAGCTGTCTTTTCGTTAGGGGCGTTGAAGGCCCCTGGACCAGATGGTTTCAATGGTTTATTCTACCAAAAGAACTGGGATACTGTAAAGGAGGATGTCCTCTTAGTTGTCTCTGATTTCTTAGCCTTCGGAGACCTAAAATAGGAGATCAATGCCACTCAGGTAGCCTTAGTCCCTAAAATTCCTATGCCTGAGAGCATTTCTCACCTGAGACCTATCAGCTGTTGTAACTTCCTCTACAAGATTATTGCCAAAGTGATGGTCTCAAGACTCAAGCCCTTTATGAACTCTCTAGTCACTGCCCAACAGAGCGCTTTTGTAGGAGGAAGGCTAATCCAAGACAATCTAGTTGTTGCTCATGAAGCCTTCCACTTCTTAAAGCGAAAATCTTATAATGGGGGAAAAGGAGTAGCTATGAAGACAAATATGAACAAAGCTTATGATAGGGTAGAATGGACATTCCTACAGGCAACCTTACTGCAGCTAGGCTTTGACACTACTTGGGTAGACAGAGTGATGAAGTTGGTATCATCTGTTTCTTACTACTACCAAGTGAATGAGCACACATCTCAAAGATTAACTCCAAAGAGGGGACTTCGCCAAGGAGACCCATTATCCCCTTACTTGTTTATTCTGGTCTTTGATGTGTTATCAAGATTGATTGAGGATGCTAGAGTAAGGAATGAGATTAAAGGAGTCAAACTAGCCCTTGAGGCCCCTGCTCTCACACACTTATTCTTTGCAGATGATGCAATTCTGTTCTCTCAGGACTCCCCGGTTGAGGCGTACCAGCTAGTTTCAATACTGAATAAGTTTACTTCTACCTCTGGACAAAGGGTCAATCTCTCAAAATCAGGCATCATCTTTGGGTGCTCAGTTTTGGACAATTTTAAATCATCTATTGCTGAGGCTACTAATATTCCTGTTTGGAACAATCCAGGGGTTTACTTAGGCATCACTGCTGAATGGGGAGGTTCAAAAATCCAGAGTCTTAACTGGCTGAAGGAGAAAGTCCTGAATAAAATATCAGGCTGGAAAGGGAGTCTCCTAAACCCAGCAGGAAAGGAAACTCTGATTAAAGCAGTGCTTCAGGCCATCCCTACTTATATAATGGCAATCCTTAAACTACTTAAAACTTTCTGCAATAAGCTTTCTGCTGAAATTGTAAAGTTTTGGTGGAGCAAAAATGGCCACTCTAAAGGTATCCATCAAAGGAGAAAGGATCTAATTTGTTCACCTAAAGATGTAGGGGGGTTGGGCTTCAAGGACTTCAATGATATGAATATTGCCCTATTAGCAAAGCAAGCTTGGAGAGTCATTAATGAACCAGATGCCTACTGGGTATCAACCATTAAAGGGATATATTTTCCTCACACATCCTTTTGGAAGGCAACCAAGCAAAGAGGAAGTTCCTGGGCATGGCAAAGTCTTCTTCAAGGAAGAGAATTACTACAAACATCAGGTAGATGGGCCATTGGTTCTGGGGTGGAGGTGGACATTGAAAGAGACAATTGGCTTGCTAATGGTCAGCCTACTAAGTTAAGAGTTGGCTCTGGGCTAACAAAGGTGAGTGAATTGATAGATGCTAATCACAACTGGAATAAAGAACGGCTGAGAACTAACCTAGACCCTCAAACTGCTATAGCTACCTTGCAAACCCCAATAGCTTGGACTTCTCCTCAAGATGCTCTCTTTTGGCCTTTTACTGCAGATGGGGATTACACTGTGAAATTTGGGTATAGAAGAATCATAGAGTCAAAGCAACTGAACTCTCCTATGGCATCTTCTTCAGCCTCTAATTCTGATACGTTGTGGAAGACAATATGGAAAGCTAAGGTCCCTAATAAAATTAAGCACTTTATTTGGAGAGTATGCCAAAATGCCATACCTGTCAAGGGAAATCTTCACCAAAGAAGAGTTGCAAGATCTGATCTGTGCCCTATTTGTAATGTATGCAAAGAGACTATAGAGCATGTCTTTCTTCTCTGTCAGTGAACCACTCCTATCTGGTTTGGAGCCAACCTCTGTGCTGTACCATCGGTCTTCTATGTTTCCTCCTTCAATGTGTGGCTTCTGGACAATCTGGCTGATTGGAATGAAAAAGAATTAGAGGTAGATACTAATACAGCTCAATTATTCTATTATCTTTGGAATATTTGGAAATCCAGGAATGAATTGGTGTTTAATAACCCAAAGCCTTCTCCTATGGGTACCTTGATAATATCCAAAGGGCAATTTTTAGAATTTCAAGTAGCTCAGCTCTCAGGAACAAATCCCATGACTGAACCAGGGGGGATTGTAAGGGAAACCCCCATTTGGAGACCCCCAACTACTGACAGAGTGAAAATCAATGTGGATGCAGCCTGTGAGAAGAGTTCAAAAAAGGGATTTTCAGGGGTAATATGTAGAGACAGCAGAGGAAGGGTACTTACTGCGCTCGCTTCTGCGTTTTATGTTGTGAATCCTCTGGTTGCTGAAGCTATAGCCTTGCGGGAAGCCCTTCAAATGGCACAGTCTTTCAATCTATCGCGAGTCACCTTCGAATCTGATAATTTGATTGTGGTGGATGCTAGCAATGGAAAATTGGTGAGAAAAGAGATTGAATAGATAATTAAAGATATTCTCCACATCAAATCTGGATTTCAGCTGTGCGAAATTACCTGGGTCACTAGGAGCAGCAACTGTGTAGCGCATGAGATAGCTTCCCTGAGGAAAGCCAATAAACTCCATGGAAGCTGGCAGTTTTATCCTCCAGAAAGCCTAAGGAAATTGATTGTTCAAGAAGCTGAAAGTGTAGCAGCAGGTGTGGATCGATCTCTGGTGAACTCGTGAAGACGGTGTTGCTGGAAGAATGGCATAGGGTTTCCTATTGAGAATTCATGTATAACTGGTTGTACTTCCAGTACTTGTGTTTTCACTTGTTCGTACTTTCAGTTTTTGTTGAACTGGGCTGTTTACTGTAACAAACCCCTTCTTGGCTTTGTTGGGCCTTATTCTTGTATTGGTCTGGGCCTCTGCCCGTTTGGTTTTAAAATCAATACAATTTGACCAAAAAAAAAACTATCAATTAATGATGAATAAACTAATTCTTTATATTAAAAGCAAATGCTTCATGTGGAAGAAAATGAATCAACGTATGAATGAAGTCCAACATTTTCTTTTTATTTCACTATCATAACATTCATATTATTATCAAGATGAAAGCTCTTACAATTCATGACTGCACCATATCATTGACAATCCAATTGAATAATCATGACAAAACAATTCAAAGCCTCCTTCTCCTTTCCTCTTTCCCAACACACAAAAACAACAAACTTTATTATCAAATCAATACAAAACTGCAAACACTACATTCCAATATGGCAATCCATCTAATTCTAAATTCCAAGCAAGTATACTCCAGTCCATCAAGAAGCAGCCAAATATGCATTTAAGGAACTATTATCCGGGGCCACACCATCTCAAAGTTGAACAGTACCTGCAACTCATATTGTCACCATATTCAAATAATATCGGCGGGAGTGAAATTTGGTGAAAAATTTGCTGAAAAAATGGCGCAAACCTTACTATCTAGCTTTTAGATTCTAAATTATGAAACTGCTTATGTTATGGAAAATTTAAAAACGATAAAAGTAATATTCCTTCTTTTGTTACAATATAGGAGTGCTATTCTACTCTTTTATCTATTGTTAAATTAAATAAATAGAAAGCAAAAAAGGTTGCTTTTTTTTTTTGGCTTTATTTGGCTTCACGTGTCTTCTAAGACTTGTTGGCATAATTACTTTTAAGACCTAACACGGCCTCTTAATATTAAATGCAATCGTTGCAACAAGGAAAGAAAGTATAAACGAGAGTTGAAGAATCAGGATTAGTCAGTGTTTGAAAACCCGCATCGGACCGGCCAGACCAGTTCGGTCAGTCATTTCGATCGGAAATGCACCAACCTGGAGATGACGTCATCAACTCGGAAGAAAACCAATGAGAACTGCTGACTTGGCCAACCGGCTCGGTAGTTGAAGAAAAACGGCCTCTAGTGGGATTTGAACCATGCTAATAGAGGTCACAATGAAGCTGACTTACCACTTAGCCAGCAAACACTTCTGTGGTGAACTTTTTTGACTTTTTTAGACATGATGTGTAATTTTAGCAAATTAAGTTTTACAGGTTTAGAATTTATATGTCCTGAAATTTTGGGAATTTTTTAATTGGGACCGGGTCATGGTCAAGCGGTTCAACTGTTGACCCCTCAATCCGACTCTTGACCCAGTGACCTAGTACCTTCACCGAGTCGGTCACCGTTCCGAGTTTTAATACATTGGACGAAGCATTCTTGGAGCGTTCCTTGAGCTTTCTTAGAGCTCTTGTAATTTTATTCCTCTCCAAGGGGCGGATATTTGCACATGGAGCTTTCTTACTTCCCCAAAACACGATTATGTTTCCCGCACCTTTGGTACTAGATTGTTTGTCGGTGTTGTGAATGACTCGCTCAGTCTTCACCATATTCAGCTTCGTAAACATTGTCTCCTAAGTGATAAATTGGCAATCCAAACTTCAGAAGATAAATATAGAGTCGGTTCGGAAAGCTGCAAGAACAACCACCATGGAAATTAATTTTTACAAAAGGGGATATGATTTCCCTATTATGGGTTAATTTTTTTCTTTTGGTTTTCCAGTTTTCTTTGTAACAGAATTCCTTTTTGAAGTGATTTCTTCTAAAGATATAGATTTCGTTAATTTTTTTGGATTAGGTCTATGTCTAGTTTAGTTGTTTTCTTTTTTTTTTGGGTAAGTAGATAGAATTTTATTAATGAGGGTCTATCTTTACAAAGAAAGATTGCAAAGGATAAACCAAGACTCCTTGAACAAACTACTCCAAAAATATGCCAATCATGCAAGGATCACACACCTAGAGACACAAAAACATATCGAAACAGAATAAACAAAACCTACACCAAACACAAAAGACGCCTAAGGCAAACCAGAAATATGCCAATCATGCAAATATCACAACCGACAAGACCCCATAAAGCCTCACGCCAGCCATTCCCAAAACCTGCCTTCGCCAAGAAATTTGCTGTCACTCCTTTGCCAAAATTCCAATGCCTTTTCATCAAACACATACCCCAGAAAAATGATCCACTACTCTATGCCACATACATCAAACACAACTATGATCTACACCTTTGAAGGAAACAGAGCCACTCCTCAAAAGCCACCAGGATAATGGATCAACCACAACGCCTTGAACAAAACTAAGGGTCCACCATGACAATGGATCAACCATAACACGTTGAACAAACAACTAACCATAAGACGGAGAAAGAACACCCAAGCACCACACAAAAAAGAAGGATTGAATCCTCGTTGGAGCTGGCACAAAATAAAGAAGCACGCATACATGTCACGAAAAAACCAAAACACCATTAAAAGCAAAACTGAGCAGCAAAAAGAAACACCACCAAGGCACATAAAAATTAAAACACCTCAAACTAGCTCACTAAACAGAAAGTTATCCACCCCACCCCCCCAAAGGAGGAAGGCGACGACGAAGGTAGGTGAGATAGATGCAGTAGAGATCTGACAGACTCAAAAGCAAACACCCTTAAAAAACAAACATGAAACTAACATCATTCACTACACCAACTTGACTATTGCACAACAAAACTCCTAAAACTGGATTGAACTCCCAAAAAAAGCAAATTCAAAAACTTCCGAAATTGCATACCCCTTATGAATTGAAGTCGCAAACACAAACACCCCAAAAAGGACCAAACCAACGCCTTTCTTAAGACTGATCGCAAGACAAACAAACACATGACACAACCTAGGTACAGGCGTGTAGACTGCAAGAAATGCTATGCAATCTTTATTTGGGGGGGGAGGCGGGCATTTGGTCAAATGCTATGCAATTTATTTTGCCAAAAAAACATTGAAACCAGCTATTTTTAATTAATAAGGCTAAAAGATTAATTTTTTTACAAAAAGTCATCTTATATACTCTTAATTAATGACACTACATCTAATTACATAACCTAAATAAGGGTAAAAATGAAGCTCATAATTTAATGCATCTAAATAATATTGTTTGCTTCTTATGAGAATAAACACATTTTATTTCTTATATAACATGGATCGGAGTTAGTAATAAATTAATGTTTTATCTACCCCATAATAAGTGTCATTTCGGAGCATCCTCGATGTAGTTACCTCAAAAAAATTACTTAATAAGCCTCACTAATAACTAAACCATGAATAAGTTAGTGTTCGATAAACAGTTTAATCTTGTGCAGTACTTCCATGGAATTAGGGTTGAAGCTATTAGGAAATTACAAGATATATCTACCTTTCTAGCCAAACTAGATGTTAATTTCATTAGCAAAATAGTTTAGATTTCAAGCTAATTAGTTCACTGTGATTAGCATTGAGTCATGATTATATTTACTTGTTATCTTGGTGGGGGCTGGAACGAGGGGAGGCAGTGGAGGGAATGGCATTGGCGGGAGAACCACCCTCCTCACGTGAGAAACCGAGAAGGAGGAAAGGCGGAAGAAGATGATGGTGGTAGGGAAAGAAGGAGGTGAGACGATCGGGGTGGAGAGAGGCAGGGGAAGGAAGAGGAAATGAGGGGCGACCCAAAGGCGGCGACATAAGGGGAGCCCCCACGGCGGCTCTGCTTTTTGAAACCCTAACAATTTTATTCATTTTTTTTAACAATACTATATTGGGTTGTTGATTTGTTGCAGAAATGCTATGCAATCTTTTTTGGGGGCATTTGGTCAAATGCTATGCAATCTATTTTGCCAAAAAAAATCATTGAAACCAACTATTTTTAATTAATAAGGCTAAAAGATTAATTTTTTTACAAAAAAGTCCTCTTATTTAAGTTGTGGTTTATACTCTTAAGGCTTAAATATATGTTACCCCCTGTAAATGTTGTCATTATCCTTTTACCCCCTGCAAAAAAAAACTTTTAAAAAACACCTTGCAAAATATAACATTATTCAGTTATCCCCCTGCAAAAAATGTTGCCATTATCCATTTACCCCCTTAAAAGAGGGGGGTAACCAGATAATTTTATATTTTGCAGGGTGTTTTTTTTTAGGAGGGTAAATGAATAATAACAACATTTGCAGGGGTAACAAATATTTAAACCTACTCTTAGTTAATGACACTACACCTAATTACATAACCTAAATAAGGGTAAAAATGAACCTCATAATTTAATGCAACTAAATAATATTTGTTTGCTTCTTATAAACACATTTTATTTCTTATAATATGGATCGGAGTTAGTAATAAATTAATGTTTCATCTACCCCATAATAAGTGTCATTTCAGAGCATCCTCGATGTAGTTACCTCAAAAAAATTTACTAAATAAGTCTCAATAATAACTAAACCATGAATAAGTTATTGTTCGATAAACAGTTTAATCTTGTACAGTCTTCAATGGAATTAGGGTTGAAGCTACTAGGAAATTACAAGATATATCTACCTTTCTAGCTGTTAGCCTGTAATTTCGACAGGCCTCATTGAAAATGGTCAACAAGGCTTGACTTATATTTCGACAAAGACCAAAGTATTTCGACAGAGAAAATGGTCATGCGCAGGGTAAATTCGACAAGCTTCCGGGGAAACAAAAGCAAGAAAGAGGAAAATGGACACAAGCTTTCGACAGACAGAAAACAGAGCAGTTACGCGCCGAAGAGCTAGCAGTTGGTTGAAGCGTGATGGAGCGGTTCTTGTCGAAAGTAGGAGTAGCAGTTATTAGTTTTCAAATTTCTAGGCAGTTACTTAGTTTAGTTTTTCCCCCTCTTTTCCTTCGTATAAATAGTAGTTTCTGAGAAGAAACAAGGGTCGCAATTTCATATTGCAATTCCCACGCTCAAAGTACCGACACGCACTGAGAAACGAGTACAAGGAACAATGTATGATCTTGTGTACCATTCTCTTTCATTTTAATGCAATTTACTTCTGTTTTCTCTTTACCTTTATCTGTTTTACAATTCAAGTCCTTCTTCCCTGAGATATCTTGATTGCTTCGCGCGTAAGGAATCAATTATATCTTCTCCTTTTCTTCTTTTTATTGTTAAACAGCAAGAACACAAGCGATTCTGTAAAAACTCTAAACACAAATGGTCTTAGGATTCACTGGTTGATCCTGCAAGTTAACCAAATTGGAGACCAGCGGTGTTTACCAAAATCCAAGGTAAACAAATTGGCACGCCCAGTGGGACATTTGTGTCGAAATATAAGAGTGTTAGTTAACAGAATCTTGGAATATAATCGTTTATGCGCCTGAGGAGTGGTAAATCTTTGTCAAAGATGTCACGTTCCAGCGCAAGTTCTTCGAACGCACAGAGTGGCCCTGAGAATGCGTCTGTCAATGACGCTAATCCAGTAACCGCTATGGGAATAACTGCTCCAATGCCTTCGACAGGCATGGTCACAGTTACATCTCCTGTGCTTAATCTTTTATCAACAATGGCCACCACAGTGACCACACAACCTATTGAAATGGTATCTATGCCACAAACGATGGGAATGTCTAGCCCTTATATGATTAGTGGGCACATGCCATTTAGCATGCCCATGGTTGGTCGAAATTTCCCTTATGGCATGCCAACTGCCATGATGGTAGGTTTACAAGCGAACTCATCAACATATGCAGATAATGTGCATACTTCTCCAGAGGGCATTTATGATCGAAATGCCCAACCCTCATTAACCACAGCGTCTGTGTTGGCATTAAGACAACAAATAGATGATGCCAATCATGATATGGTTAACATGTTGACCCAACAAATTGGTACAGTATTCAACCCTTTGATACGTGAGACCAATAACAGTTACCAAGCATTGGCAACTCAAATGGGTCGAATTGCAGATTTCTTTGGCACTCCAAGAATGCAGAATCAGCCAATACCCCAAGTACAACCTTTGAGGCCTGTAGAAATCCCTTTAGAAAGGCCTAACATTGAATTGCCTAGAAATCAGGCACAAGCACAAGTTGTCGAACAACCCTTGCAGGGGATGGTTGAAAACGAGCCTGATATAGTGTTAGTAAATAGAAATCAAAATGCTGATGAAGTAGTCACGCAAGTGCAACAAAACAATTTTGGAGCGCAAAATAACATAGCTAATCTTGTCGAAACAATTTTAGCCCAGAATGGCCTTAACATGGGAATGCGCAGGCCAAATATCGTGTCACCATTATCAGATTATATTTTGCAAAGTGAATTGCCAAGGGGTTGGAAAGTCCCTAAATTCACTAAATTTGGTGGAGAAACTAGTGAATCTACCGTCGAACACATTGCTCGTTATTTAACTGAGGCTGGGGATTTAGCCCACAATGAGAATTTAAGGATGAAATTCTTCCCTAGTTCTCTAACAAAGAATGCTTTCATTTGGTTCACTACTTTACCCCCACATTCCATGTTTAATTGGAACCAATTAGAGAAAGCTTTCCATGAGCAATTCTACATGGGACAATGTAAAATTAGTCTCAAAGAATTGGCCAGTGTTCGACGCAAAGTGGCTGAATCTGTGGATGATTATCTCAACAGGTTTAGACTTCTCAAAGCAAGGTGCTTCACTCAAGTACCTGAACATGAGTTAGTCGAAATGGCTGCCGGTGGTCTAGATTATTCTATTAGGAAAAAACTAGACACGCAACATTTAAGAGATATGGCCCAATTGGCCGATAGAGTAAGGCAAGTCGAAAGGCTAAAAGCTGAGAAATCTAGAACTAGTAGGTTTCATAACAATAAAAAAGACAAAATTGCCTATGTCGAAATTCAGAATGAGGAACAAGAATTCGACATCTCCTATGAGGAGGTCGAAGAAGAGGTCAATGTTGCCGAATTAAAGCCAAAACCTCCATATACTTGTGAATTGCTAAAACCTTCAAATGGTAAAAAGCCTGTCGAACCTAAAAACGACAAATTCGTTGCAAAAACTTATACATTTGATGTTTCTAAATGTGACGAAATATTTGACTTGTTAGTTAAGGATGGTCAAATTCTAGTTCCTAAAGGGCTAAAAACACCACCATTAGAACAAAGACAGAAAAGAGGTTTTTGCAAATACCATAATTTTTTGGGTCATAATACCTCTCATTGTGTTCTTTTCAGGGATTTGGTGCAGAGAGCGCTAAATGAAGGAAGGCTCAAATTTGGTGAAAAACCAAAAGCGCCAATGAAGATTGATGTTGATCCCTTGCCTGAAGTCGAGGCATTATACACTGAAGTTAGCATTAATATGGTCGAAGCTTCTGAAACTGGGCCTAGTAAGGCTCACATTAAGAGAACTTCACCAATTTCAGAGATGGATGTCGAAATGGCTGCAGAAAGCCAAGCAAACGACAAGGCCAAACCAGTGTACCCAAAAGCTGAAGAGGAATTGGTTGATTTCCTCAATCGTTGCAAGTTAAGCAACTCAGAAGTGATGCTGTGCCCAAGGTGCAGTGCTGTCTTTGACAAGGAGGCTGCTAAAGAACTTGAAGAGTTCAAGCCTCAAATGAAACGCAAAGGTAAATGCGTAGATAAAAGGCCCAAGTTTGATTTTGCTGATAGGAGAATTCCCTACATGGTTACTTCGACCAAAACTCCTGGAAGAGGAAAGCTGAGTACTTATGTTCCTCCTTCTGGTACTCCTGTCGAAAAGTGGGTACATTCTGGTGGAAGAGACAAAGCCATATACCACACTGGGGGCAATGTTATCCATCGAATTAGGCCACCTAAACTGGTCGAAGGCAACACAAGTGATGTTAACCAAAACAAGGCAACTGGAAATAAGAAGTATGCCTACAACAACAACTACAAGGGAAAGAATCCTATGACAAGGACTCAATGGCGAAGATTTCAACGCCAAAAGAAAGTTGATGCTGTTGCTACAGGCAAAGTAGCAATTCCCAAGAGCGAGAAAGGTAAGGAAAGAATTTTACCTTCAGCTGAAGTGGCTAGGAAACCAGCCACTGAAAGAATCTTCCTTTCTTTGGCTGAGATAAAGAAAGGCTTCAAAGAAGAAGATCTCAAGTTGGAAGAGGAATTGAACTCTTCTTCTACTGATTCTGAGCATGACTTCGACGTGCAATGTGGTGTCGTTTCAATTTTACCAATTGAATATGATGTGGTGTCTGAAGTCAATGAAGTCGAAGAAGAATTCGACGAAGGTATGGCTTACCAGCCAATATGCTACTGTGTTGAAGAATGGCTGTATCGAAGAGCAACATGCTGTCTTTGAAAGGCCAGATTGTGGCATGATGAATCACCTCAAGCCATTGTTCATTCAAGCCAAGGTCAACAATGCAGGAATCAACAAGGTCCTTGTTGATGGTGGTGCTGCTGTGAATTTGATGCCTCAACATTTGCTAAGAAGAATTGGCAAATGTGACACTGATTTGAGGCCACATAATGTGGTTCTCACTAATTATGAAGGCAAAACTGGTCATTCACTTGGGGCCATTGAAGTCGAATTAGCAGTAGGTAGCATCAAAAGGCCAACTTTGTTTTTGGTAATACCCTCCAAGGCAAACTACAACTTGCTGCTTGGAAGAGAATGGATACATGGAGTGGGGGCAATCCCTTCGACTGTGCACCAAAGGCTCATTATTTGGAGAGAAGGTGGGTTGGTTGAAAACATTGAAGGTGACCAAAGTTATTTCAAGGCTGAAGTGAATACGATCACCAAGAAGACCTTCGATAAGCAATTGGCAAATATCTCTCCATGCTCTTCTTCCAATGCTGGGTTCATTGAGCAAGACAATGTCTTCTCCTCTGTTAGTCTTCACCCAAATTATGGTTTCATTTGGGAAAGGGAAATCATTGATGAGGAGAATAGACCAAGGGGCTTTGTTAAGCCTTCTGGTTGGGATGACTGATGATGATAAAACCCAGTACATGGGAAAGAATTACGGCCTATGTGGCCGAAAATAAAGAAAAAGCAATTCTCGAAGCTGAGTTGCATCATATGGTTGCTTTAACCACAAATGATAGTAACAAAGAAATTATGGTCGAATCACCTAGACTAGACGGTGTCTATGATGATGAACCATTAGGATTTGAGAAAGATCCAATGGGTTCGACCAAGAAGATACAAGCACAAGATCCCTTAGAAGAAATAGATTTGGGAGATGGAAGTGTAAGAAGACCAACATATATCAGTGCAAAAGTCAATAAAGACTTCAAGGTGCAGATAGTCGAATTGCTGAAAGAGTACAAAGACTGTTTTGCTTGGGACTACAATGAGATGCCAGGTTTAAAAAGAGAAGTGGTTGAGTTGAAGCTGCCTATTCGACCAGATAAGAAGCCTGTGAAACAAACCCCAAGGAAATTTGCACCAGAGATCATGTCAAAGATCAAAACAGAGATCGAAAGGTTACTAAAGAGCAAGTTCATCAGAACTGCCAGGTATGTTGATTGGCTTGCTAATATAGTTCCTGTAATTAAGAAAAATGGTACACTTAGAGTTTGCATAGATTTTAGGGATCTAAATAATGCTACTCCCAAAGATCAATACCCAATGCCAGTGGCAGAAATGTTAGTTGATTCCGCAGCAGGTTACCAATATTTGAGTATGCTTGATGGGTATTCAGGCTACAACCAAATCTTTATTGCTGAGGAAGATGTTTCAAAGACTGCATTTCGATGCCCGGGGGCGTTAGGCGTTTATGAATGGGTAGTGATGCCATTTGGTTTAAAAAATGCTGGTGCTACGTACCAAAGAGCTATGAATACTATGTTCCATGATTTTATAGAAAATTTTATGCAAGTATACATAGATGACATAGTAGTTAAATCAGCATCAGAAAGTGGTCATCTAGACCACCTTCAACAATCATGTGAAAGGATGAGAAAATATGGATTGAAAATGAATCCACTAAAATGTGCCTTTTGTGTAAGTGCAGGTGATTTCTTAGGCTTTGTCGTGCACAAAAAAGGCATTGAGATAAATCAAAATAAGACGAAGGCTATCATGGAAACACAACCTCCTTCGACAAAGAAAGAATTGCAGTCTTTACTAGGAAAGATCAATTTCCTGAGAAGATTTATATCAAATCTAAGTGGCAAGACTCAAGTATTTTCGCCATTACTTCGACTGAAGAAGGAAGATGTTTTCAAGTGGGAGCCATGCCACCAACAAGCTTTCGATGAAATCAAAGCCTACCTGATGAGGCCACCAATTTTATTGTCTCCAATTAGAAATAGAACAATGAAATTGTATATAACTGCATCAGAAATGTCAATAGGCAGTATGTTAGCACAAGAGGATGAAAATGGAGTCGAAAGAGCCATATATTACCTCAGTAGGGTTTTGAATGATGCTGAAACCAGATATCATCCTATTGAAAAATTGTGTTTGTGTTTATATTTCTCATGTACTAAGTTAAAGCAATATATTAAGCCTGTTGATGTGTATGTTTATTCCCATTTTGATATTGTTAAACATATGCTGTTGAAACCTATCCTACATAGTAGAATAGGCAAATGGGCTTTAGCTTTACTTGAGTATTCATTGACATTTCAACCACTAAAGGCTATTAAAGGCCAGGTAGTGGCAGATTTTATTGCAGACCATTCAGTGGTCGAATTAGCAATTGATTGCGTTCACCTTCGACCTTGGAGGCTATATTTCGATGGCTCAAGCCACCAACATGGTACAGGTGTAGGAATGTTAATCATTTCACCAACAGAAATACCAACCAAATACAAGTATAAAATCGAAGAAAGTTGTTCCAACAATGAGGCGGAATACGAAGCCTTAATAGCAGGACTCGAAATTCTGTTAAACTTGGGGGCAAAACAGGTCGAAATTAGAGGTGATTCTGAATTAGTAATCAAACAATTAATTAAAGAATACAAGTGCATTAAGGAAAATTTGATTACTTACTTTATTGCTGCCAGTACTTTATTGAAACAATTCGACAGCGTTGATATTCAACATGTGCCTCGTATTGCAAATCAAGAGGCCAATGATCTGGCACAAATAGCTTCTGGTTATAAAGTTTCTAAAGAAAAATTAACAGAGCTAATCGAAATTAAAAACAAGTTAATTTCGACAGCAATGACACAAGAAACTTTGTCAAGGAAAAAACTAGAGGAGGCAGAGAACTACTCTTTAATCTTAAGTCAATTACCTCCAAGTGAAAGTGAAAATTTTAATGATGAAGTTTCCGACAAAGGATATTGTGATAATGTGTTTGAAGTTTTTGCCATTGACAGTATGTCAAATGATGATTGGCGAAGACAAATTGTTAACTACTTGGAAAATCCAACAGGGATAACTGATAGAAAAACAAAGTATAGAGCCTTAAGTTATGTCATCATGGGCAATGAGTTGTTTAAGAAAACCCCTGAAAGAGTTTTACTCAAGTGTCTTAGTGAAAATGAGGCATACTTGGCAATATCTAATACTCACAGTGGAACTTGTGGAGCTCACCAAGTAGGCCATAAGATGAAATGGCTTCTTTTTCGACAAGGTGTTTATTGGCCAACCATGTTAAAAGATTGCATAGAGTTTGCCAAAGGATGCCAAGAATGTCAAAAGCATGCAGGGATACAACATGTGCCTGCAAATGAATTACATTCTATCGTGAAACCTTGGCCATTTAGAGGATGGGCTTTGGATATAATTGGTGAAATTAAACCAAATTCGTCGAAAGGCCATCGTTTCATATTAGTTGGAATAGATTATTTCACTAAATGGGTGGAAGCTATTCCTTTAAATAATGTTAATCAAGAGGCAGTAATTAATTTTATTCAAGACCATATATTATATAGATTTGGTGTACCGGAAACTATCACCACAGATCAAGGTTCAGTTTTTATTGGTCAGAAAATGGTCGAATTTGCTGCTGAAAATGGGTATAAATTGTTGAGTTCGACACCATATTATGCTCAGGCAAATGGTCAAGTTGAAGCAGCCAATAAAATTATCATTAGTTTGATTAAAAAACATGTTGGGCAAAAACCCAAAAATTGGCATAACACACTTAACCAAATTTTATGGGCATGTCGAACATCTCCCAAAGAGTCAATCAATAGTACTCCTTTTAAACTTGTTTTTGGGCATAATGCAGTATTACCAGCAGAAATTTGTTTTCAATCAATTAGGATTCAAAGACAATTTGAAATCCCATCTGATCATTATTGGAGTATGATGCTAGATGAATTAGTTGATTTAGATGATGACAGGTTAAATGCATTAGATGTGCTCACAAGACAAAAGGAAAGAGTAGCCAAGGTGTACAATAAGAAAGTCAAATTGAAGACTTTCGACGTGGGAGACTTAGTTTGAAAAGTCATTTTACCTATGGATCGAAAAGATAGAGTCCTTGGTAAATGGTCCCCAAGTTGGGAATGACCATTCAAAATTTTACAAGTCTATTCAAACGGCGCATATGAAGTAGAAGAGATTGGCGCTGACGAAAGAATTTTGCGTATAAATGGCAAATACTTGAAAAAGTATAAACCAACATTGCAAGAAGTTAAAATAACGCTGGAATAAAGATAAACAAAAGCGTAAGTACGTGGCATTCAAAGGAAGTTGTGATTGCCATAGGAGCATTGTCAGAATTATAAGCAGAACGTTGAAGCCCATGTAGTACACCAAGATAGGAATAACGTCAACAACACTTAACAGTGGCGACATCAGGTATACAGTTATTCTGCTCAAGTGCAAAGTCTATTTCGATGGCGAATTCAAAAATGTTCTTTCTCTCCTTCCACCTCAAGCTCAGTCGAAAAAGACATTTTTGGGGGACAATTTGTTAGCCTGTAATTTCAACAGGCCTCATTGAAAATGGTCAACAAGGCTTGACTTATATTTCGACAAAGACCAAAGTATTTCGACAGAGAAAATGGTCATGCGCAGGGTAAATTCGACAAGCTTCCGGGGAAACAAAAGCAAGAAAGAGGAAAATGGACACAAGCTTTTGACAGACAGAAAACAGAGCAGTTACGCGCCGAAGAGCTAGCAGTTGGTTGAAGCGTGATGGAGCGGTTCTTGTCGAAAGTAGGAGTAGCAGTTATTAGTTTTCAAATTTCTAGGCAGTTACTTAGTTTAGTTTTTCCCCCTCTTTTCCTTCGTATAAATAGTAGTTTCTGAGAAGAAACAAGGGTCGCAATTTCATATTGCAATTCCCACGCTCAAAGTACCGACACGCACTGAGAAACGAGTACAAGGAACAATGTATGATCTTGTGTACCATTCTCTTTCATTTTAATGCAATTTACTTCTGTTTTCTCTTTACCTTTATCTGTTTTACAATTCAAGTCCTTCTTCCCTGAGATATCTTGATTGCTTCGCGCGTAAGGAATCAATTATATCTTCTCCTTTTCTTCTTTTTATTGTTAAACAGCAAGAACACAAGCGATTCTGTAAAAACTCTAAACACAAATGGTCTTAGGATTCACTGGTTGATCCTGCAAGTTAACCAAATTGGAGACCAGCGGTGTTTATCAAAATCCAAGGTAAACACTAGCCAAACTAGATTTTAATTTCATTAGCAAAATAGTTTAGATTTCAAGCTTTAGTTCATTCTGATTAGCATTGAGTCGTGGTAATATTTACTTGTTATCTTGTCCAAATTAATGGATTTATGTGTTGATTTTTTTATATAGAACCTAAAACCCAATCAAATTCTCTATGTTACCTCCAAATCAGGATGAAACGAGTGGTATCACCTATTCAATGTTCAATTTGTTTTTTAAAAGATTGAAATATGCATGCACCACTAGAATGTTTCCTTTACTTTTTTGTTTCTCTTTTACTAGTAGATTCCGACAGACAGAAAAGATATCATGAATGAAGCACATGAAAAAAGTGTTATTAGGCAGTCTTGTTTGGATCTTTGCACACTACTACTCTAAACCTTTCTTCAACCTTTTTTATCCTCTTTTCTCTTCTTTTTCTTCACCTTTTTATTATTATATATTGAAACATGGGCTCCAATTATTGTCCTTTCCATGTTCCGTTTTCTTAGTTCACAGTCGAATTTGGATTCTCACTTTTTTTTTCTGGATTTCTTCATCATGAAGTACTTATCATTCAAAAAAAAATAGAGTGAAAGCTTCTATCCTTTTAAGTGGGAGTCCCGTGGCTTTCCTTCCATATTACTAATACTAACTAACATGGTGTAAGCAACTTAGTTAATAATTTAGTATTCTTATTTAATTACATTATATTATACGCAGAATTCAAGGTGTCTCAATTTCCTTTTCTTATTCGATACCCAAAAACATGTTTAATCTCTTTTGAGCATTTCATCGAACGTAACAAGTTCACAAACGCATGAACTAAAACCTCTGCAAGCATTTCAATAACACAGACCCATATATATGTGTGTGTGTCTGTGTGGGCGGCAGTTTTAATTGTGTAAATTTTAAACTGCACTCTAATTTAGTATTTTTTTATTAAAAAGTTCTCTTCATTTTTTTATACAAGAAGGAAATAGCACCAAAAAGAAAAAATAAAACAAAAACTAATTAGACTCGAACAAACTCAACACCCGAGGCATCCGCCACCAAGTGAGACGACAGGCTAAGAGGAGGAGAGTCAAAGACAATCCAAGAATCACTACCAGTAGTTCCGACTTTAGCTAAGAAGTCCCTACAAACATTTTCCGAAAATGTATGAAGCACTTGATGACTTGAACAAGCCGATCTTTGTGTAGCAAATCTTTAATGTTGCAACCACAAGTAAAAATATAGTCTCTTCATGTAGAAAGTACGGTAATTAGAGTTTTAATGTTGAGTTAAAAAAAAATTAAAAATAGTATTTAGAGATAAAACATAAAAAAATGCAAATGTAATCAACTAAACATATTTTAAATTACTTAATATTTTATTGATGGTTTTATGTATGATTATTAATTTAAATAATTGAATCAATATTTTAATTTGAATTAAAATTAAGTGCAAGTAAATAATATAAATTAAATATAATATATTAACATAATTTAAACCCAGGGGTGTGGTTGAGCGGTTGGGGCTCATCCTCCATTAACCAAGTGTCGAGGGTTCAATCCTCGCCTTGGATATGGAGTAATTTTAATTCCCTGGAACAGTTGTAGCACCCTTCGAGGTGCCTCCAATCCAGGAGATTATGGGCCTCCAATCTAGGGGGTTTGGCGATGGATACTCTGTAATCGAACAAAAAGAGAGTAGATATTATGTTAAGAGGGGAAAATACGTAAATATTTGGCGTCAAACCATGGCATATAAAATGTCTATTCGAAGTAGAAATACAATTGCGCGTATTTCTGTTTGATTGGCCATAACACAACTGCAACTTTTGCCTCTCTCTCTCTCTCTCTCTATCTCTCTCTCTCCTATATATTTTCGAATCGAATCATGGAAATCCGACAGACAGCATCACCTTTGCAAAAGTTAGTTCATTAATTATCTGCCTCTGATTTAGATTTCCTTACGTGTCTCTCTTCCTTTCCCATTTTCATTTCTTAATTCTTAATCCTTTCCTATTCTATTCTCTTCCTTTTCTTTCTTCCTCCTAAATATTTATTTCTTTTCTGAGTTTTTCATTTTCCTTTTGCTGCATTGCACACCAGAATTTTGGTTACAAGGTGTGCTACCCAGCTAATAATGGCTTCCTAAAAACTTCTCTTAAATTGATTTTATTTATAGCTTTCACGGTGGTAGAAGGAAGATGGCAAAAAGGGATTAGGTTCTTCCTTCAACCCCACCTCAGGTTAATTTCATCTTCATACTTCTTTGGTTTTCTAAATTCTGCTACATGGGCTTTTTTGTTTCTTTATAATGCAATAAATCAAAAACATGTGCAATGTTTTTAACCATTTTTTTTGTTTGTGTTTTTACCATAATACAGGCAGAGGTATCAGAAATTTCAGGGAGACATGAGAGATAATAAGAACTGATATCTTGAAATAAATTAATTAAAAAAATTGTATTATTCCACAATGATTTAGTTGTTGTGGTTTGAAAGATGGTGGTTTTGATATTGAAGGAAGAAAAGAAGACTAACTAGAATCAAAAGGTAGGAAATCTGAAGGTGGGTGAATCCGAAATGGCGACGCCGGTGCGGGTGAGCACACCTAGGAAAAAGATGACAAAACAATTGACTGGGAAAAGGGATGATACCCTTTTGCATTCTGCAGCAAGAGCAGGGAATCTAGCTATTGTGAAAGAGACTCTTGATGGTACTGATGAGGATGAACTTCATGAATTATTGGCTAGGCAAAATCAAGATGGTGAAACAGCTCTTTATGTTGCTGCTGAATATGGTTATATTGATGTTGTTAAGGAAATCATTCAGTATTATGATCTTGCTGATGCTGGAATTAAAGCTAGAAATGGTTTTGATGCATTTCACATTGCTGCCAAACAAGGAGATATAGGTAAGTATTAATATTATCATTTTCAATGTAGTTAGTTTTATTTTTTATCTACTTCTTGTTTGTTCCATTTGGTGTGTTACGAGTCTCATATCAGATATGCGATATGACTTGAAATGAGTTTATAAGAGGGTGAAATTTCTCACTCTATAAGTCAGTTTTGTAGAGTTGAGTTAGGTCCAACCCAAATTCTAATGTTGTATCAGAGTCTATCCCAAATCTGTTGGACCACCTTCTGTTGGGTCACCCGAGTCACGCTCCATTTGTTCAATCCTGGACGTGAATGGGGTGTGTTAAGAGTCATACATCAGATTATGTGATATAGCCCTCACTCTACAAGCTGGTTTTTTGCAGGTTGAAATTCTAATATAGTGATTTGTTTTGCCTCATTGCATAGATATATTGAAGATTCTTATGGAGGCTCATCCTGAATTATCAATGACCGTGGATCCATCAAACACTACAGCTTTACACACAGCAGCAACACAAGGGCATATTGAGATAGTGAAATTCCTATTAGAAGCAGGAAGTAGTCTTGCAACTATTGCTAAAAGTAATGGGAAAACAGCACTGCATTCTGCTGCAAGAAATGGTCATGTGGAAGTTATAAAACAACTTCTTGAGAAGGAACCCGGGGTCGCCACACGGACCGATAAGAAGGGCCAGACCGCACTTCATATGGCGGTAAAAGGACAAAATCTTGAGGTGGTTGAAGTGTTGATAAAAGCAGATCCTTCTTTAATTAACATGGTTGATACTAAAGGAAACTCAGCATTGCATATAGCAACAAGAAAAGGCAGATCTCAGGTAAATTACATAGTGCTTTCCATAATTCCGTTGAACTTTGCTCATATACTTTGGCCCCATTTCGATAAACAGCTTAATTAAGTGCTTATGGCATAAGCGTTTGTCATATAAGAGCTTATGCATAAGTCATTTCTATGACTAAGGATAAAATAGTGTTAAACTAATTTTCTATAAGCTATAAGCTGTTTTCATAAGTTATCCTAGAGAGCTTAAGAAAATTAGCTAAAAACAGCTCATGAACATATCATAAGCTTTTTTCATAAGCTCTCCCAAACAGTATCATAATAAGCTGTTTTCATAAGCTCTCCCAAACAGTATTATAAGTGTTCATGCCGATATATAAGGACAAATAAACCAATCCAACCAGGCATGCCTTTATGTATAAAGATAAGTGGATTCTGATTTAGATCAGCTTCCTTTTACTTGATTCATGAAGCATATGTATAATGATAAGTATGTTAATTTGTTTATGCAGATTGTAAAGATGCTTCTAGGACAGAAAGAAACAGATACAACTGCTGTCAACAGATCAGGTGAAACTGCAGTAGACACTGCAGAGAAAACAGGAAACCATGATGATGTAAAAGCCATTCTATTAGAACATGGTGTTCAAAGTGCCAAGTCCATAAAGCCACAGGGAACAACATCAACAGCTCGCGAGTTGAAACAAACGGTAAGCGACATAAAACACGAGGTGCATTACCAATTAGAACACACTCGTCAAACGCGAAAACGCGTTCAAGGAATCGCTAAACGTATCAACAAGATGCATGCAGAAGGACTCAACAATGCAATAAACTCAACTACTGTGGTAGCAGTTCTAATAGCCACAGTTGCCTTTGCTGCTATTTTCACAGTCCCTGGTCAATTTGTTGATGATCCAGACAACATTCCTCCGGGAATGACACTTGGTGAAGCAAATATAGCACCACAAGTTCCTTTCATTATTTTCTTTGTATTCGATTCTATTGCGCTCTTCATTTCTCTTGCGGTTGTCGTGGTGCAAACGTCGGTTGTGGTTATAGAAAGCAAAGCAAAGAAACAGATGATGGCAATCATTAACAAGTTAATGTGGTTGGCTTGTGTGCTTGTTTCTGTGGCATTTTTGGCATTGTCGTTTGTTGTTGTGGGAAAGGAAGAGAAGTGGTTGGCAGTTGGAGTAACTATTATAGGGACAACTATAATGGCTACAACGTTGGGAACTATGTGTTATTGGGTTATTAAGCATCGTATTGAAGCATCAAATTTGAGGAATATTCGGAAATCTTCATTGGAAAGCAGGTCAAAGTCTTTTTCGGTGTCTGCTTATTCAGATTCTGAGCTACTAAACAATGAGTTTAAGAAAATGTATGCGATTTAGGAGTTATTAAACATGTTCTCTCAATTCACTCCTCTTTTCTTTTCTTTTCTTTTTTTAAATGCACCTGGCATGATGGAACTATATGCAACTAAGGTGGAAATTCTAACTGTATATCTCAAGAAATAGCTAATGTTAGTAACGTGCCTATAAAACAAACAAATCAGTAAGCTGAATGGAGGATTCAAATCAGCTAATTGGATCTTTTTGGAAGATGGTAAAGACTTCACCAACTCCATAATCATGCATATTGTTGGGAGTTAGGACTAATCCTTTGTCACGATGGTTTTGAGTTGTTTCAAAAGCCATATCTTCATATAGCAACAGAGCTGAGTAAATGAAACTATTCACACATATGCTTTCCTTGACAGCAAGGAAGACCAAGTGCAAGATTATGTTATTAATGGAACTATGGACTCGTGTTCAGGTAGCTGGTGCCGTAACCGAAACCTAAAACAAAACAAAATTGTTTTTTTAATATCTGGCGAAAGGTTCAGTTGTTTGCTGAATCAGTCATCCAAGCTCATTACCAAATATGTAATGTAATGCGCTGTCATATTCTGTACAGAACTGATTTGGGTGACAGGCTAAATATGAATGACTACATCAAATAATCATGTCTTGCAACAATTGAATAATCTGGTGTACCAGGGTCTTCTAACCATTTGCTGCTTAGAAATTAGTTGGCGCTAATGTAATTATTTTTGTCCACTATGAGACTTATCCTTTTAATTTTCCTATTCGGGTGTGCATGTGTGCGTTGGGATGACATGGACCAACTTGGTTATGCTCGTGTTTATTATTATAACTAGGGTTAAATATGTTTTTAATCCCTACAAAATTTCACTATTTTGTGTTAGTCCCTATAAAATTTTTCATTGACTTTTAGTCCCTATAAAATTTCAAAATTTAGTTTTTAGTCCTTATAAATGCCAACTAGTGTATATCCATTGAATTTTTGAGTGATATTTGATGAACCCACATCACATGATAGTTTTCAATGATAAGGAGGGAGTTTAATTGGAGATTTTGATGAATAAAAATAAGAAGTTTGATGAAAACTTAAGAAGTTGTGAACTTAGGAAGTTGGTTTGTTATGCAGTAGTTATGTTGGTTTTCTTCGTGTTTTTGTGTGCAGGAACTAGATCGAATTGAAGATCGAGTGGTGCAAGCAAGAAGAACAAGTGGTACAAGCCAAGGACTTGCCGTGCTGAGTGGCGCGCAGGAGGCGCGCAGGTGGCGCTTCACGCGCAAGAAAACAGAATTGGCATGCTGCGGGGCGCGCAGGAGGCGCGCAGGTGGCGCTTCACGCGCAGGAAATCAGAATTGGCTGCTGTGGGGCGCGCAGGAGGCGCGCAAGTGGCGCGCAAGCGCCAGTCACGCGCAAGAAGGCAGAAGCAGAGGCGCGCAGCTTGCGCTTAAGTGGCGCTTAAGCGCCAGCTGAGCGTGAAAAACCTTAAAAACACGTAAGGCCGGGCGAACGAGGGGGTCGAGGAATTTTGGAACGCTAGAACGCGAAGAGCACTCATTCCTTCTCACCGGTATTGAAGATTCAAGGCTTGGGGACAAGAATTGAAGCTTCATATGTGTTCATCATCATCTTCATCTTGTAATTCTTCCTTTCTCTCTTCCCTTATCATGTGTAGCTAAACCCTAATGTTAGGGATGAATTAACTTTGACGTAACACTATTGTTGCTGGTTTAAAATTATGTTTATGTCGTACTCTCTTATATTTTGTGAATTGAATTTCTATGCTTAACGCTTTCTATGGTTGGAAAACTTGTAGAACGATATTTTATTCAATGATCGAATGGAAGTTTTATTATTGAATGTTTGAAATTCAATTCCTACCATTCGTAGTTTAGGAATACTCTTAGAATTGTTGTATGTTGCGAATCCCCGTTGTTAATGCTTGTTGTTAATTGAAATCGCCTAAGGAATTAGGGCTTTAGTTATCGGCAAAGGACTAGTTACCTAAGGAATTAGGAATTAGTTAGAATTGAGGGTTTGATAGCAAAATAAGAGAGAGGTTATCTTTCGAAATTAAATCAGTGACAATAGTGTGAAATCAACAGGCATTCATCCCTAGCGTTCTTCCCATCGTATCTTCTCCTAAGCATTTTAGTTTTCTCTTATTAAAAACACAAAAAGAAATATTTAATTGCTTACTTTAGAATTAGTCGCTCACTCATACCAATCGGAAATTTATTTCAACTTGGTTCGTTTAGTTGTTGTTAACGTAATTGGTAAATTAATTCGATCCTCGAGGACGATACCCGGTCTTACCGGTTTTATTACTTGCAACGATTCGGTACACTTGCCGAAATATTAACAAGTTTTTGGCGCCGTTGCCGGGGATCGAAATTACATTCACCAGTAATTCGAAGGCAACTGCTAATTCGAACCCGTACATATTTACATTTACTTTAGCTTTATTTGTGTTTATCGAATATATATTACACAGTTTGCTTGGACACTTGTCTGAGTTTCTTGTTGTCTCAGTGCATGCGTGGAACAGTAGATCCTAAAGATTTACTCTTCAATCCTGAGATCGAGAAGACTGCAAGAGCTAATCGAAAGGCAACCAAGTTAAGAAAGCAAACAGAGCAAAGAGCAACAACCGGAGAGTCTTCTGTGCAACCAACTTTAACTCAACTCGTGGGAGACAATCCACCACCAAGGCGCACTCTAGGCGACTTTGGGAGGAGAAATCAAGGCGTCCAAGCTTACACCTTCCAACCTGTGGGAGCGGTAGCATTTGAGATAAAGTCTTCTATCCTCAATGCCTTGAAATCAGAACAATTCTCTGGGTCTGATGCTGAAGACCCCAACCAACACTTATTTCAATTCTATGAAATTTGTGGGTCCACAAATCCTGTGGGAGTGACTGAAGACCAGAAAAAGTTGCGGCTATTTCCATATACTTTAACTGGTAGGGCTAAGGATTGGCTCAACACTATCCCAGCAGGAACTATTAATAATTGGGGGGATCTAGAGAGCAAATTCTTAGAAAGGTTCTTTCCAATTTCAAAATTCATTAAGAAACGAGCTGAAATATCAAACTTTGAGCAAGGGGATGCTGAGTCTCTTTATGATGCTTGGGAAAGGTTCAAACTGTTATTAAAAAAATGTCCTGGGCATGGTATTGATGAATTTGTTCAATTGCAAACTTTCTGTCATGGTTTGCGACCGCAAACAAGAATGATGTTAGATGCCTCAGCTGGAGGGTCTTTGGGTACTAAAACTGCGGAGGAAGCAAGACAGTTAGTGGAGCATATGGCTTCTAATGAGTACAGAATTCAAAATGACAGAGGTGCAACAGTGAAGAAAGGGATGCTAGAGTTGGACTCTAATAGTGCTGTGTTAGCTCAACAAAAGGTAATGTCACTCCAGATCGAGGCTCTTACTAAACAGCTAGCTGCTGCCTTGCCAGGAGGATCTCAAGCCCCTGCAACTGTTCAAGCAGTGCATTTTGGTAGGTGTAATTATTGTGGTAGAGAAGTTCACGAAGGTGACTGTGCAACTCATGGAGACTCCAGTGAACAGGTTAATTACATGGGGAACTTTCAGAAACAAGGAGGGAATCCGTATTCTAACACCTATAATTCTGGGTGGAAGAATCATCCCAATTTTTCATGGAAAAATAATGATACAGCTGGGTCAAGTCAACAACAGCAGTCTCAACCATCTCCTCAGCAGCAAAGGCAATCTTCCCCATTGGAAAATGCTTTAACTCAATTTATGCAAATGACCAAGACCACTTTTCAATCCCAAGAGCAGACTATGAAGAATATGGAGAAAAATCATGAGGCTTCCATGAAGAACTTAGAGACTCAAATCGGGCAATTATCAAAGCAGCTTGCTGAATCATCTAGTAGTGGTTTTTCCGCTAATACAATTGATAACCCCAAAAATGAAACTGCAAAGGCTATCTCACTAAGAAGTGGTAGGGAGTTGAAACCTTCTATGATAGAGATACCCAACCCTAGAGAGAAAAGAATAAATTATGAGAAGGAGGTGTCCGGTGAGGCGTTGAATGAAAAAATTGAAGAAGTTGAAAATGACTTGAGTGAAAAAAGTGAGGGAGTTGTGAAGTCTAACCCAAAAGAAAACAATTTGTTTTTGAATGAAAAATTGCAGGTGGAAGAGAAGCCAAAGGCGACCCCCTCATACATGAAATTGCCATATCCTCATTTGAGTAAGAAGAATCAAAAGGATGAGCAGTTTTCAAAATTCATGGATATTTTCAAGCGGCTTCAAATCAACATACCTTTTGCAGAAGCTCTAGAGCAAATGCCCACTTATGCTAAGTTCATGAAGGAGTTGTTGACAAAGAAGAGGAAGTTCAAGGAAGATGAAACAGTTACTTTAACAGAAGAGTGCAGTGCTATTATTCAAAGGAAGCTTCCTCCGAAAATGAAAGATCCTGGAAATTTCACCATTCCTTGTACAATTGGCAACTTATCTATTGGCAAAGCTCTCTGTGATTTGGGAGCTAGCATTAATTTGATGCCCTTGTCTATGTTGAAGAGACTTGGAGGGGGTGAGGTTAAACCAACCAGGATGTCGTTGCAACTTACTGATCGATCTGTAAAATATCCTTATGGAGTCTTAGAAGATGTTCTGGTAAGAGTTGACAAATTCCTATTTCCTGTAGATTTTGTGATTCTTGATATGGAGGAAGATGCAGAGGTACCACTTCTCCTTGGTAGACCATTTTTAGCCACTGGGCGAGCCTTGATTGATGTGCAACAAGGTAAGCTAATCTTAAGATTCCAAGATGAAAAGATTACTTTTAATGTTTTTGAAGCCATGCGCCATCCGGATGACAAAGGGAAATGTTTTAGGGTGGATGTGATTGAAAACTCAGTACAAGAAACATTTAGACATGATGTACCATCTCCCCCATTAGAGAAGGTAATTGTGAACTCTATTGAGGAATTAGATGAGAACTTGGGAAGTGAAATAGAAGACTGTATTCTGCAGTTTGAAGCTTCACAAATAGAAAGGGTTTTCAAGAAAAAAGAAGAGTTGAATAAGGGGGAGAGTCCAGAAAAAAAGACTCCAGAATTGAAACAACTTCCCTCTCATTTGAAGTATGTTTTCCTTGAGAATGATGATCTACATCCAGCTATCATTAGTAGCTCCTTGACCAAAGTGGAAGAGGAGAAGTTGATGAGGGTGCTAAGAAGTAATAAAAATGCTTTAGGCTGGACTATCTCCGACCTTAAGGGGATAAGTCCAGCATTTTGCATGCATAAGATCAAACTCGAGGAAGAATTCAAACCTGTGATTCAACCTCAGCGAAGACTAAATCCTACCATGAAAGAGGTGGTGCGAAAGGAAGTCTTAAAGCTCTTAGATGCCGGGATGATTTATCCTATCTCAGATAGCTCGTGGGTGAGTCCGGTTCATGTGGTTCCCAAGAAGGGTGGTATGACCGTAGTGAGAAATGATAAGAATGAGCTGATTCCGACTCGAACTGTTACGGGTTGGAGGATGTGCATTGACTACCGGAGGTTAAACCAAGCAACTCGGAAGGACCACTTCCCATTGCCGTTCATGGATCAGATGCTGGAGAGGTTGGCTGGACAAGCTTTCTATTGCTTTTTGGATGGATACTCTGGGTACAACCAGATAGCGGTAGACCCAGAAGATCAAGAGAAGACAGCCTTCACATGTCCCTTCGGTGTGTTCGCATATCGGAGGATGCCCTTCGGGTTGTGCAATGCTCCAGCGACTTTTCAAAGGTGCATGCTTTCTATATTCTCTGATATGATGGAAAATGCGATTGAGGTATTTATGGATGACTTTTCTGTTTTTGGTCCTAGTTATGATTCTTGCTTGTCTAACCTTGATGCAGTTTTGAAGAGATGCGCTGAAACCAATTTAGTTTTGAATTGGGAGAAGTGCCACTTTATGGTTAAAGAAGGTATTGTGCTTGGCCATAAAATCTCTGCAAAAGGTATTGAGGTTGACCAAGCAAAAATTGAAGTAATAGAAAAGTTACCTCCTCCTCTAAATGTAAAAGGAGTGAGAAGTTTTTTAGGGCACGCCGGTTTTTATCGACGTTTCATAAAAGACTTCTCCAAGATTGCAAAACCTTTATGCAATCTACTTGTTAAGGAGGCTGAATTTGTTTTTGATAATGATTGTTTGTGTGCTTTTAATATCTTGAAGGGAAAACTCATCTCTGCTCCAGTCATAGTAGCCCCCAATTGGGATGTTCCATTTGAACTTATGTGTGACGCTAGTGACTATGCAGTGGGTGCTGTATTGGGGCAGAGATCGGAGAAATTCTTTCATGCTATATACTATGCTAGCAAGGTTTTGAATGAAAATCAAGTGAATTATGCAACAACTGAAAAAGAATTGCTAGCCATAGTGTTTGCATTGGAAAAATTTCGCTCCTATTTGGTTGGTTCTAAAGTAATTGTTTTCACTGACCATGCAGCAATCAAATATCTGTTAACCAAGGGCGAGTCTAAGCCTCGACTCCTTAGGTGGATTTTGCTTTTGCAGGAATTTGATTTGGAGATCAAAGACAAAAAGGGGAGCGAAAATGTGGTGGCAGATCATTTATCTAGGCTGGACAACAAAGAGGTCACGGCTCGGGAGAATGAAATTCTTGAAGAATTCCCCGACGAGAAGTTGTTGGCAGTTGAAGAGAGACCGTGGTTTGCCGACATAGCAAATTACAAAGTAGCCGGGATGGTGCCGGAAGACTTCACATGGCAACAAAAGAAAAAGTTCCTCCGTGATGCTCAACATTACCTTTGGGATGATCCGTATCTCTTCAAAGTTGGTACGGATGGACTTCTCAGGCGATGTGTTTTCGGAGATGAAAGTAAAAGTATTCTGTGGCATTGTCATGATTCTCCATGTGGAGGGCACTATAACGGGGAACGCACAGCTGCTAAGGTACTTCAGTCTGGTTTTTATTGGCCATCCGTCTTCAAGGATGCGCAAGATTATGTAAAGAGCTGTGACAAATGCCAGAGGACCGGCAATATTTCACGTAGGGGGGAGATGCCATTGAACCCCATTCTAGAAGTTGAAGTGTTTGATTGTTGGGGCATTGATTTCATGGGGCCATTCCCACCATCTCACTCTTTCATGTATATTTTGGTGGGAGTTGACTATGTTTCAAAGTGGGTGGAAGCCATTGCCACCTCAAAGAGCGACTCTCAGACCGTGGTGAAATTTGTGAAGAAGAACATCTTTTCAAGATTTGGGGTCCCGAGAGTTTTAATCAGTGATGGAGGTAGCCACTTTTGCAACACCCAGCTAAACAATGTGCTCTCCAAATATGGTGTAAAGCACAAAGTAGCATCTCCATATCATCCTCAGACCAATGGGCAAGCTGAAGTGTCAAACAGGGATATAAAGAGAATTCTGGAGAAGACAGTCTCATCATCTAGAAAAGATTGGTCACTTAAGTTAGATGACGCTCTATGGGCTTATAGGACAGCTTTCAAGTCTCCCATAGGCTTAACTCCATATCAAATGGTTTATGGCAAATCATGTCATTTACCGGTTGAGTTGGAGCATAAAGCATATTGGGCTCTTAAAATGTTTAACTTTGATTTGAATGATGCAGGTGAGAAAAGGAAGCTGCAGCTTCATGAACTCGAAGAAATGAGGTTGCAAGCATATGAATCTGCAAAGCTGTACAAGCAGAAGGTCAAAGCATACCATGACACCAAGATCTTAAAAAGAGAATTCAGGCCAGGGCAACAGGTTCTTTTGTTTAATTCTAGACTGAAGTTATTTCCTGGTAAACTGAAGTCCAAATGGTCTGGTCCATTCACAATCAAAGAGGTTAAGCCTTATGGAGCAATCGAAGTGGAGGAACCGTCCTCGAAAAGAAGTTGGATGGTTAATGGGCAGAGATTGAAGCCATACCTTGGCGAAGTGGTGGAAAGAGAGAAGCTGGCCTTGGTTTTAAGTGACCCTTAAAAATCTCGGTAACGTCAAGCTAGTGACGTTAAAGAAGCGCTTATTGGGAGGCAACCCAATTTTCTCGACCCTTATCTTTTAATTTTCGGTATTTTTTTTTTTTTTTTTTGATTAGTACCTTAGGATGCATCTAGGACACTATCACATTTTGCTATCAAGTTAAAACAGGTTTTGTGCATAACACTGCGTGTGGTCAGCGCTTACGCGCATACTACGCGCTAAAATCACTGTCTTTGCGCTTTTCAGGCGCCCATCTGGCGCTTCACGCGCAACTGGAGCCTTGCTCCCTGTCTTTTAGCGCTTAAGTGGCGCCTGACCCGCGCTCCACGCGCAAAATTGCACGTTCATTCTGTTTTCTTGCGCCTAAGTGGCGCTTAACTAGCGCGTCACGCGCAACTGTTACAGCAACTAGCGCGCAACTAGCGCGTATGTGGCGCTTGTGCGCCTCCTGAAGATAAAAGCAGCGCGCATCTTGCGCCTAGGTTGCCTTTCATGCGCTACTCTCTTCTCTCAACTCCAAGTCACAGGAAAATTCATTTTTCAAAGGCTCTAATCTAGAGTTGTGTTGTGGGGGGGTTCTCTATTGCATACTCTGGTGTTTTAAATATCAATTACCAAGTAAGTATTTCATTCTCAAACTAATTTTCTTTCAAAAATCATCTCATAGCATTTAATGGGTAAATTCGAATTTGATGATGATATTGATAGAGATTGTTATGTGGCTGTTGTTTTGTTTATTTATGTGTTAGAATTTGAAGATAAACAAGTGGGGTTTGTAAAGTTTGTTGTAAGTTGTTGGTCATATGTGGAGTGGATATGCACACCACATGTTTGTCAAAATGCCTGAACTAGAAATTTATGAACAACATGCTTGCATTTATGAACAACAAGCCTTGTGCTTAAAAATTGTTTGAGAAATTGGTCATGTGAGCTCAATACTTTCCTAAAAAAAAAAAGAGAGAAAAAAATAATAACTATGTTGTGCTTATTTTGAGCAAGAAGATTTATGTTATGGTTTCATGTGCACTAACCTTAGCCTATCTTGTACACAAAATTTGATTATGATGGGAACAGGACATGGCTGACAGAAGGCAAAAGAGGAAGAAGGTTGTTCGTGGTACATCATCCCAGAATTACAACACCAACTTGTTCAGATCGTTGGGGTGCCAAAAGTTCTATGAATCAATTGATTTGAATTCCAAATTTGTGAAAGAAAGACCCATGCACCTCACTCCAGGTGATTTTGAGGAAATGCGAGAAAGTATTAGAAACAGGGGATGGGAGCAATTTGTGTCTCACCCAAAGAAGGCGAGCAAGGCTCTTGTCTTCGAGTTCTTCACTAATGTCTTGCCGAAGTCAGAAATTGATGGGTCACTGGTGTTCCCTAGTTCAACAAGTTATGTTCGGGGGCGTAATATTCCTTTTGGTTCTGAGACGATCAATGAGCTCTTTGGGATAACACCGGTGCCTATCCCAAATTGTATGTTCAAGGCTAGATTGAGAAGGAATGTAAAGGAAGATCCAGACCGTGCTGCCGAGATGCTTGCAACATTGTGCAGACCTGGAATTGATTGGGTAAGAAATGAAAGTGATGAACCTCAGAAACTCTTGACCAAATCTCTCAATCCAATTGCTAGAGGATGGGCGGCCTTTATCCTTGCCACAATCTCTCCATGCTCAAACCAATCCGAGTTGAATATCAGCAGGGCTACCCTAGCTACATGCATCATGCGCGGAGAACCTGTCAATTTGGGGTGGGTCCTTGCAAACGAGCTCCGGGAGTTTGCCAATTTTAAAGAAAAGGGAAAAATCGGTTGGTGGAGGCATGCTAGCCTCATTTCTTTATTGTGTGAGAAAGCTGGAGTGGTTGCTGAGGCAGACGAAGAAGCTGTTCTACCAGGCAGTGCAATCACAGGGGGTTGGATTCGCTCTAACTCCATTCCTATTCAAAGGCAAGAGCCTCCTGTTCAAAGGCAAGAGCCTCAAGAGGAGCAGACAGATGATCAAGGACCTACTTTTAGCTTTGATGATTTTCAGGTTCAGCCGACCGTGGAAGATTTTCAGAGGCTTGAAGCAAGAATAGATACTCTAGCATTGAATCAGGAAAGGATGGCAGAAGAGCACAGGTATGGAATGAGAGCTATATACAGAGCTATCTGTACATTCCAGAGTGGAGGGCAGTTGGATCCCGAGGCTGATATCTTTCAGGCACCTCCGCAGTAGATTCTGGACGTGATGGACGCGGTCGAGTGGTCTACTCACCGCTGTGGTTTTTCTTCTTTCTCTTGTCTTTGATCTATTTGGTTGTGTACTTAGGTGCTTCTTGAAGTTATTGCTGTTATGAGTTCCGATTGCTTTTTGTTTTTGTTCTGTTTAAATAGGCCTTTCCTTAATTTAACCAGTGAGGACACTGCAAGGTTTTGAGTAGGGGGAGGACCTATTGTCAAGTTTTTGTCAGTTGTACTTGATGATGTGCAATCATATATATAAAAAAAAAAAAATCTAGTTGAGCAAACTTAGTGATGAATTGGTGAGAATTGAGCGAATAGTACCCCTGTGGTGAATGAACTAGTGCACTCTTGCTTCCACACTTAAAACATGAACTCAGGTGGAACTTAGTGATCCTAGAGATGATTGTAGCTAAACTAGCTGTTTGGTGGACCATGGGAGTCGCCAAATTTTTACTAAAAATATAGGGTAGCATAAGAAACTAAGTTTGGGGTTCTTTGAGCTATATTAAGGCAAAGCATGAAAGAATGGGATTAAGCCAAGTGCACATAGCTTAGAATGTTTGTATTGTGATTGTAAATATGTGTCATTGTTGTCATTGCCCAAAAAAAAAAAAAAAAAAAAAAAAAAAAAGGGAGAAGAAAGAGTGAAATAAGCTGCCAGTTTGAACTGAGTAGGGAGGCTATTCTGTGGAGACACATTATAGTTTCAGTCAAAAAGATGAGAAATGGTAGTTAGGTTGATTATGAAGTAGGGAGGCCAATTTGTGGTGACACACTTTGGTTTCAGTCGAAATAAGTAATCAACCTGTGAGAAAAGTGAGGAAAGAATCAGGGCAATGCAACATTAATGTCAAGTATTGTTTGTTCCAGTGAAGTTGTAATAAGTGCACTGCCCTAGAGTGCGGAATTGCTAAATCAAAGCCCTTTGTCATGCTTAACCCCCATTCGGAGCGAGAATTGTTAGTCTACCTTTTGGTTTTGAAACATCTTTGGCAGTCTCGGAAGAAAGCCCTCTAGTCTTAGTTAAACGCATTTTGAAACTAGCTGTGTTCCAACTGAGTTAAGTGTCACACACGCACTATTGAGCAAGAGTATTCTAGTGAAAGTACCATCTAGTGGTTTTGCAATTGAGTGGCCAGTCTGAAAGTTGATGCTCAACTTGATTTTCTCGATGTGTGTGTTAGTAATTAATTCCTACTGATTGCATGTTATCTGAGTGCTTGTCGTGTCAAGTATCTTTGCTTGAGGACAAGCAAATGTTTAAGTTTGGGGTTGTGATGAACCCACATCACATGATAGTTTTCAATGATAAGGAGGGAGTTTAATTGGAGATTTTGATGAATAAAAATAAGAAGTTTGATGAAAACTTAAGAAGTTGTGAACTTAGGAAGTTGGTTTGTTATGCAGTAGTTATGTTGGTTTTCTTCGTGTTTTTGTGTGCAGGAACTAGATCGAATTGAAGATCGAGTGGTGCAAGCAAGAAGAACAAGTGGTACAAGCCAAGGACTTGCCGTGCTGAGTGGCGCGCAGGAGGCGCGCAGGTGGCGCTTCACGCGCAAGAAAACAGAATTGGCATGCTGCGGGGCGCGCAGGAGGCGCGCAGGTGGCGCTTCACGCGCAGGAAATCAGAATTGGCTGCTGTGGGGCGCGCAGGAGGCGCGCAAGTGGCGCGCAAGCGCCAGTCACGCGCAAGAAGGCAGAAGCAGAGGCGCGCAGCTTGCGCTTAAGTGGCGCTTAAGCGCCAGCTGAGCGTGAAAAACCTTAAAAACACGTAAGGCCGGGCGAACGAGGGGGTCGAGGAATTTTGGAACGCTAGAACGCGAAGAGCACTCATTCCTTCTCACCGGTATTGAAGATTCAAGGCTTGGGGACAAGAATTGAAGCTTCATATGTGTTCATCATCATCTTCATCTTGTAATTCTTCCTTTCTCTCTTCCCTTATCATGTGTAGCTAAACCCTAATGTTAGGGATGAATTAACTTTGACGTAACGCTATTGTTGCTGGTTTAAAATTATGTTTATGTCGTACTCTCTTATATTTTGTGAATTGAATTTCTATGCTTAACGCTTTCTATGGTTGGAAAACTTGTAGAACGATATTTTATTCAATGATCGAATGGAAGTTTTATTATTGAATGTTTGAAATTCAATTCCTACCATTCGTAGTTTAGGAATACTCTTAGAATTGTTGTATGTTGCGAATCCCCGTTGTTAATGCTTGTTGTTAATTGAAATCGCCTAAGGAATTAGGGCTTTAGTTATCGGCAAAGGACTAGTTACCTAAGGAATTAGGAATTAGTTAGAATTGAGGGTTTGATAGCAAAATAAGAGAGAGGTTATCTTTCGAAATTAAATCAGTGACAATAGTGTGAAATCAACAGGCATTCATCCCTAGCGTTCTTCCCATCGTATCTTCTCCTAAGCATTTTAGTTTTCTCTTATTAAAAACACAAAAAGAAATATTTAATTGCTTACTTTAGAATTAGTCGCTCACTCATACCAATCGGAAATTTATTTCAACTTGGTTCGTTTAGTTGTTGTTAACGTAATTGGTAAATTAATTCGATCCTCGAGGACGATACCCGATCTTACCGGTTTTATTACTTGCAACGATTCGGTACACTTGCCGAAATATTAACAATATTTTGCATACATGTTGAAAACATTATAAACATCTCTTCCAGAAAAACTTTGAATTTTTTAACAACGCATAAATTAAATCTAAATTTTAAGTGCAAATGATTCAATAAACAAATTAAAGGAAATACTAACCTAGAAATCAAATTTTGAGTTTATTTTTTGTGAGGGAGATATTTTTAATATCTTTAACGTGTATGTAAAATATCATTCAAAAATTCTAAAGGTATACACGAGTTTACATTTTATGGGACTTAAAACAAAATTGTGAAATTTTATAGGGACTATAAGTTGACGAAATTTTTTATAAGGACTAAAAACAAAATAGCAAAATTTTGTAGGGACTAAAAACATATTTAACCCTTATAACTATAATCCATATTAAGCCGGGCCAAAAGAAGATTGAAAAAAAGATAAGAGCTCTAAGTACATGCTTATCAACAACAAAAATAGCTCTAAGTACATTAAAATTTAAGAAAATCTAAGAGAAACGCCAAATGGAAGGATCATTGATGCGGAAATCTAAACAAATTAAAACCAAAATCAAAAGGATTTACATTTAAGGTTTTCCATCCTCCTCAATGTTGTGGCAAAGACGGTCTCTTTTCCACCATTTCATACTGAAGAACGAAATTATCCTGCAAGAAGCTTGTCCATGAGAAACCTAAATAGAAGGGCGAGTGCACAGATCCACTGAAACAATATAAGTTTACGAAAACTCACCCTCTGGACCATTTCAAAAGTGCTAGGATCAAAACAGTGGTAAGATCCTCTCTCGTATGTGTTTGTTTTGACAAGAGGCTCCATGTTGGGAACTCTTGAAAACCACATCCGATGCTCTTTGTGATAAAACCAGCCTCTTTTGTAACTGAGAGTAACAATCCAACCTTGTTAGTAATTATTGCATTCATAAAACTAAGGATGGCTGAGAATATTTCAAATTCAACAATAGACATGTGGGTGAATGATGGAAAATTTTCAAAGTGGTTGATGTGCGGCTATAATCCTATTGTATCGAAATTCCAAAAACATCCCCAATTGTTTGTTTAGTAAGTCATTTTGATTCTCAAATGTGTCTTTTGTTAGCCATTTTCGACCTCAAATGTGTATTTTGTTGGTCAATTTAGTCCATAAAATTACTAACAAAAGAGACACTTAAAGACATACTTGTAATTTCAATAAATTCAGGGACTATAATGACAACGCCTCTCACATTCATGGACCAAAATAATAACTATTTATCCTTGAAAATAACATGAATATAATATAAGTAATACTAAAAAACAAGACGAAATCACTCAAGAATAACAGAACAAAAGAGTGCACGTGATCGAATGCATACAGTTCGTTTGCTGCATATAGTTGTGCTTCATCTTTGGGCATGCTGCAATAACAGATCAACTTGAAATTATTGTTGTTATAATAAGTTAATAACAAGCAAAGACATGCAAAAGTTAATCAGATCAGTTTTCGAAAAGCACCTGTAAAATATATAAAACAATGTTTCCATGGTAAATTTCGCAAAATAACCTTGCTGCATCACACAAAGAGTTAAGTTAGCCCAAATAACACGCAGAAAATAAGGGAAACGATATTACAAAGCACATTAAAGAACATCTCACGTGTAGGGGGGGAGGTTCTTTAGCATAATAACATTGCAGCACAGTAAACTCCGGATCACCCTTAGCTGGTTCTTCAGACTCAGACGACCATGGAGAGGTAAACGTTTTGTGAAGATTTTCTGACGAATTCAAATTTAACCCGAGTCTTGTAAGATCAACTCCAAGAGCAAGAGTGACCAAACCAGGATCAGTCATCCTGATCACACTCAACAGGCCAAGCAAACCAAATGGATCTGGACTAGACTGTGTAGTTTGCATAGACTTCATGCCATGATCCCTAAAAGACTGACTTACAGCAGACATTTGCTGAAGGCGAAACTGGGATTGGTTCTGGTGTTGTTGATATTGCTGGATGAGCTGGTCATATGAACCCGAACCAGAAACTGTGTTTGGAGAATTTAGAGGCCTTAATCCAATGCCAGGAGGTCCGCTGGTCTAAACCGAAAACCAGAATTAGAAATATGTCAGAAACTTGATTTGATAGAATTTGGAATTTCAATTCAAATGGCACCTCATATTACAATAAAGGATAAGATTTGACTAGATGAATTCCCACACAAAAAGCAAGTGCCTGATTTACAGAAGTAGGAAAGTCATGTACCTGTGAATGATAGGTAGAATGTGAAGACGGAAAAACATCTGACCCATGCATATGAAGATCTTGATTGTTTACGGAAGAAAAAGAAACACCGCTGTTACTGACTGAAGGAGCATGCTGCTGTTGCTGCTGTGTTCGATGTGATGAATAAGATCCTCCCAAACTGAAACCAGCAGACCTCCCCATCTGCAGAAAAGATTGAGAACAGAATTTGATCAATCAATAAATATCATAAACATGGATATGAACACAAAGAAAATCTTAATATTTTACAGCATGAAACTCACGGAAAAATGCTGTGACTGCATCATTGACACAGCATTGTCGTGAAGTTGTTCTTTGTGGTGCATATCCATAGCAAAATCTGCACTACCACCTGTACACAAATATTATGATAAACAGTAAATTCCAAAGGCTACTGACCAACCTCCACTCAATTTGATTTGTCAGTTCTCTGAGCAAAGTTGACCATAAATAATTAAAATTCTGATAGGTCAGTTAGTGTTATTAGTTACAGTTAATTAATTAGGTTGACTTAGTTAGTTAGTTAGGTTGAGTTAGTTATTTAGTTAGTTAATCAGTTAGTTAGTTATGTTGAGATAGTTAGTTAATAGCAATAAGGCATGTTACCTATAAATAAGAGCAATAAGGCATGTTAGTTAGGTTGAGTTAGTTAGTTAATAGCAATAAGGCATGTTCCCTATAAATAAGAGGGGAGGTTTAGAGAAATGAACATCTTGTGAATTGTATCAAAGCAAGTTATGATTCGCGACGAATTTCGTTGTGTGCAAGAAATCCGATTCAACCATAATGGATTAACACTGGAGGTGTTGGAAGGGAGATTTCAACAATCAGAGGATCAGTGACTGCGAGCCTTTGACAAAGCTACGACAAAGATGAAAGAAGAAATCTTGGCAGCATCGCAAGAACGCCACGCGGGAAACTCGATCCAACCAGTGGTGCTCCCCAACAATAGTAGTGGAAATCCCAATCTGGGGTATTGCAATGACGAAAAACAGGTTCTTGGTAATCCCAATCTTGAGGAAGGAAGAGATGAAGGAACCTTTCTTGGAAAAATCCGGTATTCGAATCTGGAAACCAAGAAAGATGACCAGAAAAGGAGTTGTGGGGCAACGATAGAAAAGTGCAGCCCACAAATCTGGTCTAAAGACAACATTAGGAAGCAATGAAGATGATGAGGATCACAACCAAGAAAAGGCGAAGAGGAAAGAAACAGGGAAGAACTGCGAGCAACGTTACTAGAGGGCAATTTCCGAAAGAAATTGACTCCGATGTGACAGTTCAAGAAGAGATTCAAGAACCAGTGGCAGTGGCAATAGTTGATGAAGAAACCAAAGAACAGAGGTGAGAAGGAGCAGAACAGAAATAGAATAAGAGCAAGAGCCAAGATTGATTGGTGGGTCAAGAAAGGAACCAAGAATGTTAGACCACTCAAGGTATGCTAGATGAAATAAGAATAAATAATGTATCTGGGCAGTCATGTGTTTCTTTATATTCTGTTGGTTAATTAATAGTTAGTTATCTTAGTTATTAGTTAGTTAGGCTGTTAAGAATCAGGTAGTAACCAATGCTCTATACCCTTAGTATATAAAAGGGTATCAGATAATGGTGAAGGCATCTCTTGACAGTTATTCTAGTTCACTGATGAGATATCAGTTGAGGTGCCAGTTGCATCTGTGTACTATTCTTTCTTGCTGTGATTAATAAAATAACACTCTAGAGACAAGCTGGCCACCGTCCCAGTCCTCTAGAGTTTCTGTATCTGATCAATAGTTAGTGGGAGGCTAACAAAGAACCATTGCCGGAGAAGAAAAACCAGAAAGGGAAGACATTTTAACTGTTCAAGAAACAGTTGTTGTCGGTCTTGCAACAGCCAAGAAAGATGGGAGTCGAAAAAACAGTTTCTGAACTTTCACAATGGGACCCAGGGGGTTCCAAAACACGGAGAAGGCTTGGGAAGCAATTTTCAGCTAAAAAGAACCAGTTGAATAATAATGCATAGCTATAGTTTGGTTGATTCTGGATCTGTTTGTGTTTACAGCATATATTTTTTCCTTCCTTTCATTATCCCCTTGAGGACAAGGTAAATGTTTGGGGGGAGTATTGATAGGTCTGTTAGTGTTATTAGTTACGGTTAGTTAATTAGGTTGAGTTAGTTAGTTAATAACAATAAGGCATGTTGCCTATAAATAAGAGGGGAGGTTTAGAGAAACGATCATCTTGTGAATTGTATACACTTGAGGGCCATTTTGGCATTAGGAGAGGGCTGGATCTCTCGAATATCCAACAAACACCATTGTTATCTTCCTTTTTCGGCAATATACTAGTTGGTTCCTATCAAATTCATCAAATACAGGCTAATAAGATGTGATTCCCAGTAAGCCATCAAAGATTCAACAGAGTGAACTTGAGAAATTGTTAATTCCTCTACAAAAATAGGAAAAATTAAAGCATCCTCACTAAATATATGACAAGTCACAGATATATATACAAAATATTGATGCTACACAATGTTAAGGAGCTCATGCAAAAAAGTTAATGAGGCCTCAGCACAAAAGTAGATTTACATGCTAACATCCAAAATTTCTTCAAGAGAAAGTGTAGTTTCATTCTACAGTCTATAACCTCCAAAACAAGAAAATAATATAATCGGGCTGCAAAATTTCCTAACAAGAAATGTGTAACCAGTTAGGACACGCATATCAGCCAAATAATAAGCAGTACCCTTATATCCTGGCAAAGCTGGGAAATCTTCGTTTTGAATGCTAAACTCTTGATTTTGTTGGACAATAGGACTAACTCCAAGACCTTGTTTTCGTAAAGAACCTGAAATTTATAGTTTACATTATTCTTTATTGTAAAAGGTGAACAATATTTTAAATAAAAAAAAAATTCATCACACACTCATTTGTCCTTGAGGCCCTCCAGCAGAACCAGGACGACTTGATAGCTGAGGGAAGTCATTAAGGTCAAAAGGTGAACCGTCACTGGGATTCAAATCATTCAACATCCCCATAGAGTTCAAGTTATGTACTGCTTGAATATGGCTTTGTGAAAGCGGACCTCCAGCACCAGGATAGGAATTTCCTAGCATTGACATTACCTGCGGAGATCCTGAATAAAAAGCAGTTATCCATATGTGTGTCAAATATATACCTCTCAAAAAGCAGTGGTTTTTAACAGGTATTTGTTGGTACCTTAGTAACTGACCAACATATTAAATTGAAATATTACAGCCAGAACTAAATTTATATAATTTGTTTGGCAGAACAAAGCATATAACATTGCAACACATATGGAGAAAACAAATTCAACATAGATAGACAAGCAACAGTAAATGCAAACAGAAAGATCTAAACCCATATTATCAAGTGTAAAAAAATGGAATCAACTGCCTATTTCTTTCCCTAGTTGAGGACAAAAGTCGTCAACGCCACGCCATGGCAGAGTAGCAACACATTATTGAATAAATGTCTATAATATCTATAGGCTGATGGTGCATATATTAGTTGCATGTCATTTTAATGCACTTGTGACTACCAAAATACATACCTTGTGGAAGCACACCACTCATCAACCGATTTTGCCCTTGTACACCTAAACCACCAGATCCATTGTTTCCATTTAAATTGAGACGTGAAGCCAGACCAGGAATGGACAATCCTCCTGAGCTTATCCTCCCAATGTTCCCACCAGCAACCATATTTCCCATAGAACTTGTGATCCTAGGACCTGCATTTCCCAAAATTGGGGATACTCCCAATCCTGGAACAGCATTACGGTTACCAATTGCAGCAGAAGTTGGAAGAATCCCAGGAATAGAACCGGCAACTCCATTTGTGCTACTACTAAATCCAGGATTTCCTACAACACTTATACCTCCTCTACTGTTGACTCCTGAATGTCCATGGGAGCTTCCATGAGATAGCTGCAAATATGATGTATAGATAGATGGAAATAAATTTAAATTATGCACCAGTAGAAATAAAATGAAAGACAGAACAGCTAAGTATGCTCCATAATTCAGCTATTACTCTTGTGATGTTCAAACACATAGCCATGCACATATACCTGAGACAGAGCAGCAGGTAGATTATTTGATGTAAATCTTCCACTAGAAAGGCTTGATGTAGGTTGTTGAACCCCTCCAGTTGGAATGGTATTCATTGTTGAGTTCCTTGATGTAAGTGTATTGGGCATGCTGGGAACATTAAAGTTCCCATGAATGTTATGCAATCCCTGAATAGATCCTGCAGCAAGAAGCTAGAAATTATGCAACAAAAGGAGAGGAGAAAAAGGATTGACTCCAACAAAATATTCCCACCAGTATGGTGATAAATTGGTGAGGCTACACCAGACTGACTAGAGAACGATGTAGCAAAAGACCTCCCAGCACCATCTGGAAGATTTGAAGTAGATCCATTCAGAGAAGACTGCAATCAGAACTCTCGTAAAATTAACATCAATGGTGAAGTGCCAGAAGTGGAAACTATTATCCAACAACAATATGATGAAGATGGAGAAAACGTTCAATGTATGTGACAGATCCAACATCCATAAGGCATGAAACACAAAACATTAGACAGAAATTTTACTTGACATAAAAGTTAAGCAAATATAATGACTTTGTGCGACTGACAGGGCCATTAACTAGCAAGCATAGAATGGTCAAAAATCATCTACTGTTCCTTTTCAAAAACAAAATCATTGACTCTTTTAACTGGGAACATTCTCCTTGATGCAGGATAAAGAAGCACTCCTAAGGATTATTGTGTTGTTTAGTAAATATTGTGTTATCTTAGTAACCTATGAATTTTCTCTAATTTTAGAGATCTTTATATTTAGGAATTTTATCTTTAATAAGTTACATATTTAGGAAAAGATTGTCAAATTAACATTTCCAGTTGTTTTGATTGAGAATTCAAATTTACGAAATAAGTATTTGCGAGTTTATATTTAATTAGGATTTATCTATGATTTTATTAACTCTGGGTAATAAATACCTTATAGATGCCTAATGTTATTCTTATATAATCCTGATATTCCCCTTTCCTCATAGAGCATCTGAAATCCAAGTAACGGGAATACTCTACCATAGAAATGTACTACAGCTTTATCTCTATACATCACTTCCGTTTTGTTTTGCTCTCACTACATAAGCTAATATTTGAATTGGTTTCTGATTCATCATCATAATGTTCAACAATTAGTTTAATAAGTAGAGCATAATAACCACTGTGAAACACGATAATCCTATAACATGGAACATTGATGTTTAACAGCTTATGGAAACTAAAGGTGTGCCACCACGCAGATCGATTGAAACAGCATGTACCAAAGATCAATGATCGGAAGAGATGAGGTGATTAAGCTGCATTGCAATAAAATATACAAGCTAGAGTATCAAAATATAAATTGAAGATAAAGTCATACAAATCCCAGCATAAGACATTTGCTTCAATTCAGTAATATGAAACAAAAAACAAAATAGTCAATGAAAATGAACAATCTTTCTAAATAAAAGCAATTCCGGGGTCATGACAGTGCAAACAGAATAAAGGGTCAGATAAACTATTTAAAATTAGTCTATTGATGTACAGGACATAAGGGAATACATTAAGTAAGCCTGACATCGCAGTGAGTCTCAGTAGGTCAGGCCAAAAGTCATCACTGTGCTGAAAAACAGCACTCCCTATGCGTGAACAAACTGAAGAATCTGTCGTTGAAACCAATCAGCAGCCTGAGCAGGATAAAAGGTCAAAAAAAACAGCATTAGATGCAATATGATTCAGTTGTGCTAAAAGAATAATGTTGTGTGAACAACTTGAAACAACATTATGAATCTATTTGCATGTTGTCAATTGAGTGGCACAACGGAAAAAATTATAACCAAAGTAACCGCTAACCAAAAATAACCGCAAACCGCTAGAGGGACATCCAAAGTGTATCTGGAAAGACACAATTCTGTCTCCCCCAAAGCAAAGCCCAATAGAGGGAGGTCCAAAGTAAATCTGGAAAGATGCAATCCTGTCTCCCCCAGTAACAGCTAACCAAAAATAACTGCCCATCAATCGAAGGAACAAAAAAGCACGATGAAAGAAGGGACGCGCACGAAGGCATGAGGACACAAGGAGTGGATTCAGTTCATGTTTGCTCCAAGTGGTAGCTTCTAATTGGATTAAACATAGCCCTATATATGGGGGGTTGATGAGTGTTGAAAAGGGAAGTACTGTTTTACCTCCCTCAGTTGAGTTTCGCGCCGCTTTGAGCACTTATTGTTTAGGGTAATGGTGAACAGGAATATAAACAGTTAACCTCGTTAAAAAGGGATTTCACCTTCAAAACTGAAGAGTACAGTCCAAATGATTAAAAATGCGAAAATTATAACCCCCTTGAGTTTTTGGTTGTCCCTGCACTTGTCCCCTCACTATATAGTAGTCAAATTCACTAAAAAGAACTCAGGTCTAACTAAGCAATGCAGCCTTGATAGTTACAATTCCACAGATTTTATAATCTGAAACAAGACACCAAGTGTAGTATTTTTCCATTAATTAATTAATCATCACAAATTCAAACATATCAACGTAAAATTGATCAGCCAACCAAATTCGATAGTCCTCATTTCTTTCAGAATTTAAAGTTGAAATAAATAAACCGCACAAAAATTCAAGTGCAGAACCACTACCGAGCGTCTCCGTGAAAACCTAATAGCTAGCGTAATGAAATTACACCAGTGGGGGAAAAACCTTAAGCAGTGATGATGGGGAAAGGGGTATGGCAAAGAAGAAAACGATGAAGTGGATCAAATTCAAGATAAAGGAGTGCGAATAGAATAAAGAAGGGAGAGAGTACCTGAGGAAGAAAGATCAGAGATAAGGTTTTGAATCAAAAATCGATTTTGAATGCCCTAAATCGAAACCAGGACGAAAGCAAGAGAGAGTGAGTCAAGCATGGGTGAGGTTTTGAGAGTTATATTATACGGAGTAAAATACGTATGTGGCAGGGCCCACTGCCCATTCCAATTCGCCACTGTCCATATCCCCATATGATACATTTTTATTCTTTAAATTATTTTAAAAGTTCACTTTGGCGAAGGGAAAATTGGTGAAATGGCTCTCAAGCTTGATATTAGTAAGACCTATGATAAAGTTGATTGGGGGGGGGGTGTTTTGATGAATGGTGGATTAGATGGATGGCTATGTGTCTAGAAATCGTGAACTACTCAATGATGGTAAATAGTGAGAGAGTGAGACCTATCACTACGAGAAGAAGATTTAGACAGGGGGACCCACTGTTCCTTTACTAGTTTATAATTTGCGCAAGGGTCTTTCTACTATTCTCAAAAGACCAGAAGCCAGAGGAGACCTTCATGGGGTTAAGGTGTGTAGAGGGGGGCCCTCCCTCACACACCTCCTCTTTGTTGATGACTGGTTTTTATTTTGCAGGGCTAATGAGAATGATACAAGACACCTTAAGGAGATCCCACACTATTTCCACTTCTAACCAATCTTAATCTCATTAGTCTTAATTAATCATGTGATGTTTTATTTGTGTAGGCAAATTGAAAATATTGACACAAGTGTAATAAATAGCTAAATAATGAGGGTATCTGTTCTTTTAGAAATGATAGTGAGTGTATACACTCAAATCACATAACTGCTAAGAAAATACATTTTTTACATTCATCTCAAAAGTAATTTACTGAGATTTAAAATTTAGTTAGCTTGTATTCTATAATTTTATTGAACCTTGTTTAAATTGGCAATTGAAAATTTAAAAAATAAGTACGACCTTCAGTCGCTAAAACTGAAAAACCAGTTTAAAAAACCCTGTTCGGGGTGGTTTTGTGTTTTGAAACTTTCAAAAACCAAAATCAGTTTCTGTTTTGAGCTTTAAAAATATCAAAAACCAAAACCAAATTCTGTTTTCAGTTATGAAATTTTCAAAAATCAAAATCACTTTCAAATATAAACATAATAAATATTCATGGTAAACATAAGAATTAACTTTAGTGGTGGTCAAAATGGTGGTTGGTAGTGGCCGGAGTGGTTGTTGACGGTGGTCGGAATGGTTGTCAACGGTAGTCGGAGTGGTGATCGGCGGTGGTGGTCAATGTTGGTTGACAGTGGTGGATGGTGGTTGATGGTGTTCAAAGTGGTTGTTAACGGTGGCCAGAGTGGCGGTTCATAGTGGTCGGAGTGGTAATCGGCGGTGGTTGGAGTGGTGGTTGGTGGTGGTTGGCAGTTGTCAGAGTGGCGGTTGTTAGTAGTCAAAGTGGTGGTTGACGGTAGGATGAGTGGTTTGAGTGGTAGTTGGTAGTGATCAAAGTGGTAGTTGACGATGGTGGACAGTGGCGAGAGTGGTATTTGGTGGTGTTTGACGGTGGTCAGTAGTAGTTGGTGGTAGTCGAAGTGGTGGTTGAAAATGCCGGAGTGGTGGTCGACATTGGTCAGTGGTGGTCAAAGTCGTGGTTGAAGGTGGCCGGAGTGGTGGTTGGTTGTGGTCGAAGTGGTAGTTGGTGTTGGTCAGATATATTGATGCTCAGAGGTGGATGAAACAAAAACAAAAATAAAAATTATAAAACTTATTTCTGTGGTGGTGGTTGTATTCTATAATTTTATTGAACCTTGTTTAAATTGGCAATTGAAAATTTAAAAAATAAGTACGACCTTCAGTCGCTAAAACTGGAAAACCAGTTTAAAAAACCCTGTTCGGGGTGGTTTTGTGTTTTGAAACTTTCAAAAACCAAAATCAGTTTCTGTTTTGAGCTTTAAAAATATCAAAAACCAAAACCAAATTCTGTTTTCAGTTATGAAATTTTCAAAAATCAAAATCACTTTCAAATATAAACATAATAAATATTCATGGTAAACATAAGAATTAACTTTAGTGGTGGTCAAAATGGTGGTTGGTAGTGGCCGGAGTGGTTGTTGACGGTGGTCGGAATGGTTGTCAACGGTAGTCAGAGTGGTGATCGGCGGTGGTGGTCAATGTTGGTTGACAGTGGTGGATGGTGGTTGATGGTGTTCAAAGTGGTTGTTAACGGTGGCCAGAGTGGCGGTTCATAGTGGTCGGAGTGGTAATCGGCGGTGGTTGGAGTGGTGGTTGGTGGTGGTTGGCAGTTGTCAGAGTGGCGGTTGTTAGTAGTCAAAGTGGTGGTTGACGGTAGGATGAGTGGTTTGAGTGGTAGTTGGTAGTGATCAAAGTGGTAGTTGACGGTGGTGGACAGTGGCGAGAGTGGTATTTGGTGGTGTTTGACGGTGGTCAGTAGTAGTTGGTGGTAGTCGAAGTGGTGGTTGAAAATGCCGGAGTGGTGGTCGACATTGGTCAGTGGTGGTCAAAGTCGTGGTTGAAGGTGGCCGGAGTGGTGGTTGGTTGTGGTCGAAGTGGTAGTTGGTGTTGGTCAGATATATTGATGCTCAGAGGTGGATGAAACAAAAACAAAAATAAAAATTATAAAACTTATTTCTGTGGTTTTGAGTTTTTGTGGAAAACTGTTTTGAAATTAAGAAAAAAAATCAACTCAACTCCATTTTACACGAGCATGTTTTGGTTTTGAAATTGACTTTCAAAACCAAAAACCAAAAACTCACGACCACCCCGAACGGCCCATTTATTGAATAGTTTCATTATGAAAGATAGTCTTCATAATCTCATTTAAATAATCTCATTTAAATAAAATAACATTTTGCTTGATAAAGTCTCCATATCTATTTTTTTTTGCTACAAGAAAGCGAAGAAAGATAAAACAAAAAAGAAAGCTATCTAAGTCCTAAAAATATGAATTCGACTAGCATCTGCTAGAATGTCTTCTATGTCAAGAGGTGGATGCTCATAAACTACCAAGCTTTGCTAAATAATCTGTAGCAAAATTACTAATACAAAATTACTTCTGCAAATAATAACTGATAAATGAATGTGATATTTATTATAAAGTTACAATTTGATTATTTTTAATTATTATATATAACTAATAAAACTTTATTTTGCATACTTTTTGCACTAAGTATAAAGTCCAAAGAAAAATACCTTTAAAGATGACGTTTTTTACGGGACTTAAAAATGACTATATATGTGTTCTGCACTGTACTTCCGACCTTGAAGGGTGGTCTAAGGTAGTTAGTGGTTGATGTCCTTAGTCAATGACCGTATCCGATCCTGCTGGTGTTGTACCTGCAGAGTCACTCCGATGCTAAAGTCAGTGGAGTAGTCTTAGCAAAGTAATAAATGTGAGAATGCTTACAATTAATGAGGCAATGAATGTTGTATTTATAGAGTGTGGTGGGGTTTGTCTCAACGAATTAGGACCGTCCGATCTTGCGATTCGATCTGAGCCCTTGATGTTTGGATTGGGCCCTTTGATATTGGGCCTTTGTGTGATGCGAATAGATGTGAAAGAATGGGGTGTATATGGTCAAAAGACTCACCATAACAGTTGCCCCCCAAGTGTGGTCGTTTTAGAGGCGATCTTGACTTGTTGACGAGATTATGATGTATTTTTACCGATCTCCGAACGAGCTGTGACTTTTCAGATGTTGCTATGAGATGGGAAGGAGATCTTATCTGTCCGATGTTTGATGAACAAGGGACTCACCGATGAAAGGTTTACCGAAGATGAGCTTGCTTTGCAAATATTGATTCGACCGTTGTAACATTTTTAAAGGTGACGTTTCGTTTTTCCCGCTATTGCATTTATTGCACCTGTCAGAACACGTTTCCCAATGGTGGCTAATGATGGTGACGCTCTGGTAGGTGTGCGCGTGCTTTGAAGACTATTGATGGGATGCGTCGATTCGATTTAGGCCCAATCCAGCTTTATGAGGCCCATTATAAATAGGGGTTCAACTCCCTCCATTTACTCCTGATTTTCAATTTGCTCTGCATATCGATCTTGATTTTCGATCTTGAGTTCGTTGATTTGGGAGATAGTGGCTAGAGTTTCTCCTTTCTAGTGGGTTCAAGTGCTTGAGTTTCGCAAGAGAACATCGGCGAAAGCTTCTTCTTCTGGGCGAGGTTAGTTCGAATTTTTGTTTAACTGTTTTGCTATTCTTTTTGATTTTTCAAGTCAGTCTCGTCCCCGTCTCTTTTTAAGTTGTACTCGGCCCCAATTTGTTTAGTCGTTCTAGGGTGGGGGTTGTCAGGTAGGGTTTCAAACTTGGCATGGACCCGTTAGGTTGTTAGTCCTGACCTCCCTATGCCCCCATTCCTGCAGGTATTTTAAATTGGCAGTTACCAAACAAACCCGTAGGCAAAGGTGATGGCTTCTGGAGGAGAGAGTGTTGAAGGTCGTCGTTCTGAAGGCGCCCCCGTTATTCCTGAAGTCCGAGACCATCCTGATTCTGCTCCAAACGCGAACAGGCGGAGGACGATCTTGAGGTCAATCGTCGTTCCTCTAAGGATATTACTAACGAACCTGATGGTGGAAAGCAATCTTCTAAGGACGTGGTTATTGTCGGCGCGAAAGATAATCAGGCCGATGTGGTTATGGTGGAGTCGGATTCCTTTGAAAAAACTAAATCTGATGATGAACAAGGGTCGTCAAATACCCAGGAGGTGGGAGGTTTAGAGTCGGAATCCGAGTCATCTACCGAGACAGGGAAGAAAGCCACACAGAGGCCGAGGTTGATAAAGGCAAAACATCCGTCGAAGGAGCTGAGGATTGGCAGGACTATCCACAAGATAGGAATGATGAGGTTGGTAAGGACGAAAATGCTGATCATGGTGATCGTTCTATTGCTTTGACTGATGGTTACTCCAGTACCGGTCCTGGAAAAATCGATCTTCCTATGCCTTATGATGTGAACGTTCCTCGTATTCTCAACTGGGTTGCTTCTTCCGTTACCGAAACCAAGTCTCTTTATGAGCTGGAGAGGATATGAGTGTTATTGTAAACAAATTATCCATTCGGGGTCGACTTTGGAATGTTAAAGGTATGAAATCGGATGAGCATGCTGCGACATGGCCAGGGTCGTTGAAATTTGTCATGTATGACATGCTGGTGTCGGATATGCACATTCGTCCTCCTTTTACTAACCTTGAACAAACTGTCTTGGCGAGGTTGGATTTGGCACCATCACAACTTCATCCCAACGGTTGGGCATTTCTCCGAGCGTTAGAATTGATGTGCCTCGCGCTTGATCGTCCAGTGTCAGCCGACCTGTTCTTTCATTTGTTCGAGGTAAACAGGAATTATGAAACAGGTGATGAAGGGAGTGCTCCGGAGCATGTGAGCCTTCGATCTAGAAGAGGTGCTAAGATTTTCCGGGCTTACTCAGATTCGCTGAAGGGGAGATGGAAAGAGCTCTTCTATTTCGTGGAGCCAATTAATGGTGAAGCAATTGACCATGTGGGGAAGTTCGGCCAGGATGGGCGTACCTTGGAGTCTACCAAGTTTCCTATAGGCTGGGGTCTTGGACATTATAACTGATCTCCAGGATCCTACCATATTAGTGAGTCTCATCTGTGTCGTGCCGACATTCTGACCAGAGATATACTGTTGTTTATCTCCGCTCAGGTTCCTTATACCAAACATAAATACCGAGGTATTCCTGCCAATCGTATGGTTAAGTGTGCCACCAAAACAAAGGTTATGAGGGTTCTAGGTAGGGTCGTCTTTGAATATTTTAAGATATGATTTGTGTTTCTTCACTTTATCTTTTGTTTAAGTATATTGACTCGTCTGGTTGCTCTTTGTTTTTTAGATACTATGGCAGGGAATAGGATTGCTATGATGAAAAGAATGGCATTGCAGAACCTGGGTGCTGTGGAAGGCAAGTCTGCAAATCAAGGGGTTCCGCAAAGTGTTCCCGACCTTAGTGTTGCCATTCATGTTTCCCCCATCAGGACCGTCCATGAGGAAAATCTGGAGGATCATGGGGCCGATCTTCAATTTCGCAAGAGAAAACCAGTTGATGAGGGAACCTCTACTAAGCAGCCAAAAGTAGCCCGACAAGTCGAGGAAAAGAAGAAGAAAGGGGTGATGCAAGGCGATTCTAAGTCTTCCAAGAAGCATAAATCTTCTAAGAAAGTTACCCCTGTTCCCGTGGATGCGACTTTTATGGAGAAAAACATGGAGGAATACTTAACCGACTCTGTTAGTGAGGCTGCGAAGCTTTTTGTTCATTTGGCTGATGTTACCAAGTTGCAGAAGGCGGAGTTGGAACGTCGTCACGAAGGTAAGGTCGTTCTTCTAATAGCTCGTTTGTTATATTGTTACCTATGTTTTTGACTTCATTTTTTGCTCATCTTTGCTCGTTATAGAGTTGGTAACTACCGAGCGTGCTAAGCTGTTTAATGCCCTGAGAGAGTTGACTGAAAAGAACAAAGTCCTTGGCAATACTCTTAGTGACTTGAAGACGCTGAAGGCTTATGCGGACGATCTTTAAAAGTCCCATAATTCTGCCAAGATGCAAATCGAGGATGATAGCGCTCGCATTAAGCAGCTGAACGATCAGATCAGAGACCTTGAAGATGAGAAAAAGAAGGATGAGGAAACAATACGAAAGCTGGAGGGTCGGATTAAAGAGCTGATAAAGTCTTTGCAGAAATTTGAGGAGAACAAAACCGAGACTAGTTCAAACCCGGAAGAACGTCATGCGACTTTGGAGAAAGAGCTCCCCCAAGTCCGTGCTGAACTGGCGAAGTCCAAGAAGGAAGCACAGACAGCAGTTGATCTTGCTCTGGAAATGGAGGGGGATGGGTTTGATCTCGCACTCAGTCAGATCGCGCTTGTGTATCCTTCCCTTACCCTTGACAAGACCGTCTTGAACGTGGATCATGAGATTGAGGGTGATCAGATTTTGAAAGTCGACATCAAGACCAATGTGAAGACCGTGGTTCACCCCAAGTCTGCCTGATTTATTTCCAGATCCAGTTTTGTAAGAGTTCCGGGTTTATACAGAGAATCATGCATAAGCTCGGAACTTCGTCAAGTCGTATTAGTTTTTAGTTTTTGTTTATAAAACTTGAGGCCTCGGCCGTATCCGAGATGGTTGTAATGAATTTAATTTTGTTTATGTAAACTTGATTCCTTGAATGGCTTATCTTTTCGTCACCGTAATTGTCAATTTTCATAGTCTTGACCTTATAATTTTTGATAAGATCAAAAAAAGATAAGTGTGGAACGTAGGTACTTCCGAGATTTAGTTCATACCTTATAGTTTTTGATAAGATCAAAAAAGATAAGTGTGGAACGTAGGTACTTCCGAGATTTAGTTCGTACCTTATAGTTTTTGATAAGATCAAAAAAGATAAGTGTGGAATGTAGGTATTAAAAAGGTTTGATAGGAGCTCTCAAACGATTAGAGAAGACCTGTTGAACCCATATTTATAATGGGCCTTTTTTTCTGCTTTTGTCCACAGGAAGAAACATCTTGAGGCGGATTCAAGATCTGAGTTTAAGGTGACACCTTGTTGCAGAGGGAGTGGAATTTCATTTTTAAGTGAGTGGTGGAGGTTACAGCTCCGAGCCTTCCCAAAGTCGGTCTTCCAATGATACAGTTGTAGATTGATTCACACGGCAGGATGAGGAACTTTGTTTTGATGATCCTTACCAAGGGTTCTTCACCGTAGGAAACCATCAGTTCCAGGTGTCCAAGAGGTTTAGTCTGAGATCCATTGAATCCTGATAGTGCGGATCCTCGGTAAGGAGCGATGTCTTCTTTATCGATTCCCATTCTTTCCACGAGGTCAAGGAAGATGATGTCTGAAGAACTTCCCTGATCGACCAAAATCCTTCTAATCTCCTTATTGGCGATTACCGCCGTGACAAGGAGTGGTACGTGTTTGTTGGGCTTCCCATCTAGAACGTCTTCATCTCTAAAAGACAAAGGAGGTCGGTTTGAAGGTCTTTGTGCGACCGACGTGGAGGCTATATTGAGTAACTCTTTCCATTTTCGTTCCATTGTTTTCCTCGATTCTCCGTGGACAAAACCTCCTGCGATCATCATCATTACAGACCGTCCTTTTGATTTCCTCGAATCAAGTTCATCGTCGTCGGATTCGGCTTTGTTTTTCCCCTTGCTCTGGGTTCCTGTTCTCGTTCATCTTTAATTTCGACAGCTTGACGCCCTGGTTTGTTTACATAGCTGGCTAGTTTTCCCCTTTTAATCATATCCTCAATGTCATCTTTCAAGGCGTTGTAATGGTTTGTGTCGTGACTGTTACTCCGATGATATCGGCAATATTTATTAGAACGTTGGCCCGGTCTGTGGGCGAGTGGTTTTGGGAATTTTTCGTCTCTAAACTCCGTGTTCCAGCATTCACCTAAAATTTGAGCCTGAGTGACATTGAGCTCGGTATAAAATTGATGACGGTTCCGAGGTCGGGGGTCTCTGTTGCCTCGGCCGCCGTTCTTTTGATCTCTTTCATTTTGGGGTTTAGACGGTTCGGTCAATGGTGGTTTTTTACCGATCATGGCGCTTTCTTCTTCATTGATAAAGCATTGGGATAGCTGGAGGAAATCTTGGAGGTTCTCTAACTCCCATGTGTTTATGTGTTTTTTGAACGGGATTCAGGGGCGTAGCCCCATCCCCATGAAGTAAACTCGGAAGGCATCATCGAGGTTCCGAACTTGAACTGCTTCCTTGCTAAATCTTTCTATATATTGTCTTAAAGATTCGGAGTTCTCTTGGATGATGGACGCTAAGACATTTTTGTTTTTTGGTTTGCTTTTGGAATGGAAAAAATTAGCTGAGAATAATTTGGCCAGCTGGTCCCAGGAGGAGATTGTGTTTGATTTGAGGGTCTCAAACCATTCTGAGGCTATTTTTTCCAATGTTAGGGCGAAAATTCGGCATTTCATTTCTACGGGAACGTTCCGATACTGCATTACTGTGTCAAAATAACTTAAATGTCTGTCCTGGTCGCCTGTTCAGTCATAGGTCTTCAAGCCTTCTGGTGGTTTTTCGAGATATCTGAGCACCGGGTAGCGGTCGATCTTTTCCGTAAAAGGGCCTTTGCGCTTGGTTGTTTGAGCCCGTGGCGGAGATCGGTGCCGATGGTGCGGGTGCCTGCGATCATGAGGGCGATATCTTCGAGGTGAATATTCTCTACTCCTCGATCGTTGCATAGGAAGAAATATTACAAGATCCAAGACATTTATGGCACATCAAGACAATCAGAGCAAAAAAGGAAATAGAAGATCCTAATCATTAATTGTACATTCAATGCCAAATCAACTACGATATTTTCTTAAATTATTTTGTCTAGTATTCTTGTAATTTTTGAATACCCTTTATTTTTTCCTTGTATTAGCAAGAACCTCCCTTATTATAAATAGGGAGTATGAGTGTCAATGAAAAAGAAGTTGAATTTTGAGTAAAAATTTAGAGACGTGTCTCTATGGTTCTCTGAGCCGTTCTTGGAGCTTATCGGCTTGTCGTGGCGCTCATCCCGACTTATCAACCGGAACCTCCATAGCCGGTTGTGGCGTCTCCTTGACTTATCGATCGGTCTTCCATCCCCGCTCGTGGTGTCTCATTCACTCCCACCTACATGACTACTGAAATAGTCACCGACGACTTCGAGGTTGCCATCAAGGATGCCAGAGAAGAATGAACTCGGGGTGAATAATCAGCGTCTTCCCTTCCGACGTACACTTTGGTTGGAGGCGAACGGGAAACATTCCTTCCGAGCCGATGAGGAGGAGAGCGATGGTAATGTCGTCTTCTGGGTGGAGATCAGTGGCTCTTTCGAGCCGGATTTCTTCTTTCGGGGGAATCCGGGTCGGGCGAGACCTGATCCGGAATATTCCGGGCCCAGAGCTTCGCCACCTGTCCTTCAAGATCCGTAAATCGGTAACTCCTCTCTTGGTTTGCCGCTTCATGTCGGTTCAGCAGTAGGACGAGCTGTTGGACAGCATCGGCCGGGACAGAAAGTGGATTTTGAGGAGGTACATTGTTCCTTGCGGAGCTTCCGGTGACCAAAACGAAGTTGGGAATTTGATTTTGAACTTGTGCTTGAGTGGAGTCTGGAAGGCCTTGTACGAATCCTTCCGGGGTTGGCTGAGGTTCGGCCAAGTGAGGGATGACCGGTCTCAGGATCGGTTCGGGGGGGATACCCGCCGCGAGGCTGTTTGCCTTCGAACGAAGATTTCGAGTCGTCATTGATCAAGGTGAGGGAAGAAGATCTTGGTTTGAGACCTCCCACTATGGTCGCCAATGTTCTGCACTGTACTTCCGACCTTGAAGGGTGGTTCGAGGTAGTTAGTGGTTGATGTCCTTAGTCAATGATCGTATCCGATCTTGCTGGTGTTGTACCTGCAAAGTCACTCTGATGCTAAAGTCAGTGGAGTAGTCTTAGCAAAGTAATAAATGTGAGAATGCTTACCATTAATAAGGCAATGAATGTTGTACTTATAGAGTGTGGTGGGATTTGTCTCAACGAATTAGGACCGTCCGATCTTGCTATTCGATCTGAGCCCTTGATGTTTGGATTGAGCCCTTTGATATTGGGCCTTTCTGTGGTGCGAATAGATGTAAAAGAATGGGGTGTATATGGTCAAAAGACTCACCATAACAATATGTATTAAGTGAATAATAATTTATTGAGAAATTTGTAAACAACTTTTTTACGTATATTTAAATTATCTATTTTTTTGCGTATTCTTTAAAAGATATTTATAGAAAATATAAACAAATAAGTTCAACATACAGTGGTGAAATCTAGTTGCTTATTCTAAGGGGGAGTATTGTGTTTTGTTGACAATTGATATATTGTTGGAATTTTTAAGGACTTGTGTGTGAATTGTAAAAAGTCTCACATTGGATAGACTAAGCACTTCTATAATGAAGTGATACGAGATGAACATGCTATTATAAGTAAAGAAGCATGATTCCTGAAGCGATGTAAGGTTGAGGTAATAGAAATTCTTAATGAGACCTATACTCTATGTGGAAGTGGGGTCGCTTCCTATGGAATCGTGGGCAGGATTCCTAGAGCGTTCACTAAACCGGGATAGACGTGCAGGGCCATAAAAGCACGGGCTTATAAGAATACACCCATGGAAAAGGTTGTGTGTGGTTTTAATGTTTGAATAGAGTTCAAGACTACGAGTCACTCTTGTTGAATCGAAATCCTAACCGCTATGCAAAGGTTCAAGTCACAGACACATTTGTTTATGCACAATCTTATAGAAGCGTGTGACGCTATTTCTAAAACTTCTTTTTAAAATTCAAGTGGGGGATTGTTGGAATTTTTAAGGACTTGTGTGTGAATTGTAGAAAGTCCCACATTCGAGAGACTAAGCACTTCTATAGTGTTTATAAGTGGGAATCTCACCTAATGGTTTGGGGCCCAAGGGGTACCCAATTTTGAAAAAATATATATTTTATTTTTTGTTGACCGCCTTGACCAAGTCAGGGTCAATCCGTAACGGAAATTTTTTCATTAAAAACCGTAACGTTTTTTTTTTTGCAACGGTTTTGTTGGAGAGAGTTGTTGGCTCTTCGCTCTCTCCCAACGGATCCTTCCCACTCCTCTCCTATAAAAGGAGTCCTCACCCTCACTTGCAAATCACACCAAAAAGTTGTGGATCAAGAGTTTTCTCCTCAACTTTTTTCTCTCTTCTCCCTGAAATCATTTCTTGTTCCTTTGAAAGCTCGAAGCATTTCTAAGCTAAGAGTGGTTTTTATAACCATATTGACGGTGTATATCTTAGAGCTAGTTTCTCACAATGCAGTGGAAATTAGTAACAGTTTGTCTGGACTGTTTTATCCTGGGGACGTTGTGGTAGATAGCCTACTTGGACCTTGGAGTAGTGCCACGAAACGTCTTAAAGAAAGCGACCTAGTCCGTGACTCATCCCAGTAATCTCTTCGGCTTGATTTCGAAAACATTGTTGTTTAGGGGAAAGTTTTGGCTAGGAAAGACTTGGTATTTAAGTGTGTTCAGTGTGACCCACCTCTCTTTCCTGGGAACCTACTCGGAATAACACATATTTAAGGAAGTATTGTTATGTTTTTTTCTTGTTGATTGGAACTATAATCCAGTTATGCCCCTGTCAAAATCTTTAATTTTTCTATTATGCTGATATTTGCAAGGGCATAACTGGATTATGATGATATTTGCAGGGGCAGAACATATATTTAAACCTTATTTAAATTATTTTTTTGGATGGGAACCTGACCGATGGGCATAACCGTAAGCGATTGATATTTGCAAGGGTAATTTTAAAGTTTTTATTTTTACAGGAATATAGCTGGATAATGGTAATATTTGCGGGGGCACAATACATATTTAAGAAAAAAAAATACAACAAAACATTCATATTTATATGTCGATTGTTATGTCAACTTCATCCGATTGGCGGTGATACTACTATACATCAATACATGCTTTCACACACACCACCTGGAAGGCTGGAACGATATACCATCATATCCATATTTTATAATATAGGGGTTGTATACAAGCTATTTTGAGTTGGTATTGACCAATTCAGATTTTTTTTGTCAAACCAATTATAATTCTGAATCGGATGTTCCAATCAATCATTTTTGTTTTAAATATTTGATACCCGTAAATATACCCATTTTCTATTACCCTCCTGTAAAAAAAAAGTTTACAGTTACATCGCTGCAAATATAAACAGTTTTCAGTCACTCCTCTGTTAGATTATGTAGTGTATAATGGGTATAAACCATGTACGGTTACCCCCTGCAAAATATAAAAAGTTTACGGTTACCCCCTGCAAGGGGTAACTAGAAACACTTATTATTTGCAATCTTGATTTTAAAACTTTTTTTTTACAAGGAGTAAATGGAAAATTGAGATATTTGTAGGGAATCAAATATTTAAGCCATCATTTTTTTTGTTTTTGTTTAGTCATAAATTTAATTTTTTTATAAAATTCCAACCAATCCAATTCGGCCATCAGCGGATTAATTTGCGCGGGGTTTACGACTTATGAAATATATTAAACTACCTTTTTAAAAGTGGTTGCAAATATAAGTAAATTTTTATAAGAAATCTTCTAAATATAATATGGAGGTAAATCCGCTTTGTATTTTACAGAGCGGATTTATCTCCATGGGAGTTAAATTTGATTTTTATTTTTTACAAAGCGTATTTATCATTTGTATTTTACAAATAGGATTTACTTCTATGGGAGATAAATTCGCTTTGTAAAATACAAATAGGATTTACCTCCATGGGAGATAAATCCGATGCGATTTTACTCCCACAAAAAATGCAAAGTGGATTTATCTCTCATGGAGGTAAATCCTATTTGTATTTTACAAAACGGATTTATCTCTATGAGAGATAAATCCGATTGAAATTTTTTCATTGGGGTATTTTCGGATTTCACTTTTTTGTGGGGGTATAGGGTGAAATGGTGGGGGTACAAAAAAAGACCTAATATAAACTCAAAATAAAAAGAAAAAATTTTAAATATGGAAAATGTATCAGGAAATAAAATACTATGTCATTGCATTGAGCAAGGATAGGTTCAAAATAGAAACTAAGTTAAGAGGCCTCAAAAGCAATTTAGCCTAAAATATATAAAGTGTGTCAAGTTTGATTCTCAATAACCGGTTTAGATATAAAAAAATCGTGCTAAAATATGAAAAATATTCCAACACTGAAGGGGACCACAATTATTAAAAAAATATGTCAAATTTTTTTTGCAATCAAATTCGGTTATTGAGAATTGAACTTTGCATATTTGCAATGTTTTTAAAACCGGACCGGAGATTGAACCGAATATAGCTCCGGGTCATGGTTTAATTGGTTCACTCTGTTGAACCATGGTTGAACCAGATGAGTAATAATCAAATAAAAAAAATAAGAAAAGTATTAAATTTTGGAGAAAAAGTAAATAAAAAAGTCAAAAAGTGCATTTCGAGCGGTTCAACCCCGGGTCAATTGGCGGTTCAAAACGGTTGAACCGTGGTTCAATCCGGTCCAACTCGGTTCTAAGCGGTTCAACTTGCCTGCGGTACAAATGAGTTTAACCCAACCCCCCGAGTGTTCGGTTCCCGATTGAACCATCCGGTTCGGCCCGGTTTTTAAAACTTTGCATATTTGAACAATTAAAATTTTCCTAGACCCTCCATGGGTTAAATTGAATGTAACTGAGATCACGGATAATTTTGTCGGTATTAATTGGTCAACTATTTGGGCTTAGGCTTTGCCACAACCTTTAGAGTTGAAGGAATAAGGAGATCTATGATGTTGATTTCGTTAGACCCTCATCTCTGTGGAAAATAATTATCGAGGAAGCAAAGTTGTATAATGCTACTAGTGCTTCAAGTGCTGATTTGGTTCATCGAGGAAGGGTGGTGAGGTAAATTCGTTAGATGCCTCCTGTTAGTGGTTGGGTGAAATTGAATACAGATGGGGCGTGTAAGCAAGGCTCGAGGAGTGATGGTTACAGAGATCTTCTTAGAGGCGTTGATGAAAAGTGGCTTGATGGTTTTGCTAAGAAACTTGGGATGAAGAGAGCTTGTCTTGCTGAGCTGGGGGGTATATGATGGGCTTAAGCTTGCTTATAATTTGGGTTTTGTTAAACTGGAGCTTAATGTCGATTCAGAGGTTGTGCTTCATCATTTAAATGATGGCTGGCTGGGTAGTGCTGATGGTTGGAGCTTTCTACGTAGAATTCAAGCCTTGATTCTCAAAGATTGTGGGGTTGTTGTTTCTCACTCTTATCAAGAAGTTAATAAGTGTGCTGATGCACTTGCTACTATGAGATGCAATCAAAGTTTCTAACTTTGTAGACCCTAAAGTACCCAAGTACAAACTAACATTAAAATAAGCAAAGAAAAAGGAAAAAAATAAAAGATGGAATGAAATAGAATGATTTAATGTTTCATTGGGTACTTAAAAATGCGATGGAATGGAATGGTAAATGATGGAATTCATTCCATCCCATTCCATTACCTACCCTCAATTTTGTTCCCCTCCAATTTGGAAGGTATGAGATGGAATGAGCCTTTGTAATTATGATATTACTGTTATGTCTCTGTTTGTTAATTTCGAATTTCTAATCTATTTATTCGATTATTACTATAATCAAAATTTTCTACTGCTGCACCCCTTCTTCCATTTCGGCTTTGCAAGAATTATGATTAAAGTTGATCTGTAAGACTGTAACTGTCGATTTGATATAAATACACTATAGAAGAAAATGAATCTATGCTGGCTATTATATCTGTTTGTTCATTTTAATATATGTCTTCTATATTGTATTTTTTCTTTTTACGAGAGTCTTCTATATTGAGTTTTTCTGGTATTCTATATTGAGTTTATATCATGGATATGTAACATAAATATATATAATCTATTTATATATTAATTCTACGTAATAGTGAGTTTTAAAAAAGAGTAAAAATGGGATAAAAAATTTATAACTCGTTCCGCTCCGTCGACATTCTAAACAATGGAAAATGAATTTTATTCCGCTCCGTCATAAAATCCCCAAACAGTAGAATGGAAATTCGGTTCCATTCCGCTCCGCTCCACTCCATTCCGCTCCATTCCGTTCCACTCTCTCTAAATTATCCAAACATATCCTTAAAATAAGTGGAATGACAGAATCCAAATCCGTGTTCACCATGTGAGCCCACAAGGTGAAGAAACAACACATCCATCTATAGCAAAAAAAAAAACATAAAGAAAGAAGAAACAACACAACAAAATAAACGCATTAAGAACATCACTGTCAGTTTCTCTCCATAATGATATCATTCATTTTTTCTGTTAAAAAAGTATTATTCATTATTATTATTATAGTAAATAACAATAACTAGATCATTTTTTTGTTCCAAAAAAAAAATAACTCGATCATTTTTTGTAACCAACTCTATCATTTTTCTATTGTTGGTTTATCCAGAGATTAGGAGCTTAGAAAGAATATAGGTTTTGTAAAACCCAAGATCTGTTATTTATCATTCATGTATCAATAATCTGGTAAAAAAATAATATTTCTTCTACCTTTTTCTTAAAAAAGATAATAATCTTTATGCGATCAAAACCAACATTTGTGACATAAGCTACCTAGGAGATAGAAGGGTGTCAACCTAATTCTTTCAAGTTCATTCTTGCGATAACAAACTCAGTATTGATCCATGGAAAAAACTTATTTCTAAATATGAGCACAAACTATTCGTTTGTTGAAAGTGTTAAAAGTCATAACACTTCAAGTAGTAAGTAGATAGTTCCGTTGGTGATGTAAAAGATACCGAAGAAATATAAGAAAAAGGTCTAAATTCAAATCCTAAAAGATCTCTCTCACAATTAACAACTAACATCGCTTATAAAAACACAATCGTGGAATCGTGGCCAAGTGAGCTGGCTCAATCCCTGTACATAGATTAAGTCATGGGTAAAAGGTACTCTTTAAGCAATTTGCCTAAACACACTCCACTTACCTGTCTCAATTTTATTAATTAATATCAACTTGCATCACACACGCTTTCAAGTCTCGCCATAAAAAATCTTAGTAGAACCAACAACCCTTTGGAAGTTTAGACCCTCCTTCCACCGTTTCCGTTAATTTCTCTCTCTATTTACTCCAAATTAATAAATAAATAAATAAAAATAAAGAATCCGGTTTGCTTCGGGTTCGATTCCCGCCTACGTCAAATAGGGTGTTGGTCAGCGAAATGACTAAGAGCCCAAGTAGCGAGCGCAGATTAGTATTTCGTTGACAGCGTTGGGACACTGCGTGAGTCGCTCGCGAGGGTTCGATACCAAAAAAATTTAAAAAAAATAAAAAATAAAGAATCCGTGATATGTCAAGAGCTTAGGTTGTCAAGAACATTATTCCAGCTTATGCTTAGCTAGATTCTTTCTGAACATGGCTTTGTTCTTCTCCTGCCGCTATTTTTTTTTCTATTAAATTAAATTAAAAAAACCTTCTTTCAAAACAACAAAAACCAAACAAGTCTCAGATTTGTCTTCTGCTCTCTCTTTCTTCCTTCAACTACTGAAGTTCTAACTTGTAAGAATATTAAAGGTGCCACCTTTACTCTTTTTTTCATCTTTCTATTTCTAATTCTTTGACTTTTTTAGTATTATTATGCTTGATTATTAGTAGAAAGCTCATTACTTTCTTTTCCTTCTTCTACCACAGATCCAATTTTGGAAGGAGAAAAAAAGGCATATTCAGTGGTTTTTCTCTGATTTCTAGATTTCTAGATGCCATGGTGATGAATTGGAGAAAGCTTGGTTTGTTTATCACTGCTATATATATCTTTCCCTTTGCATGTTATTGTGCCACTTTTGTTCCATCAGATAATTACCTTATAAATTGTGGAGCACCTTCAATTACTTCAATAGGTAGCCGAAATTTCACATCAGATAGTTTATCTAAGAAATTTCTTTCCACTCAGCAAGATATTCTTGCCAATACAAAATCAGTTTCATCTTCTTCTAATGAGTCTTTTGTTCCTCTTTATCAAACTGCAAGAATCTTTAGTGGATCTTCAAAGTACACTTTCCCAATTAACCAAAAGGGTAGACACTGGATCCGTTTTTATTTCTTTCCCTTTATTTTTGAGAGATACAATTTAGCTGCTGCTAAATTCTCTGTTGAAACACAAAACTTTGTCCTTTTGAGTGGTTTTGGTGTTCAGAAGAATCCTGTAATGAAGGAATACTTGGTCAATATCACCTCAAATACCCTTGTGATCACTTTTTCACCTTCTGATAATTCCATTGCTTTTGTCAATGCTATTGAAGTTGTTTCTGTTCCTGATGAACTCATTGCTGATGATGCTTTTGCCTTAAATCCATTGTCAAGTTATTCTGGATTGGTTACACAAGCTTTGGAAACGGTTTGGAGGGTTAATATGGGTGGTCCAAATGTCTCATTTGATGATGATCCTCTTCAAAGAACATGGATTTCAGATCAAAAGTTTCTTCTAGAGTCAAACACTGCCTCTGATGTTTCAAATATTGCTGCTGTTAATTATGCTGATGGAGGGCCGACAGAAAACATCGCTCCGCCTAGTGTTTATGGTACTGCCACGGAGATGAACACAAATTCAAGCAGCGATCCACGTAGTAATTTCAATGTGACTTGGCAGTTTGATGTTGAGCCGGGTTTTCAGTACCTTGTTCGAGCTCACTTTTGTGATATAGTTAGTAAAGCTCTTTATGAACTTTACTTCAATGTTTATATTGACTCCATGATGGCTGCTAAGGATCTTGATCTCAGTATTGTAAGTAACAATGTTTTGGCTGCTCCATATTATAAAGATTTGGTTACGCCCATTGCTGACGACAATAAACTCCGTGTGAGTATTGGTCCTTCTGCCTTAAGTAAGGACGACCCTAATGCCATTTTGAATGGTTTGGAGATCATGAAGATGAACAACTCTATAGGAAGTCTTAGTGCCGACGCAGCATCTGGTACAGGGGCTCTTAGTTCTGGTTCGAGTTCTAGTAAGATTGGCGTGATAGCGGGCGTGAGTGTAGGGGCGATATGTGCGGTTGTCTTGGCAGTACTTTTGTTTGTATTTTGCAGGAAGAAGAAGAGGTTGGCAAGACAAAGACAGTCGAAGACATGGATTCCTTTATCCGTCGATGGAACTACTTCCCATACAATGGGAAGTAAATATTCCAATGGCACGACAATAAGTGCCGCTTCAAACTTCGAATATCGTGTCCCTTTTCTGGAAGTTCAGGAAGGTACAAACAATTTTGATGAGAGCTGGGTTATTGGGGTAGGCGGTTTCGGGAAAGTATACAAAGGAGAATTAAGGGATGGCACAAAAGTGGCAGTGAAGAGGGGAAATCCACGGTCCCAACAAGGGATTGCAGAATTTCGAACAGAAATTGAAATGTTGTCTCAGTTTCGCCATCGTCATTTGGTGTCTTTGATTGGATATTGTGATGAAAACAATGAAATGATCTTGATATATGAATATATGGAAAATGGAACTCTCAAGAGTCATCTATATGGTTCCGGTTTCCCAAGCTTAAGTTGGAAGGAAAGACTCGAGATTTGCATTGGATCTGCTAGAGGACTTCATTACCTTCACACCGGTTATTCTAAAGCAGTTATTCACCGCGATGTGAAGTCGGCAAATATCCTACTCGACGAGAAGCTAATGGCTAAAGTTGCTGATTTTGGCTTGTCAAAAACCGGACCAGAAATCGATCAAACACACGTGAGCACAGCCGTGAAAGGAAGTTTCGGGTACCTTGATCCAGAATATTTCAGGCGACAACAACTAACAGAAAAATCAGATGTTTATTCATTCGGGGTAGTTCTATTTGAAGTTCTTTGTGCAAGGCCTGTTATAGATCCATCTCTTCCCAGAGAAATGGTGAACTTAGCTGAATGGGCAATGAAATGGCAGAAAAAAGGACAGTTAGAGCAAATCATTGATTCAGCACTAGCAGGAAAGATAAGACCAGATTCTCTTAGGAAATTTGGAGAAACTGCTGAGAAATGTTTAGCTGATTATGGTGTTGATAGGCCTTCAATGGGAGATGTCTTGTGGAATTTGGAATATGCTCTTCAGCTTCAAGAGGCAGTAGTTCAAGGTGATCCTGAAGAAAACAGTACTAATATGATTGGTGAACTTTCTCCACAGGTCAATAATTTCAACCAAGATGCAAGTGTTTCCACTTCTGCTGTACAATTTGAAGCTTCAGGTGTTGATGATTTGTCTGGTGTTTCTATGAGTAGAGTATTCTCACAGTTGGTGAAATCTGAGGGTAGATGAGATGAAATATCCTCTCTTCTCAATTCTGTATTATGATACTCTTCTTTTATGATTCTTCTTGTTTGTTTTCAATCAGTACGTAGAAGATTGAGATACTTCTTAGTTTGCTTAAATAGTTTGGTGTAAAGAAAAATGGAGTTGATGAAACATGTTTGCTTAAATGTCCTTGTCAAATCTCCGAGTCACATGTTTTTTGTACTTCATTTTTCTTTTTTCTCTCGGTTTTTTCCCGTGAGCATAGAGGGAAAGGTTGGATTCGGTTTTTCTCTGAAATGTTACAGCATGCTGTAATGTACCTTCATTTTGTTATTATGTATTTGCTGACTTGCTGGCAATACCACGATACCAGTTGCTTGATATTTTATATATTCATTCACATACTTCCTTATCTCTATTTTACTCTTTCTAGGTAATTCAATTTGCATGACTTATTTCTTCATGTATATGCATTGGCAAAAATTTCTCAATGTTTTTTTCCCTTTCCACAAACAGTATACTGATATAGGACCAAAGGTGGTCTCTATTTTGAAATTGGGTATTTCCGATTACAACATATTTGTGACTGGTATTTAAAATTTGACTATCCAAAATTGGAAAAAATAAACAGGTCCACCATTGGCCGAATATCATATTTAGGATATGTTCTGATATCCTCTTAAATTTGGGCTTAGAGTTTAACTCATCCTCACAAAACCAACTTGTAAGGTGATAAATTAGTCCAGGTGAGTAATTGGACCAGATATGCATGTGACCTGGTATGATTTGGTTGGTTTTGTGGTTGACCCGGTGATGCAATCAAACCGGAGGTTGAATCAATGTAGGGTCATGCGGTTCAATTAGTAACATGTCGGTCCGTCTAATGAACCATTGATCTAGTGCCTTGAATGGTTCGATGGCTGATCCAAGTTTAATAACATTACGTGGTACTTTAACTCACTCCCTTACGCTCACTACTAGACATTTAAGGCGAGAATCAATATGAATGGAATAATATGGATCTCAACAATGTCTCATACCAGCAATAATCATTAATATGGACCTCAACAATGTCTCATGCTAGTAATAATCATGTAACAAAGGGGAAGCTGCTCTAGGATTGGATTATAAATCATGACGGAGCATATCGACCTTGTGAGATATAGTAGCCTGTGAAACAACACTTTCTCCTTTACACTGCAGCATGAGTTACATACTTCGCTCTCTCTAGAATTTTATCATTACACCTATAACGTTTACTTTATTGCTGGCCCAAACAACACTCTCCTTTACTCTGCTGAAACACTTCATGATCTTCCCAGTGACACCCACTTTCTTCCTTAAGAATTTGTAGCTCCTCAAGTACAATTGACTAAAGGAGAAGCTAACAACTTCAACTCTTCTCACTTTCTTTTTCCTTTATTCAGCTGAAACCCTTCAAGGCTTTCTCAGTGGTACCCTCTATCTCTTGAGAATTTCTAGTTCCTCAAGTAATTTGTCTCATCGTCTGCATGATTGTTAGAGTTCATAGCCTTCACGAATTTTACTTCAGACTCTGGCCATTTGTGACTTGTAGAGGTTTGAGAAGGTTGGCCGAAAAGGAAGATATCCAATAAGAGGACATAAGATTTGGGAAGAACACCAGAACATAATACACTGAGTAGTTGGATTGCTTAGTGCTTATTCTGTATGACAGTCAGACATATGTGAAGAAGCTTATTCCTGCCTGCCTTATGGCTTCTACGAAATTGTTAAGATGCTGCAAGTTTAGGAAAATCATCAAAAGCTAAATTCAAGAATTTAACCAGCAATATAGGCCTTCTGTTACTGATAAATTCTGTAAATTTACCACTTGATGAAACCATCCAACATCTTTTTCCCAATAAAACCAGAAGTGCAATCATGTTACTAATAGCCTATGACGTAATTTTTCTTGATTCTACAATTTCTTTGATAATATTGCACAAGAAGGCGAACATAAACATAAAATAAACAGAAAAATAAAGAATGGCTTGGACAGTAAACAAAGATCTGAAACAGAAAACGATTCTTCTACATTGAAACATGGTAGTTACATTACAGTACATAATTGCAAGAAACGAGTAAACTACCTATCACACAAAACATAAAATTACTTCTAGTCTTTCCCTAATAACACCACCAAACAATCCAAAACAAACCCTTGCCAAATTTTCTTGACAGCAAGACTTTTCCTTCTACCAAAAACAACCACAACAAAATTACCCAACGAGAAAACAACAAAACACAATCCCTAACCCTAACCCTAACCCCCAAATCCATAAAGAGTCCTTCCTTGTCTCTTAAGAGCATAAACAACATCCATAGCAGTAACAGTTTTACGCCTTGCATGCTCAGTATAGGTAACAGCATCACGAATCACATTCTCCAAAAAGATCTTGAGAACTCCACGTGTCTCTTCATAGATCAGACCGCTGATACGCTTCACACCACCTCTACGAGCTAAACGCCGAATCGCTGGTTTTGTAATTCCTTGAATGTTATCACGTAGAACCTTACGGTGTCGTTTTGCTCCTCCCTTTCCTAATCCCTTTCCTCCCTTTCCACGTCCAGACATTTTTGACGCTTAATAAAATATCCGAGCGAGATCTACAATCACAGAAGAGAATGCAATTTTAGAAACAGAAAATTTGTAGCAACAAATTGATAAATTATATAATTATAAATTTATAAGATAAGATAAAATAAAAATGAATTATTACGATGGAAGAGATGAAAGTACCTTGATAAGATTGAGATGGAAACTAGAGAGAGGTTTTTGCGGTGATTGTTTGTGAAGGATGAGTGTGCGTGATTTGTTTTATAGGTGGTGAGGGAGACGGAGTTGATCCGTGTGATGGGTTTGGAAAGGCTATTTTAGACGTACGATTTGTTTCAATCTACGGTTCAAATGGATTAAAAGACTGCACATGGATCGATGACGTGGTTGAAGTCGTTCAATAGTGTTTCTTTTGTACGTTTGAAATGTGCTTTCTCAAGTTAGCGGCGGGTTCCCCATCCCGCCGATTTCATCCTTTTGTTTTTGGCTTATCAAAAAAGCGATTTCTTTAAATTAAATTTCTTTAAATTAAACTAGAACTTGCGCTCTTGCGATGCACTAGCATTAAGTTATACTCTCTTAGTCTCATATTAAGTGTCGTTTAATGTTATACGTGAGTATTAAGAAAATGATTGGATATGCTAAATTTTATAGTAAAAAAATGTGATAGGATTAAAACACCCTTACATTTTTCTCGGTTGGTGCAAAGGCACGGTTATTGATATTCTAAAGTAGGGGTATTGTTGTAAAGTAATAATAAATGTTGTATTGGAATTCTAAAGTGACAGATAACTTGAGACAAAGAAAAATGACAAACAATACTAGGGCGTTCAGTGGTTTGGATAAATCCGAACCAAACCGTAATCTAATCCAAACCGAAGTGTTTGGTTCGAACAATTTTTTTAATCAGGTCAAATCCGATCCAACCCGTAAAGACTCGTTGTAGATTGGTTCGGGCAACGGATTTTAATTTATAAACCCGATGACCCGTGTACCCGACCCGTGGCATGTAACTATAGAATAGTCTTTTGTCTTCTCCTCTTCTACATATTGTTATTTATTATTAACGTAATAACATTCAATTGCTTTCCAATACAATGCCACCGCTTCGGCTTCTGCAAATCTTTCATTATTCCCTCCGGCCTCTCCCATTTAGCACATTTCCTAGGCTTCCATTGAATTGCATTTCAATTCATAATCATCACAATTCACAAGTTTCAATTTCAATCGCCTATATAATGTCTCATTCTCCAAACCCTAAGATTCACATTCATCAATCATTTGATTTCTTCCTCCCATTCATTTTCTTCCCAGCAGCTCTGCATCACTGCATCAGTGCCGCATTCGATTTCATCTTCACCTATCGTTTAGATTCGTAGCTTCCTCCCACTCGCAGGTAAGATTTCAGTGATTTCTTCTTCTTAGTTTTTCGTTAATTTCGTTTATGCATCGGCGCCTCTTTCATGATTTCTCGTCATCCATTTCCCTTTGTCTCTGTTCCTGCTTTTTTGTATTTTTTGGGCTTGCTTTCTTGCTTTCATTTCATGTATCTGTAATTTGTTTTATTGTTTTTGATAAGTATTAATCCTTTTCCTCATTTGGGTCTACTTGTGTTGTTAAATCACATATTATTTTTGATTCTTTAATCCCTTTTCTTAATCTGTAATTTGTTTCATTGTTTTTGATTTAGCATACATGTTCTGATTTGTTGAACTTTGTCTATGTTTGAATAAAAGAAGTTAAGCTAAATTTGTCTATGCTTCTATGCCTCTCCACCGCCAAACCAAACAATCTCAATATCAATTAAGCCTCTGAGTTCTACAACTTAGTATCAGTTTGGTCTTTGATAGCTTTGCAACTTAGTATCAGTTTGGTCCCTACAAGAACCAAATATCAAGGACAAAACAGTTCTTAGTTGTAAAAGTCAGAGACTTAAATTATATTGAGTTTTAACAGTGAGGGACTAAAGGTGACATTGAAAATTTTGTGAACTAAATTGAATAATATTTGAAAATATCATAGACTCATTAAAAATACTGTTAATGTCATACACTGAATCGAACTTTTCTTAAATCTGAGTGACCGGATTAGCTATTAGTCTACATTTTAGTTTTTTGTTGTTTATCAAAGGTGGACATCCAAGCGATCCAAACAATTGCAACTTCTAAGAATGTTAGGATTGTGGACGAAAGAAAGTTATGCAACATGCTTGCATTATAATGATTTATGGTCTGAGAGAAGGAGGACTTATAAGATTAGTTTATGTAGGAGGTTCTAGATTTCAGATTAAAATTAAAGAAAGATTTGGCGCACCAGTTGAGTATCCAACTCCTCCAACTTTAGTCAGCATAGACAATGAACGTCGATCAAGTGAAGTGAAGTTTGCTGATAATTATCTACTCACTTTGTGTCACACACAAAGACATTATTATTGTTATTGCAAAAAATTAACTTCGACTGACCTAAATTCAGAACATTTGATAAGTAATGTATACATTTTATTAGAATTTAATCAGTTTAGTTTTGTTGGGGTGTGTAATGTATCCTTTTTAAAACTGAACATTGACATTAAGACTATACGTTTAGTGTTTTATAAGTAATGTATCTTTTTTTATTAGAATTTACAATTTATAAGTATATATATTGATATTTTTAGATTCTTTATTAGTTGGTTGAGATATTTTTACGATTATCATTATGATGATTTTCATATTGGTTGACATATGTTTTCGACAAATCAACAAAATAAAGAATATTTAATTATATATATATATATATATATATATGATTTTAGCTATATGGTAAATCTACTTAAGTATTTGGGGTTTTTTTTACCCCAAAATATCCCCTAATTTAAATAATTAATTTATGTCATATTTATATTAAATATTAATATTAGAGTAAAGCTGTGATTATTAAAAAACTGTAAAAGCAATGATAAAAATATAAAAACAGATAAAGCTTATACAAAAAAAAATAAAAGCGACATAGACATGGTAAGTCAAAAGATTGGGCGGAACTTCATTAAAAACAACGACCTACAAGTTGGAGATGTGCTTGGGTAGAAAATTGAAAGCTACCAAGTTGCAATTTCTGTTAACATTATGAGAAAGGAAGTAAAACACATGTATGGCTTCAAATAATTCGACATTGAAAGATACTAGTATGTATCACCCGTGCCAGCACGGGTATACATTTCCTTTTAACTTAAATTTTGAAATTGTTGTTTGGGGATTAAAAAAAAGCCAGTTGAATGTTTACGTATATTATGTCAAAAAAATTGACTACTTTGGACACCTTAGAAAATAAACCCACCATGACAAATTTTAGTATGACACGTTTACTAGATTAGATTGTATATTAAAAAATATTATAGTTAAACCAAAAAATCATAGTTTAATATTTTAATATAAAATTTAGTCATCCTTTTATTTATTGTATTCAAAAAATAAAATTAAGAATAAAATATAGCAGTTAGCACATTTTTATTTTTTATTAATATTTTTAATTAAAAAACACATATAATGTACTCGGACAGCGGAATGGTCTCCGTCCCATCCTCATCCCAGAGTTGCAGTGGGGGAATTATCTCTCTCGTCCCCGTCTCCACATGGAAAAATTCTCCATTTTCATGCTCCACTGTGGGCAGTCCCCGTCGAGATTCCCACGTACAGGTAGAAAGCACTCGTTTAGTCGAGTGTGAGACTGAGGGAAGGATGAAACAATACATCCATCCATAAGTATACATAACAAAGATCCTTTGGTCACTCTAAAATCTTCCTCTCAAGATATTCATCAAACTTCCACCTTGAGTAACACCAAGCTTTGCTATCTCCGAACCTTCATCGCAGAGAAAGAAAGTCAGTAAGTTGGAAAAAAGTAGATTAAAAAATACTTTATTACCAGATATTGGGATGTTTATTATTACTTATTTAAAAAACAAATTGATATATTAAAATATTATGTTTTAATTAAAAATTTCATGTGGCACTCAAACATGGGATGCCACGTCATTTAACTTAGTAACACTTCAACCATTAGTTTGACCAATTTCGGCTAGGGGACCAAAATCGTGAATTAACTATTATAGGGGGACCCAAAATGTAATTAAACCTAAAATATTTGATGTTATAAGTTTGAAAGCAAGATACAAAAAGAAATTAGAATATCAATATTAGTATTGCTTATTCCCCATATCTCCTTTTTTAAAAGAGACTTATTCCTCATATCTTATTTGCCTATAAAGCTCCATAATAAATGAGGTATAAAAAATTTCTAGAATTGACAATAATTTATGATATTTTATTTTAATATGAATATTATATATATATATTTATTAAATCTTATATATTCATTCTATTGTAACATCTATGACTGAATAATTAATAGTTTTTTTTTTACAAAAATAATTAATTGTTGGAGAATGGTAAATATTTTACTTAATAATTAATAAAAACATAATGATGCATTAGATTAGAATTTTTTATCATACGTGTGATATACAATATTAGTTGGAGAATGGTAAATATTTTACTTAATAATCAATAAAAGCATAATGATGCAATAGATTAGGTTTTTTTATCATATTGTTAGTATCCAACGACTTTGCCAGCGACTAATCTAATTTTGTAAAAAAAACTAAATATGGAACGATCTATTGCAATCTAATTAGTATTACTCACTATTAGGAATAAGATTGAGAGTGATGATAAAAAAAAAAGATTGAGAGCAAACAAAAGGAATACAGAGTAGCACCGCTTTTCACATCACGCGGTAGGGTTTGAGAGAAGTCCCAAATTTAGTGGGACATAGTGACTGTGCGAAGAAATAACCATTAGTTCAAATTTTATTTTTTCTTAGGGTTTCTCTCTTGGTGAAAGCTGTGAAATTGTATCCACGAAACCCTCTTGCATTGACGATCGAGACATTGTCTCTAACAGTGTAAGTAATGTTATGGATTATGGTTTGTTGGAAAGTCTTAGCTTAAAACTATGAATGCTATTGAAAATTAAGATTTACGCTTCACCTTAACAACATTTGATTTATCTTTGAACTTTTTAAGCAAGTCCTAATCAATCATAATCCCTCAAACATGAAATGTTTTCTCAAATATATTCTCGATGAGTCCCTCACATGAACTTTAAAGAGAACCTACCAATGAGGTCAGATATGTTCCTAGGAAAACCCATAGGATTTATATTCAACATTATTCAATAAATAAGTATTAGATATTGTTGGATATTCAGTAGTATCCCTATTTAAAACACTAAAAGCTCCTCCGAGAATTCAAGAAGCTCTGAGCAAGACTTTTCAATCAGGCTCACTGCATCGTGATTAAACAGAACAAAAGTTGCAAATTCAATATCATATATATGACACACAACTTCACAATAACCTGAGATAAATTTATATATGACACACAGCTTCACAATATCCTAATTGCACTGCTATTTATGATAATTTTAATATTTGGATTTGAATGATTGTATTCACTCTATCCATATCATATCCATCATTGCTTAGTAGTTACTTACACAAACCCAAAATTACTACTTAAAGTAAGTTGAATGCCATGTGAGCACAAATGAAACATAAAATTGAATTCCAGTTTTATATTTTGCAACCCCAACATGTACTAAAATGAAAGTGCAATGCAAAAGACAGAATATTGGTAAACAGAATAAAAAATTTAAAGTTGAAAAGAATGGGGAAAACCAATATGCAGTTATAAGAATACATTCGGAATGAACCCAAAAACAGGTTTAGCACCTATGTTGTAACAACCCGGCTACCTTGTTGCTCTTGTGCTTCTGATAGTCTCCATCTTCTCTCGATAGTGGTTCCGGCCGAAAGGATTTTCAAAGCTACAACAGTGATCAAAACAGGAAAAAAATCACATTGTTATAAGGGTGACAATAACACTTTAGTAACTGGACAACCATAGGTGTACCTTCATCGCTGCATCAACACATTTTTGTTACTATTATAGCAATATCTCACTATTTTCTACATTTGCTATTCTGGGTCTGATTATATATATTGGGGAGTATACCTGTATACAATACAAATGTAAGAACAACTATATCCTTGATTTCTCACTATGGAGGTTGACTATATTGTAGGCACAGTCTTCAATCTATTTATTGAAATGAGATGATTGCAAAATTGATAAACTTAGGAAGTACTCCAAAGCAATGTTATGATTTCAAAAGCTGAATCTTTTTAGCCATAAAGATACTGCACTGCCAAAATTCCTCTAAAGCTTTATGATCATAGAAGCCGGAGGGGGAAAAAACCATTTTAACATGATTGAAGAAAATTTCAAAAACTTCAAAGAATAAAAATATTACCAAGCAAAAGCAAAGAAAACCCATTTAGTTTGACATGATAAAAAGACAAACTTTACAACAGAAGAAATAGAATAAAAAACAAATCACGGTAAGGTGCTGAAGAAGTTGTGGTGGTTTAGAACGTTGGCGTCTTGTGGCGGTGGAAGTGGCGAATATCGTTCTTCATCCTTCACACAGTATCGTGGCCAACTTTGTTATGATGCTAACGAAGGAAATTCTTCAGAAATTTAGGGAAAAACGAAACCCTAACGAAGGAAGATAGAAGGAGTGATGGTCCATGGAGAGAGAGAGATGCAGTGCTCTGTTTCTTCTGATTTTCTTCTTTCGTTGCTTTGCGTTTTGAGTTGATCAAGATGAAAGAAGAGATGAAGGACAAACTTTTGTAGTTCATCAAAAAAAGATTGAAATTTTGTGATAGAAAATGAGAGAAAAAGACGGAAGAGGAATGTGCGAATGAGAGATGAAGAGAGATTGGATCCACAAAATTAGCATTGAATTCATTACTTGTTTTTGGTTTTTTGAAACTGTCAGCTCCAATCAATGTTATTAAAACCGACCCGGTGATCGACCCGAGCAGGTCACTGGGTCATTGGGTCAATGGTTGAACCGAGGGGTCACTAATTGACCCGCATGACCCGATATCAATAAATTTGGTATTAAATTAATATGAAAATTAGAAAAACATAAGATATTATAAGTCAATATTTTTAAATTTAATATAATTTTGAATTAAAAACAAATTTGAAAATCAATAAAATTACTCATATTTAATAACATTTTAGTTAATAAATATACAGAATCTAAAATCTATGGAAAGTGATACAAAATATTAGATGTCAAATAAATATGATATATAAATGTAATATATAAGTATTAAAATACATATAAATAAATATAATTAGTAGGTAATAGGTTTTGCTAGAAATAAAAGAAAAAAAAAGGTATATATTCTATAATACGCCTTAGTTAAAACAAAACGTGGTTGCTCAAATGGTTAGTGTTGGAAGGTGCGGGTGTGAGGAAGGGGGTTCAATCCCCTGATTCTTCATTTTTGAGATATATTTCGAAATTAATTTTCAATAAAAGCTGAGGTGGATGCCACGTATTTATTTAGAGATGTGTGTGGCTTTTCCTGATTGGTCCTAGTTGTAAGCCTATGTGGACAAACTCATGATTTATATTACTTATGATTATGATATGTATTTGACATATGTATTTGTCTAATGGCCTTTTGTTAATTATAATTTCATGTTTTCTCTTTATTTGGTGTAACCTTCGGTTTAGTATTTTTTAAATAATGGACTTTCTTTTTTTAAAGTTACAATTTATATATTGATCTTTGGTGTTAATAGTTTCATTAAACTTAGTTTAAATGATGCATCAATTTTAATAATATATAATCAATTATTTATTGATATTTCAACATTATTATAGGCTAATAGTTTTCCAAGTTAATCGTTGTTTTATCTTCATAAATATTTTTACCAAATTTAACAAAATAAAGTATACTCAATTGTATATATTATGTTAGCTATATTGTTAATCTACTTTACCCGTGCATGCACGGGTGCATGTCTAGTTAACATAATAACATTCAATTGATTACCTTCAACTTTCATTATTCCCTCCGGTGCATGTTCTAGCACGGGAGCATGGAAGCCTAAATTTGTTTCTTTTTATGATTTACAGAAATGGAAAGCGGTAATCTGAGTATTAATCCTCCTCCTCAAACTCCAAATCCAGCAGTCAATACTCCAAATCCAGCTATTGCTATAACTCCACAAGGGCAAGAAGCTCCTCTAGGAGACCAAGCAACAGTGGCAGTTCTAACAGAGCAAGTACTAGAGCAAAAACCTCCAGCATCACAATCTGAGCTTCGAAAAAGAATGCTAGAGGTTGCTGAGAAATATGAACAAGCTTTTTATCGTCTTGAATATGATAATGCTGCATACATGATCACCCTTATTAGTGAATCAGGTGGATGTCCTAATCAATCTGATTGGCACCAAATACAGTTAAATCTTAAGGTAATTTGAGATTAATATGAGTTAAACATCCTGGAATAGATATTTGTGTTATAACTTGAATGCTGAATCTGTGACAAGACAAAGGAATTTGCATTGAGATGTTGATTTTTTCTTTTTTACTAGAATCATAGTGGTTTCTGGGTTGTGCAGAAGGTTATAATGCAAGTTTATAGGTTGGTTGCTAGTTGTGCAGAAGGTTTACACACGGGTTGATAGTTTTTATTATAATGTTGGACTGATTGTCTAGTTTTGTAATGGTTTTTATATTATAGATAATGAAATGAAAAGAAGAAGTAATCTATTTAATACAGCTTCTAATGATTCTTTTGCAGGATTATGGGCTTGGCTGGGTGGAATGAGACACCACGAGCAGGGATGGAAGACCGATCGATAAGTCAAGGAGACGCCACAACCGGCTATGGAGGTTCCGGTTGATAAGTCGGGATGAGCGCCACGGCAAGCCGATAAGCTCCAAGAACGGCTCACAGAACCATAGAGACACGTCTCTAAATTTTTACTCAAAATTCAACTTGTTTATTTCATAAAATGCACTACAATATATAGAGAATCTCAGGCCCTATTGGCCCAAAAGAACCTCAGGCCCAATTGACTTAATAAAACCCTAGAAATTAAAATACACTAATAAATATCAAATCCTAATTTTAATGGAAATAACTAATTGGCATTAAAGCCATTGATTCTAATCCTAAAGTAAAGAAGACAATTAAATGAAATTAAAGTCTTGGATATAATCCTAAAATAAAGTACCAAAAATGGAAATAAATTGCACTAATTTATTCTTTATGATATTATACTAATATACTCTTCACGGGATTTCCTTCAACTTTTCTACGTGTAGACATTAGTTGCATGAGTTGAGAGTAATTCTCCAGCCAATGATAATACAAGATAGCTAATTGGATTCAAAATTGGCATAAGCCATTAAGTCTTGTAGTCAATGAAATACTGATATCTTTATACGTTTCTTTCCACATGCTTAAGGCAATTAGGATCTCATCACACATCTAGTAGTAATCCAACGACTACAGGATATGAGTTGCTTGATGTTGTTCAGGGAATGATATCTGATGCTGTCGTTGTAAATTTGGATTTCGAAGAACTAGAATATGATGCTGAAGAAGTTCCAAACGAGGAAGCTCAAAGGTTTTATATGTATTTGAATGAGACAAATAAACCGTTATTTGAATGATCTAAAGACTCTAAATTATCAATGTGTGTTCGGTTGTTGGGTCTTAAGTCTCAATTTAATGTTGCGGAATTGTGCATGGAATATATGACTAAAATGATGTTAGATGCAACCCCAATTAGAGGATTTTTGCAGCAGAGTTATTATGATGCTAAAAGATTGGTATCGAAACTTGGTTTAAAATCCTTAAGAATTGATTGTTGTGTTTCTGGTTGTGTGATCTATTATAACAATGAGTTTGGCATAAATGATGGAGAGTTGTTGGAATGCAAGTTTTGTCAAGAGCCACAGTATCGTGTCAGCAGAAAAGGGACAAGCAAAGGCAAACAAGTGCCAAGGAAAGCGATGTTCTATCTGTCGATTATACCAAGGCTGAAGAGGATGTTTACTTCAATGGAAGCTGCGGGTAAAATGACGTGGCACTATGAAAATAGAAATAATTCTGGTGAATTACGTCATCCATCTGATGGTGAAGCTTGGAAGCATTTTGATCGTGCACATCCAGATTTTGCCAATGATCCACGCAATGTTCGGCTTGGTTTGTGCTTTGATGGTTTCACTCCATATATTCAAGCGTCGGCAACACCGTATTCTTGTTGGCCAGTTATTGTTACCCCATACAACCTTCCTCTAGAAATGTGTATGTCTAAACCATACATGTTTTTAAATTCTATTATTCCAGGGCCAAGTAGTCCAACAGCTGGTATTGACATATATTTGCAACCTTTGATTGATGACCTCAAAAGATTGTGGAATGGTGTTTTAACTTATGATGCAGCACGTAAACAAAATTTCATGATGAGGGCGGCTTTAATGTGGACCATTAATGACTTTCCTGCTTATGGAATGTTGTCTGGATGGGGGACACATGGTAAGCTAGCGTGTCCAATTTGCATGGTTGACACAACGGCTTTTACTCTTAAATATGGAGGAAAAACCTCGTGGTTTGACTCGCACCGTAGGTTTTTACCTAGTGATCATCCTTTTAGAAAGTCAAAATATGGATTCATCAAGGGGAATGTTGAAACAGCTGAACCTCCTCGTAGGTTGACATCAAAAGAAGTTTGGAATAGTGTCATGGATATCCCTCCTGTGGAAGTTGTTGTAGGTGTTGTTTCTCGACCAGATGGTTATGGAGTATGGCATAATTGGACGAAAAAAGCTATTTTTTAGGAACTTCCATATTGGAAAGATAATCTATTGAGACACAATCTCGATGTAATGCATATTGAAAAGAATTTCTTTGATAATATATTTAACACTGTTATGAACGTGAAAGGTAAAACGAAAGACAATGAGAAGGCAAGGAAAGACGTAGATCATTACTGCAGGCGAAAGGATTTGTTGTTGGTTGAGCAAACTAACGGTAGCATACTGAAACCCAAAGCCAATTATACTTTATCTACAGAGCATGCAAAAGCAGTTTATCAGTGGATTTCTGAGTTGAAAATGCCAGATGGTTATTCTTCCAATTTAGCAAGATGTTCTGATGTGGATAATGGGAGGTTACATGGGATGAAGAGCCATGATTGTCATGTATTCATGGAGTGCTTACTTCCTATTGCCTTTAGTTCGTTGCCAACACATGTTTTGAATCCGCTCATTGAAATAAGTCAATACTTTAAGAATTTGTGTTCTGCAGCAGGTGTTGCACTCATATTTTTGATCATGTTGGACAAAGATGCAACTGTTTACCTTGGATTTTGGTAAACACCGCTGGTCTCCAATTTGGTTAACTTGCAGGATCAACCAGTGAATCCTAAGACCATTTGTGTTTAGAGTTTTTAGTTTGATGTGATGTTCTTCAGTGTTTTGCGTTTTAAACAGAAAAGAAGAAGAAATAACTGATTCCTTACGCGCGAAGCAATCAAGATATTTCAAGGAAGAAGGACTTGAATTGTAAAACAGATAAAGGTAAAGAGAAAACAGAAGTAAATTGCATTAAAATGAAAGAGAATGGTACACAAGATCATACATTGTTCCTTGTACTCGTTTCTCAGTGCGTGTCGGTACTTTGAGCGTGGGAATTGCAATATGAAATTGTGACCCTTGTTTCTTCTCAGAAACTACTATTTATACGAAGGAAAAGAGGGGGAAAAACTAAACTAAGTAACTGCCTAGAAATTTGAAAACTAATAACTGCTACTCCTACTTTCGACAAGAACCGCTTCATCACGCTTCGACCAACTGCTAGTTCTTTGGCGCATAACTGCTCTGTTTTCTGTCTGTCGAAAGCTTGTGTCCATTTTCATCTTTCTTGCTTTTGTTTCCCCGGAAGCTTGTCGAACTTACCCTGCGCATGACCATTTTTTCTGTCGAAATACTTTGGTCTTTGTCGAAATATAAGTCAAGCCTTGTTGACCATTTTCAATGAGGCCTGTCGAAATTACAGGCTAACAGCAACCTGAGCAGATAAAGCAGTAACTTCACTCACTTCATGCATATCAGGAACTTTCTTTTGAGCACTAACCCTGGCTGTTGGCCATTGATAGCTATTTGCAGCAAAGTTTCAATAAGATCATAAGCATCTTGGTAAGAGCCATTCAGCAAGACTCCTCCAGAAGAAGCATCAAGCATCAGTCTAGTTTGAGGTTCCAAACCATTGTAAAAAGTTTCCATTTGAACAACCACAGGCAACCCATTATGTGGACATTTTCTTAACAATTCTTTGAATCTTTCCCATGCTTCAACCAAAGTTTCAAATTCAGTTTGTCTAAAAGATGTAATTTCAGTTCTCATCCTGGCATTCTTGATAGGTGGAAAATATTTTGTCATAAATTTTTCAGCCATCTCATTCCAAGTAGTGATAGAGTTAGGTTCCAAAGAATTTAACCAAACCTTAGCTCTATCCTTCAAGGAATAAGGGAAAAGTTTAAGTTTAAAAGCATCATCACTTACACCAGGGAGAATGAAATTACTACAAACTTCTACAAATTGTTTTAAATGCAAATGTGGGTCCTCAGTGTGGATATCTTGTGTTGCAGGTTAAGTTTTGATGATGAAGTAATATAAGACAAAGTGACAAATGGAACTCCAAGGCACAACCAACTCAAGAAGTAAGTGTGTCAAGGGTAGTAGTCCCTAGGAAGTTGGGTCGTGTCTTAGGAATGAATTGTAAACCGCTTTTGAAGATCAGCTCAAATCACTAAACACACTAGCACTCAGACAAATGGACCTAACATATGTTTTCAATTGATAAATAGGTTAGGCACTTGTTGTTTTTGAAAGAAATAGATTCATGGCTTGGTGTTTTTAAAAGAAATTGTTTTTGAAGTAGAGAAATCGATTTCATTCATATTGTTTAAGCCAAAATCGATTTCATTCTCATTATTTAAAGCCATCAATCGATTAAATTCATAAAGGACTTGGTTATGGAAGCAACGAATCGATTCCTTACTTGTTTTCTAAAGCAAAGAATCGATTTTGAGCTTGTTGGTTGCAAGCACAAAATCGATTCATGACTTGTTAGCTTTAAAGCTAGCAATCGATTATGGGCTTCCTAATTTTGTGAAACTTTCCTATTTTTAAGCAAACAATCGATTCCCTTATTATTTCTTTAACCAAACAATCGATTTCTCACCTGTATATCAAAGAGGAAAATCGATTGTCTACCTGCCTTCCTTCTTTTTATAAAGCCAACAATCGATTATCTACTTGCTTTACTAAAGCACAAAATCGATTTCTCACTTGTTCCCACAAGCAAGAAATCGATTTCTCACCTACTATTTCTAAAGCACATAATCGATTTTCATCTTATCTTTTTCAAGTCATTAATCGATTTTTCACTTATCTAAATAGAGTTAAAAATTGCTTCAACGGTCATATTTCTACAAACTCTATAAATAGGATCTAGGTTTTACGATCAAATCAACAACCTACAATTCTAAAGAGAAGAACGCAAACTCTCTCACTGTGTCACACTCATTCTTCACGTTCTTCATCACTTTGAGCTGATCTCTCTCAAGGGTTAGGTTGGGATTCTTCAAGTTGTCATATTCACCTTCTCAGAGGTATTTGTTATTTCATTGTAATTTCTTTTAAAACTGTTATTGGTTTGTACTAGAGAGTGGGGAATCTCTTTAGGGTTTTGATTGTAACAAGGGTGGGGTATCTCTTGTTCTCAATTGGTTGTACTAGGGAGTGGGGTATCTCTCTAGGGTTTTTGATTGTAACAAGGGTGGGGTATCTCTTGTTGTAATTGTTGTTTAGGGCTCTTGCACAAGGTGGGGTATCCTAGGTGAAGAGTGCCTGTGTCTGTAAGGGTTTTAAAGCACCCGGTTGAAAGCTTTGTTTTGATAGTGAAAATCTCACAAAGGGTTGTGAGGACTGGACGTAGGTCACTGGGAGGTGACCGAACCAGTATAAATCTTGTGCGTGCTTTACTGTTCTTTATTCTAATTCGTTCATTTCATAAACCTGCGCGAAAATTAATCTAAGTCGATAAAAAGGGGAAAAGTTTTTAAAATCTCAATTCACCCCCCCTCTTGAGACTGAAGCCACTTGGTAACACTCAGTAGGTCCTCCACCAAATTGCCCTATTGTTTGAAGCATTTGAAACATCATAGGCTTAAATTCAAAATGAGTTGTGGCAAGTTCAGGCCTTACTATGCTAGTTTGCATAGTGTGAGGGTCAAAAATTGCATAATCCCTCATAGGTCTGTCCCTGTCATTAGCCATGCCAATGACTGTTTCATTTAAAACTTGTCTCACATGTTCAGGTTGCTCAATGGCAGCTATAGTATGTCTGTTAGAACCATGGTTGCTAGGAGGTGGTGTTCCCCCATGATTAGAAGGTGGTGGTGTAGCCATATTGACAGCTCTTCCCAAAGAAATAAGACCAGAATGGTCGTGTCCCCTTCTCTAAGCTCTAAACAGTCTTTCTATCTCAGGATGAAGTTGATATTCTGGTGATCTGCGTCTGTACATATGTTGCAGCAATTAACTTACTGAAACAACCAAAAACAGAGCACCAGAATTATCAACAAAAGAAATCACTAAATTGCCAATTAATTAAACAGTGTTTAACTAATTAATCCCCGGCAACGGCGCCAAAAACTTGTTGCGTAAAAACGTGTGATTGTTTCTTGTGCAAGTGTACACAATCGCAATAAGTAATACAGTGAATAAGTGAGATCGTTCCCACGAGGATTAAGTTGTAAACAAATGTTTAATCAATGTAACAAATAGTGATTTGGGGTAAAAAGTAAATGACACACAATTTTGGGTAACAAACAATAAATGTAAAAAGTATCAGGGTAATGAAAATCAGATTTGGGAGAAGTTGAGATGCAATACTTCAACAAATCCATTAAAATGCTCAAAATGCTATGCTAAGTGCTGCAGCACTAGGTGCTGCCGCAATTGTGCATTATTCCTAATGCTTAACACTAGGCTTTAGTCCTCCCAAATTATTCCTAATTCAGAAAGGATTATTTCCCTAGGCTACTGGAGAACGAGCAGCTTTACACCTAAGTGTTGTACCTCATGGCTTATGCCTCTCCTATTCCTAGGACTCAAGCAAGGAACAACTATATTCCTATAGTGCAACATACCATGTCATCTTGTGAGATATAAATACAAACCATTCCTGTGAATGTATTTCTACTTAGCTTAGACGACCAACCCTAAGCTAAGATGGATGTAGTAAAACACACAAGATAAAGTGCTCAACACAATAACACAAGCATCAAGAACAAATTAACTTCATTAAATTCATAATAGCATCCAAACTACAGAGGTTTAGCTCATATCGAGCTTACACAACATTACAACTAAATTAAACATCAAGGGGAGTAGGAATTTCATACTAAAACCCGAGAAGAGAAGTTCGACTACAAGTCTTGATACTGAGACAGCTTCAATGGTGATCCACCAAGCGATTCCAGCTCTCAAAATGCAACTCCTTCGAAATTGAAGTAGTTCCAGTATTGCTGCAGCACTCAATATTCCAGCAACTGATTCTAAGTAACAATGGAGGCACGAAATCAAGAGGCTATTCCTATACCTCTGAAATTCTACTTAACCTAATTCTGGGAAAGTGTGTCTATTTATAGGAGATCCCTTGGGCAGAGAATAACCCTAATTGTGGAGGCGCATTTTGTCCTTTGTGAGGGCAAAATGTCCTTTCTACCCAATTCCCTAGGTCACCAAGGAATATTCAATGATTGGCACACACACTGATGATGGGTGACAGCTGACAGGTGTCCTTTCCAATATTTCCGTGTTTTCCATTGCCTTCTCTCTCATGTTGCGCAATAAACAATTGCGACCGCATTAGGTGCTGTAGCAATAGATCAAACACATTAGACCACAATTGGGCACCAAAGTGCCCATTAATAACATAATTAAGCTTGCACCTTTAATTATTCTAAACTAACATATTTACAACATATTTCACTCAATTGCTTAAGAATTAACAATGATTTAAGCTTGAAATAAGAGGTAATAACAATCATATTTGATTGTTATAAGTGATTCAAAAAGATCAGTTAAAAATAAAGCTAAAGTTGAAGGATCAATATGTTCTTCTTACTTACATCGTGAAACAACTCATTTTTATTCTTATTACTTCAAGAATGAATTTGCTTCTAGAGGTAGTCGAAATGAAACAGAAATTGAATGTCCAAGACATCATTTAGCTTTGTCTGTCTTTTGTCTACCTGGCCGTCAGTCTGGAAAGGAATCAACTCACTGGCTAAGAGAAGAAGAGTTAAACTCAGCCCATGTTCATATATTGATAAACTGTACAGAGGTCCAACCATTCATTGAGTATGTATTTCTCAACCTATATATATATATATATATAGTTATCTTAATTAGTTAGTTAATAAATTAAAGTAAACGCAGTTGTGTAACAATTAATAATGTGTTATTGTAGGGAGTTTTTGTCATCACATGAAGTAAATGAAGAGCAATCTTCTGCTCATATTCATGCACATTTTCCAATGTGGTTTAAGCAACGTTTGTATTCCCTCCCGCCAACTCCTACCAATCAACACTTGAGGAACTTATCTGACGGTCCTTGAAGATGTGTTAAAGAATGGCATACATACTTTGTCAACGAATACAAATTTCACACCAAGGAATGGACAGAGGGTAGAGAAACAGTCAATAGTGGAGTTTGCATGAAGGGTGACACTGGGAGAGGCGAAGATGATTTCTATGGTGTGGTTGAACACATATATGAACTTGCGTACCCTTATCTAGATTATAATCAAAAGATAATGGTTTTTTATTGTAAATGGTTTGACCCGTCCGCTCGAGGAACAAAGTTTAATCCAAAGACAAATACAGTGGACATTAAAACGACTAGTAGATATCGACCGTATGATCCGTTCGTCATTGCACAAAATGTGAGACAAGTCTATTATGTCTCTTATCCATCAACACGGGCTGATCGGCGTGGTTTGTGTGTCGCAATTAAGACAAAACCAAGAGGTCGCATTGAGACAAATGATGACACAATGGAAGATGTGCCATTTCAAATGGATGAAATGTCCAATGTAAATGAAATGATTGGAGTTGAACCCATTACCCGTTTATGTGATGAGCCAAACACGGGTGACGAAGAAGATACAGATCATGAAGATACTGCTAATCATGTCGGTGTATCAAGAATTCACTCATCTGATGATGATGGTGATTTTGAGAAAGAATGGGATTCTAATTAGATGATCTTATTTGTAATTAGATAATATTACTAACGCGTCCTGTATGAAATAATATTTATTCTTCATGTATGTTATTCATCATTTATGTTATTCATCATTATATTATTCATTATATTATATTTGATATATATATATATATATATATATATATATATATATATATATATATATATAGTCATGGCATCATCAGGATCAGAAGGTAATGATGACCCACCTCATGATGAGATTGTACCACCGAATGATAAAGGGAAAAAGGTTTCTATTTCTTTACGCGGGCGTCGTCGTCATGTGACTTATGTTTTTGTTGATGGCCCTTTCGTACCTCCACCTCATACGGAGGATGGCAGTGGTCCTAGTACTATGGATCGCCCATTTGTGCCTCTACCTGGTACTGTGGAGCCCCCGACAGATGAGAATGGGATACGCAGGTATAATATTAATAGGGAGGTGGTTGAGGTTACACGCGATGGTCGTATCGTTGTGAAGGTTATTGGCGAGCAGTAAGTATTTATTAATTTATTAACGTTATTTGGTTGATTTATTAATTATAAATTATTATCGTTTTAATTTATCTTAATTTTTTATGTATAGGTTTGATCATGGGAGGATTGTATCGAGCACCATCACCGACATCATCAAGGCTAATTACACTAAAGCCTGGCTGAATTGGTCGGAGGTCGAAAAAGATGTGACATCAAAAATGTGGAATCAGTTCATAGTAAGTTTTTTTACAATTACAGTGGATTTTCAATTTTATAATTTTGTTCAATTGTTTAATTTGTTTTTACTAACAAGTTAATTAAATTTGTTTAAATAGGCAAAAATGGCATGGCTCCCAGAGGAGTCGAGGGATGTTGAGAGAGCATTCAACACAAGAGCTTCTCACCGCTTATCTTCAATGCTTCAGGAGCATCGTAATAGTCGTATTAAGCCGACGTAGATCGATGATCCTCATTGGGCTGCGCTCCAAAAGAAATGGGACGACCCTAAGTATGTTGAAAAATGTGAGAAAGCTAAAAAGAATCGTGCTTCAGAGAAAGGTGGCTGCATAAACACGGCTGGTTCTATCAATGCTGTTGAACACTTCAAACGCTTGGTAAATTTTTTAATTGATTAAATTTATATATACATATTTTATATTTTATTAAATACTAATATATTAAATAATATTAACTATGTATATAGGAGGCCATCCTTGGTCGACCACCTACTTTGTTTGAGTTACACCGTCAGATTCATATGCGAGAGGAGACGGGTGAGTATCCTGATGATCGACATAGAAATATTCAGGTAAATAACGTTTATTATTTATATATTGTTTTTATTATATTATATATTATATTCTATGTCTACATACTAATGGGGTAATTATTCATTTCTTGGTTGTTCCTATCAGGAAAACTTCCAGGAATGGCTGGCTGATCGACCGGCATCACAGCAGAGTAGTGGCATCACTGACATTGATCCTGCTGAGGAGAGTCGAGCGGCTTTTAATGCTTGGCAGGAATCTGTTGGTCCAACCAAAGGTAGCTGGTTAGTAGGTGCTGGTGGTATTGGTCAGGCTGCTTTCCAAAACTCCATTATTCTGAATCTGAGGCCAACATCTTCTTTAGAAAGAAGTACTGGTTGCTCTTATGTCCCTACTCCTTCAGAATTGGACGCTGTTCAGCTATTGACACAAAAATTGAGCGAGACACAGCGTGAGATGCAAGAGCGACAAGACAAATATGATCAGGAAATGCAGCAGATGCGGGAGCAGCAGAGGTTGAATGATGAGCGCTGGAATCAATTAATGGCTACTATGTTTCAATACCCTAGGCCATCTATGCCATCATCGTCATCATTTTTCCCACCGCAACAGATGCAGCCTTATGCCGGTGCTTTTCAGTCGTACCCGGGTGTTTTCCAGCCTTACTCTCAGCCGCATCAGCAGCCGTACTCTCAGCAGCCTCAGCAGCCATACTCTCAGCAGCCTCCCCGACAGCAGTAGCCTCAACAGCTTCCCCAACAACAGTTAGACAACAATGAAACTTATTTTAATTGGTTTGCAGATGACGAGGACGACGACAACAACAACAACTCTGGAGACTACTATGGAGATAACTAGTAGTTTTATTGGATATTTTAATTTGCATTTGTAATGAATATTTCAATTTATATTTTGTTATGGATATTTAAATTAGTACTTTGTTTAATGGAATTTACTAGTAGTTTTATTTTTTGAATTAAATAAACAAATTAAAATATTTAAATAATATTAATTTCTTAAATAAACGTATTTTAAAATAAATTTTTTAATAAAAAGGACGCATTTTAATTTTTGTTGAATTAAATAAACGAATTAAAAAATAGTTTTTAAAAAAAAGAATTAAAATATTTAAATAATATTAATTTCTTAAATAAACGAATTTTAAAATAATTTTTTTAAAAATATATTGTTTTTTAAAAAAAATACATTACTGGCGGATTGGAGTTGCTTGCTGGCGGATTTTCCGCCAGTAAAAAAATACATTACTGGCGGAAATTCCGCCAGTAACTGTTACCTGCGACTGATTTTCTGGCGGATTAAATCCGCCAGTAATGTGCTATTTCTGGTCGATTTTAACCATTAATGGGGGATTGTGTCAGCCAGTAATGCACGAATTTCTTGTAGTGCTACCTAGACTTTTTATTTTCGTATTTTGTGTTTAAAAGCACGAGATGTGTGCTAAGACTTTTTATTCTTATTTTGCAGTTAAGTTGTAAGACACACTTTAGAATTTGGATTGGATGTTTTTTAATTATCATTCAGTTTGGTTTTAAATTAAATGCACATGATGTGTGCTTAGACTTTTAAAATTATGATTCTTATTTTGAAGTAGTGTTTTAAAAAGTTGGCATTATCACATGACCCGCGAGCCCAATCCGAACCAACCCATTCAATATCGGATTGGTTTGGTTCGGATTTTATAGTAAAAAACTCAAAATCCGAACCAACCCAAACCGATTAAATGTGATTGGTTCGGATAACGGGTCTAGTCAAAATCCATCCAAACCAACCCGCGAACACCCCTAAACAAGACACTTAATATAAGACGGAGGGAGTAATGTTGTATACATTTTCTATTGGCCAAATGGAATGAATAATATTTCTCATTTTAAATATCTAATGAAACATAAATATTTTGTTTTTTACAACCATAAATAATTTGTTAATGACATAAGCAACACACATATTATTAGAGGTAATAAATGGTGATTATAAATTTATTTAATCATCATAATTGTACCAAAATGAATATCACAAGTTTGAGAAGATTTCATGGTATACAACATTTTTAGTGATATTTGTAGTGGTTTAAATTAAAGACCCAAAGAAAAACAGCCCAAAGGCTTTTGAAAAAACACAAGAAAAGGCCATTAACCTAAAACTTAGGAGGGGGCGCCTGATGCAACCCCAATGGGGTGTGTTTAGTTACCACTTACCAGTTTATCCCCTAAAGGGGCTGGACCCATGAAAGAGATAAGAAAATTAAAAAAAGTTTAAAAAAGAAAAAAGAAAGCCCACAACCCAAATCTAGAAGCTTCTAAAAACATGTCTCACAAAATTAAACCTAGCACTAAACACTCACTCATTCACGTTCAGAGAGAGGGAGAGTGGGGCTGCTGGAAAAAAAGAAGGGAAAGAGAGAGAAAGGATCAGAGAGAGAGGGTCACAAAGAGAGAGGCTGAGAAGATGAGAGGTGGTTCGAAGGAGAGAGAGAATGCGGCTGTGGTTGGTGGTTTGTGGCGGTGAGGGTGGTCTTGTGGTGGCTCACTCTTCTCTTACGTCACTATTTTCCACCCATTTTCTTCTTCCCTCCTTCTACTTTTTTTAAGCTCCCTCCTTGTACCTTGTTTATTTGTTCATGGTTTATTATTGTGAAATGGGAAGATGTTGATATTTGTTTTAATGATGGAAGAAAAGAACGACTAATGGGTGGAGAGGGCTAGCGCTCTTTATTTGTTGTTCATGGCCAAAGGGCTTCAGATAGTTCCTACCCTTATCCCCCATGTTACCACCATCCTCTATTCCTAATCGATTAGTGGGAGAGACGAAGGGGGTTTGGCGACGAGAGATGTTGTAGTGGATAAATGGGGGAGAGGAAAAACACAAGGTAATCTGTGTTTATAAATCAAAGGTAAGAGCCTTCACTTATCTGGAACATTAATATCATGCTTCAGATACACATACCACCTCTTCCCATACTTATCTGGGTTATCAGACCACCCTAGTTGAGCAACTTCCATGATACTATTACAGGTTGAACTCCCCACAACGACTTCATTTTGTGTCTTAAGGTGAGCCTTCAACTTTAACATCCATGGGACTGTTAATGTCCATAAACTCGGATGACTTCACTTGACCAATCATTTCCATATCTTGCATTAAGCAAACACAACTGACAATACAATGTAATGAGATAGAGTTAACTTAAAGATAAAAATGAAAGCATTCTATTGTATTACATTTATAGGAGGAGCAATGAAGAGGAAGGAGTACGTACTTAGGTTTGGTTGCTATAAATGCCATTAGTGAATGTGGTTGGGAGTTACAATTGTATATTACTCCCAACTCAAGTGGAAAGGATGTAGTATTTATTGTTGGTGGCCACCATGGTCCACTAAAACTTCTCATGTATCAAATAACACCCATTAGCATGAAATGAAGTTTACCACTTCCCGCCTTAAGTTATGTAAAGTAGATATTGCATTATAAAGGGATTAAAAAATAGTTAATTTATATTGAGGAATTTTTTATTTATATAAGTCACTCAAAATATGATTTTTTATTGGTTGGTGATGTAAATTTGTTTACGAATAACGGCGTATATCAACTTAACCTATTAATATTAATGAGTTTATATATATATATATATATATATATATATATATATATATATAATTTTTTACACTACCAACCAATTAGGATTTTCCGTGTCATTAAAAACGTTAACTAGTTTTCTAATTACTTAAAAATTCATTTACAACATTATCAAAGCTCATAGGTAGGCGTGAGAACCTTTTAAATATCAATAAGCTATGCAAGAAGTGCTCTCTATTTCCCGATGGTGAGAGAAACTTGTCTTAAACGCAAGGAGCATCTCACATTAATCTTACACTAGTTTTCAACTTGGCGACCCCCCTAGGTAAACAGTCATTTTGGTCATTGAATGTATGAAGCGCTGTTATTATAGTAGTTCCTGAATGTATCGAATTTGCAAACACATCCTCAAGTGACTCTTTAATGAGTCATTTTGGTCATCGAATGTTTTTTTGTTAGTCATTTTGGTTCTCAAATGTGTTTTTATGTTGGTCAATATAGTCCCTAGAATTACTAAAAAAATGACGTACCTACAATTTTGATATATTTAGGAACAACTGTAATAACAACGTCTAACACATTAAGAGACCAAAATGACTATTTATCCTGAACCCTCAATCGAGGTTTCTAACTTGTAGTAATGTTAACTAAATGTGGGTAAGGATTTTCTTTTCTAGAAGTAGGCAATAAACTCAACACTGGCTTGCATGAGAGCCTCACTTATTTTTGTGGCTTGTAGTGCCTCACTTAGTTTTATTTTCACTCATACAAGCCATAACCTTAATCTATTTATCCTGAACCCCTCAATCGAGGTTTCTCACTTATTTTTGTGGCTTGTATGAGTGCCTCACTTAGTTTTATTTCCACTCATACAAGCCATAACCTTAATCTAGTGAGAAAGTTATTCACTTTGTCTGATTCTATGGTTCTTCAACCTTAGTTCCTTAATTAATTCACTTCAAACTCATTTTCATCTCGTGGCATAATGCCTTGCTGTGTATTAACAATATGTAATTGTCGTTTTGAGCACCCTTAGAGCTCACTTCAATGAATCATTGCTTATCGGGTAAAAAAAGAAAGATAATCAAAACTGAAATACTAAAAAGTTTTTTGCATTGATAAGAGTAAAAGTAGGATAATAAATAAAGATAAATTTAGCATGTTAAGTGATTTTTTTTTGACGTACTTATGTTTAGTAATATGATTTTATATATTTGCTTATAAATAAAAATCGAGGGAGTAACTCCTTGCTTTTGTGAAGTCATTACATTCCAATCAAATTTAATAAAATTTACAAGACTTTTTTAATGTTAAAGAACACTCTTAAAATCTCAACCCAGGAGAAATAAGAGGTTGAGATATTTGGTGCCCCAATACAGAGATCTATTGATATCTAATGGCAAGTTACATACCTCCAAAACCTGGAGACTCAATTGCGATGGAGCAGTTGACAACAATGACAAAATTGGAGGGTGTAGAGTGGTGCTCTTCGTGTGCCAACAGGAGATTTCGCTTTAGCCTTCATGCATCATCTTGATCCTTGCTCAGTCTTCAAAGCTAAGCTCTGGGGGGTGTACCACGACATCAATTTGGCCCGTGGAAAAGGAATTGATAATTTGATGATTGAACTGGACTCATCGGTGGCACTTAAGCTTCTGATGTCTCGAAATTTTTAAGGTCATACTCTTCAACACCTGCTTCGGGGAATCGTCGAAATTGGACCAGAAGTAGAGGGGTTCAATTGGAAGAAGATTGATAGAAATCAAATCTCAAAAAAAAAAAAAAATGATAAAAATCACAATCGCCTAACTGGCATCATGGCGAAACAGAGCTTATCTCTCAGTAGTGGTTGTAAAATTTATGATGTTATTCCAACATTTCTGATCCAAGCCTTCAATTCTGAGAGAATTGGGCTTCCTGGTCTAGCTTGTAGGCCCTTCTGTTCTGGGCTTTAGCCCATATCATCATCAAAAAAGGAAAAAACCCAATAGACCCCTTATTTTTAGGGCCATACTTCGTACGACCCTCAACTATTCAATGGACATCTCCAAACCATGCGAAAAGACGAAAATACCATTAATGAAAAATATTTTTTTTCCAGGGATTACGAAGGTTGGGAGCTAAACTTCTGAATCGGTTTAGAATTTTAGTTCCAAACCAAACAGACACCTCCATTTGCAAGATTTTTAACAGGTTCGGAACTAAACGTGCGTAAAGTATTTTGTGGATATTTGAAGGTCCGGTGTCCAATGAGTTGTACGAATTATGGACCTATTTTTTCGAGAACAAATTTGGCATAACGCATTATCTCCATGGACCAATTTGTCCTTTTAATCGTGGAAAAGTTTGTGCAAAGGTATCCCCCGTAACGCTCTCTCGCATGTGGTAGTGAAAATAAAACTAGACAGTTGAAAATGAAGATCTCGTCCCGCGATAGCCGGGTACCACAACCACGATCTCCACCGCGAATCCATCTGCGCGTTCCGGAACGACCATACCCGTGGCCTGCCACTGTAAGCTCCACCACGAGAGCCATCACTTTTCTCGCGGCTAAGACTCAGAGGCAAGGGTTTATTCATCACCGATCACACATTTTTTCGCGGCGATCCCCGTACATTTCCGATTCTGCACCGAATCGGAATCGCTGAGCAGAAAAAGTTCTCACGATCATACAATTTTACCTTCACCTCCAGATTTTGATTACCATCATTGAAGGAATGGGAATTAGTAAAACAGAAGTAAACTTGAGAAGGTTGCTTGCAGCTGCTCCTCAACAGCAAAACCAGGCAAAACTTGTACATGTAAGTATGAAGATAAATATTGACTATTAATTGTACACTTATCAGGGTTATGTTAGAAGGGGAATTTTGGTGTAACAGTTGGAGTTGTTGCTGTATGATTAGGGTTTCACAGTTTCTTTAATCATTTGTTTAACTCTAGCCTAGAGAAGAAAATGCTTAATAATTTGTTAACTTTGCAGTATGTTGCTACTTTGCGTGAGCAACTGGAACAATTGGCTGATGAGAAGACACCAGAGGGCTTACCAAGGTAGTATTTCTATTTGTTTTTGCAATCTCATATCCATAGATATCAAGGAATCATAAGAAGTAGTATTCTAGGTCTAGAACTAGAACAAGTATAGGGAAACTAGTAGCATAAGCCCAACTGAATAACACACCTAACATAATAGGACCCCTACCATTATGATAATCCTAATATTCAAATCATATGGACTCTAGTTTTTAGCATAAGTTCTCCTGAAAATATGTCTCAATTCAACATAATTACACTATTCCCTCATTTTTTTAAACTCTTATAGGATCTTGGACTTGTAACAATGATTTTATTTTATTTCTTTAAATTGACTTGATAGTTTATCTTCTCTTCTACCTTCCCTAGATCATTGGTAATCAACAATCTTCTTCTCTTTCCCTTTGCAACCTACTTATAAAAGCTGTTATTTTCCTGCTATATGTTTCTCTACTGAATATGTGCATTCGTTGGTGTGTGTGAATGCTCTGGTCATGCAGGATTTCAAAGGTTGTGTTGAATGATTATTCAGAGAAGATTGAAGCCATTGCCTCCCAATTGGTTAACCTCGCGGTATGTATTTGCTAACTTGTGTATCTTGGAGAGATATTGTAATGTGAAGGGATTTTTAGAGCAACTACTAACCAGTTTCATTAACAAACGGCCGGAATTTGTGTATTTGAAGTTTTTATAGGAACTCAAAAAATAGTTAATATTTTGTTTGTTTATATCCGTTTCTTAAAAGAAGCACATCCGTTAATTACCACGTAGTATAAAACTAGAATTTTATGGTGGGCATTGGGCAGATAATAAAAGGGGAATAGGACGAGGTCGGATGGTAAACAGTCACAATCTTTTCATACGAATCTATATTAATAAGCCCCATTTTCATGAGCAAATAAATAATATTTATTTCAAAGCATGGATGTTGCATCTAGATGTGTCAAAGTGGGTTTAGCTCGCAAGGCCAACTTGTGTAATCCTCAAAGCGGGGCAAGCTGCCTCACCTCAACCCATCAACCTGCGAGCCAGCCCACAACACAAGTTTTTCTCCCTTCTTTTACATAATTTTTTTTTGCTTTTTCTTATAATTTTTTTAGTGGGCCAGCCCGCCAACTCGCTATTTTGGGGTGGGTCAACATGTGAACTTAAAACCACTTCCTTTAACTTTATGTTGTTTGTATTTTTGTGTGGGAAAACTCGTGGCGGGCCGGCCTAGGTGCAGAGAGGATCGTGCCGCTTTGCCATCCCTAGTTGCATCCCCTATAATAAACTTATAGCTTGCTCCAAGGACATAATTCATTCTCAAGAAGTGACAAGCAAATTCTATAGCCAGCCATGTGCTTCTAAGCCGCCAAAGTTGTTTTTTAAGTCAAGGTTATCTGTATTTGTTTTATATCAATATAATATATGAAATTCAAATACACACTTTCTAGAAATAAAACAAATCTATGCTGGTGGTATAAACTATTGGCTTAGGGTCTGCTGGCTTGGTTAAGAAGGTAGATAGTGGCAGGGTTGAAGCTTTATGATGAATATCACTTCAAACATGCTTGGTATGGCAGGAATATGAAAAAATGGAATGATAAATATACTCATTCTGTTAGGTTGCAGAAGAGAAGAATAAAAGTCCAATAGAATGGAGGCAAAGAGGTCAGATTAGTTAGTTGTATTAACGCAGTTAAAACTGTAGGTGGTTTAAAGGGATAGCAGGAGGGACTTTTAGCTTAGATTTTAAGGGTAAGGTGGTAGAAAGGAATCCTGACTTGTCAGTATTGAGAAATTGAACATTAGCTTAGTTGTGAATGGGAAACCTGATTGTTGAATGGGAAACTCTTAGGAAGAGCAATAAACCTCTGCAGATTTGTTCTTTTTCTCCTGACTTCTCAGCTATCTTACACATGGTATGTAATCACTTTGGAACATTTCAATGCATTCGCTATAGCATGTGAAAAGCGTCTATAAAGTATAAGTTATTTAATGGCTTGAATTCTTTGAACTTATTTGGAATGCATCACGAGGCAGTGAAGTTTCCTCCATTTTGGATTTTCCTTATCATATATTCCATTTTAGTTTTGTCTAACTAGGCACACTTTTTAGTTGTCGTTTAACCACTTTAATTTTCAGTCTGAAATACAAGCATCTGAGAAGGAGTTTGAAAGAAATTTTGTTAAAGAAAACCCTTCTGAAATTGAGGAAAAAAAGCTGACACCCCTTTCTTCTGGATTGCGAAGAAGACCTATGTAAGCTCTAGTTAACCTTTTCCATTCCACTGCTACTTGTATTTTATAGTCTGTTTTACTGTTACTCATGTAATTCACTGGGCAGGCTTGCCACAATTACTGAAGATAGAGCAACTGAGACTGATAACTTATCACCTATTAAACTGGATGCTGCTGCACATGCACATATTGATAAGCACAGGTACTCTCAAAGTTTGTGTGATGATGAGTCAGTACTACTGTAGTGAAGAAAGAGTCCATAACCTATGAACTAAACCATGGGCGGGGGTTCTCTCCTGTGGATGTTTCACGGGAGACTTTCCTGTGTTGGATCCCAACCATTCAACATCCCTTCCCCCATTTTGTCCTGTGTTGAAAGCCTCTCTCTCATTTTTTAATCAATGATTGAGACCACACAGAACAATAATGTCACTGGAGGGGATCCAAACCCATAAACCTTAGGTTCCTTTGTATATTAGGGAGGATGTTTTAAGGTTAATCATTGGGAAATTGGGATATATTGTAACCACATGTTACTGTACATGTTGAACTACTAGGGTGCTATATTTGGAAGTTTATTTTGGTCATCATTGGCTTATTATCAATACGTTGCTGAATCACTATTATTTTGATACCAATACTCACAATTGCTTTTAAATTATGTCCGCAAATGTTTTTGATAACAAGGGTTGATCCGAGTGGTAACTGGGCTCGGATCCCACCCCAAGGTCTCGGGTTCGAATCTTAGGTGTGGCAAAAACTTTGTTGGGAGGGGAGAACCACACGGACCGGCAAAGCCGGTTTACACGTGGCCAGCCAGGTTCCCCGGCGTAGATTAGTCACCAACAAAACCGGTGGAAACTACGCACCAAAAATACAGTAACAAAAAAAATGTTTTTGATAATCTATAATTAATTGTGGTTGTCAATTTGTCATTTGTGTTTGCTCTCTCAATGCTTTGTATGTACTGCATATCTCTGTTTCTTTCACTGTTCTCTCTATTATCATAATTTTCTTGTTGGAATTTTTACTCTTCAGAAAGCTTCAAGAGGATTTGACTGATGAAATGGTGGGGTTGGCAAAACAGCTCAAAGAGAGTAGTCTCATGATGAGCCATTCTCTACAAAATACTGAAAAGGTCTGATTCTCATTTTTCCATTCAGTTCTGCTTGTCTAACTGCGAACCTGTTGTAGGAGTTGGTTTTGGCATGAATGATTGTGAAGGAAGGTGTGCTAATAACTTGCGATAAGCGATAAGGTTGTGGTCGTCAATACAGTGCCCTGCCATCCATGCAGGGCAGACTGTCTTACCAAAAAGTTCCTCTCTTATAGTATCAAATGAGTTGTTATTATTATTATTATTATTATTATTATTATTATCTCACATGTAATATCTCCTCTATGGATCTTAGTAGAAGTGAGTTTGCTTATAACAGATACATCGTTGATAGTTCCATAACCTTGTGTTTCTTGATAATTATCTCGCATATGGGTGTTTGACTTATGGGGGTATTAACCTGATGAGCAATGGCTTTGCTTTGCAGATACTTGATTCTACTGAGAATGCTATTGAGCATAGCTTGGCAAGCACAGGTCGTGCCAATGTGCGAGCAGCAACAATATACTCGAAGAGTTCCAAGACTTCTTGCTTAACGTGGCTTGTGATGTTTGTGATGACGTGTGTATTTGTCATGGTTATTCTTCTAATCCGGGTCACATAGGATGCAGTCAAGATTTGTAAAATAAATTGTTTTAACTATAACTTTTCCCATAAGGTAAATTTGGTTTCGAAAATTTGATGGTTGAATCCCATGAAGAGAGTTGATTTTCGAAGATTTGATGAGAATGAAATTTCAAAATACTACAAATTGTTGGGTTAATGAAAACAAACATACACATGACTATTTTTTTATACAAACAGAAACTTAAGTGCATTTCCTTCATAATAATAGTCTCAATACATGTTAGATTGAATTCAAAAACCTGGGAGCTAGCATACAATCTCGATGCCTTTCCAAGGTTGTGAGCATCGAGATTAGCTTGCTTCCTAATGCAGCTAATCCTATAGTTTTGAAAACTAGAAAGTAGGGTTTTACAAGACGATAAAATAGAGCCTAAATCATAATTAAGCTTGCTAGTTCCTTTGTGGCCCATTGCTTCGACTTCTTTGGGAAGAAGAATTCCATTGAAAGTCATTGATTTAGCCTTGACTAGGGTGGGGAAAATGTTAGTCTCTAGGGTTTGAACCCCAGACCTCCTTATACTCTTTTGGTATTGCTTAACTCGCAAACGAGCTACCTACTTGGGATCTTGACAAACCTTCCTTGATCGTTTCTAATACACATCCTTATACTCTCCCTTCCTTCTTGACTAAAAATTGCAGTGTACATGTTACACTTCAAAGTACCTTCACTCGGTTTAGTCCATCTCGCCTCCGACCTTCGAGTTGTTCATTGTGAATTCTGATCTTCCCTTTGCTTGGTGCCTGCCACCTCCCAAACAAACGCTCGCAAACCTTCATAACAACAACAACAACATTAACAACAATGCTAGTATTAGCATTTTCCCACACCTTATCATTTCTCATTTTCCAAATAGCCCATATCGTCATAGCAACCACTTTCTGATTGTGATTCATTATTTCAGTCAGAACCTAGAACAAAAAATTGTTAAAGTCTTCACTTTCATCCATAATATTCTGAATCTCTCCCATAACACCACTTTGTTGTGACCTCCACAACTTTCAGATAGTAAGTGAATATATGCCTCACCAATTCCACATGGTCTAGGCAGTGAGGACAATTAATTTCACAATTAACATGTCTTTTCCCCAAGCTTTCCAAATGAGGATTTTAAATTTTCACCTTTTGTGGAACTTTGAGCTTCCAAATAGCCATACAGTTCCACTTTCTCGTGAAATTTGTGTTGTCAAATTAACTCCTCCATCACACTATAGTAGGTCGATCTCACACTGTAATTACCATCTCTGCTTTTGCACCAAACTAATTTGTCATCAATCCCACGGTTCAACAGAGGCATGGCCTACACTTGACTATTGCAAGCCCAATTTTTCGGAAAATTGTTCTTGCATATTGTATACAACCTTAGATCCAAGTAAATTGTTCCGTATAAATCTTATTGCGGACTCAAAAGGTGGCACATCAAGGGCATCAAAATAAAAGTGGGTCTTTTCATAACCTCATATATTACATCATATTAGATGAAGACTAGCAACAAAAATATAAGGAACATACTTGGGTAAGTCATAGTCTAAAAACATCAGTCTGCTAACTTATTGACCTTGCATATCAGTTGTCTTTGTTAGTTACTAAAGTCAATTCTTTCTTACTTTCATTTTTTACAAGTTTTTTTTTAACAAAACAATCAAATATCGAAAGTGTATGAAACAAATCTAATGATTGCTATTCTAGTGACGACATGGTCCACAAGATCTTTGACCGCACTCGATCCAAATTTATATTTAACCAAACTAGAAAGGCCAATCGGTCGACCAAGCCCAATAAGAGCCGTGTTAGCAAACCGATATGTTAATTATATAAAGCGTCTCAATCACATATGTCAAGAGTTTAATTTTTTTTGACACAATATTAAGAG